>CM053770.1:235917126-235932523 GCA_028658325.1 Potorous gilbertii | reverse complement strand
CATTCTAACTGGGGAGAGTCAGAGAGAGACATAACAAACACATCGGGGCGGGGGGGGGGGTGGCGGGTTCATCTATAGGGCAGATGGAAAGGCATCTAAAGATAACTTCTGGAGAGCACCCTTGGGAAAGGAGGATGGGTCTAAGGCTTGGAATGGAGTGGGAATTCTGGGTTCTCACAGTTTGGGCCACCCAGGGTCTTCTAGGTGCCCCAGATAGACTCTGGGCAGCTCTTTTGACATCACCTTTGGCTGGATCACTCCAAAGCCCCATCCCCAATGGGCCAAGGTTTTGCATTGGACTAAACCATTGGTTGTCACAGTGTGGTCTGGGATCCCCAAGATCCTTTAAATGGGGTCCATGAGAGACAAGGATGAAAGTCTCTGCCTTCTGGGAGGCTTACATCCTAATCAGGGAAATAATATGTACACATGTAAGTAGATGAGGAAGGGAATAATCTTTAAATAGTGCCTACTATGTGCCAGGCACTATGCTAAACACTTCACAAATGTTTTCTCATTCTACCCTCACAACCCTGGAAGGTAGGTGCTAATAATGCCCCATTTTACAGATGAGGAAATAGAGACACACAGCAGTTAAGTGAGTTGTCCAGGGTCTCATAGCTAGTGTCTTAAGTTTGAATATGAGCTCAGGTCTTTCTGACTAGCCTCAGCATTCTGCAACATATCTGGGAGATATGGATACAAATGGGACTAGAAGATGTCTTAAGATCCCTTCTACCTCTGAGATTCTAGGATTATGTGATACTCATTTTGGCACATTTCACTCATTCATTTATTCATTCAAAGAACAAATTAAGGAGTAATCTTTGGTCATTTTCACGTTATTCAGTGTGTCTGACTCTTTGTGACCCGATGTAGGGTTTTTGTGGCAAAGATGCTAGAGTGATTTGCCATTTCCTTTTCCAGCTCATTTTACAGATGAAAAAACTGAGGCAAACAGGGTTAAGTGACTTGCCCAGGGTCACGTAGCTAGGACGTCTCCAAGGTCAGATTTGAATTCAGATACCCAGTCTATATTTAAGGAGCTCCCGTTGTATTGGGAGGAAACAATATGTATTTATGTATAATGATGTGTAGTACAGAGGTAAGAGCAGTGGATTTAAAGTCAAAGGACTTGAGTCCAAATTCTGGCTTTACTATTTTTCTGACTGCATGACCTTGGGCAAGTCATTTCCCTTCTCTGAGCCTCAGTTTCCCCATCTGTAAAACCAAGTGAGTTGGACTAGATGGCTCAAGTCCCTTCTAGTTTTGGATACATGGTCCCGAGATAAGTCAATACATTGATATACAAAGTGACTATTTCACTGGTGCAGATCATGACCCACCTGTGCCTTCTGGACCTGCCCAACTCTTGTCCTCATCCACTCCACATATTCTCCATGCAACAGGCTGCTATTACTTCCCTTCCCCTTGAGGACTCCAAGGCCGTGGCAGCAGCTGGATGCTCCATCTTTCACGTTCACCATGTTACTATCTCTTGTCCTTCTTTACTCAAAGGTATCCTTGGTGATTCTAGTGACGTCACTCGTTGAGTCCTTGGTGAAGTCCACTTATATCACTATGCTTTTTTCCACACCTTTGGGTCACTAGCAGGGGTGATTCTGTAGAAAGCATGGTGTTCTGGTGTGGTAGCCAGGGAGCACTGCTAGGAGACCAGGGACATTCAAAAGAGGGGTTCTTGTGCCAGGAAGCAGCTTGGGATACTTGAGAGGGTCAGGCTGAACGTCCCAATGGCCACTGGGATAGATCATCATTTTTTTCAATCCTAGGTCCAGTTCTCTGATTCCAAAATTCTCTCTTTAAAAAAATCCAAATTTAATAAATACCATATAAGATAGGCTTTGTGATATACATAATATTACAGAAAAAGAAGATGCTACATGCAAGGGAAACTCTCTGTTGGCTTTTCTTTCTCAGTATATGAGATCATCCTGTAACTTTCAAAGATATCCTGATTGTCTGTGCTTCTTCTGACTGTCCTTTCCTTCTCAGCAGTAAACAAGCAAATGAAAAAAAGAATCTTCAGTGACTCCCTTTTCTTTCTTCTCTTTTCTTTTACACTTTTGAAACTCTCGGTTGCAGTGCAATACATTATGAAAAACTGATCATCAACTCCCTTAGAAGGATAGTGAAGATCCCCCTCCCCACCTGTCAAATTCCTCCCTGTCTCCCAAAATACCTTGAATTATAGTATATTTATCCCATATATATATATATATATATCCTGGATCAATCCTATATGTATCCTGTAAGTCATACATTTATCCTGTAGTATATTTACCCTGGAGCAACTTGGTAGCACATTGGATAGAGTGCTAGGCACAGTGTCACGAAAACTCATCTTCAAATGAGTTCAAATCTGGCTTCAGACACTTACTAGCTGAATGACCCTAGGCAAGTCACTTAACCTTATTTGCTTCAGTTTCCTCATCTATAAAATGAACTGCAGAAGGAAATGACAAACCACTCCAATACCTTCACCCAGAAAATCCCAACGGGGTCATGAAGAAGAGTTGGAAACTATTGAACAACAAATATTTACTCTGTAATTTGTAGTATATTATCCTATAGGTATTTATTTTTAATATACTTATATGCCTATGTGTGTTTCCTGCAACAGAAGATGAGTTCATTGAGAAAAGGCAGTCTTTGGTCTTTCTAACTCAGCCCCTGGTATGGAGCAGGCATTTCTAGTTATCAACTTTTATTTAATTTTCTTAATTCACTTGACATTTATTCTGGATGGACATATGTCTTTGTTGATGCATATTTATATGTAATTATGTATGCCATATAATTACATATCATATATGATTATATTTTAATATTATTTATCATTTAAAATATAATTACATATATCTATGTATTTATATAATACATGTATATATTAATACTTTGTGTAACCTTAAATAACATGTTTTATTTAATATGTGTATCCCTATTCTAATAACTTTATAAGACAATAAGCATTTATAAAGTGCCCACTATGTTTCAGGCACTGTGCTGAGCACTTTACAAATTTTGTCCCATCTGATACTCACAACAACCCCGGGTGATATATGTGATTATTAACCCCATTTTACAGATGAAGAAACTAAGGCAGGCAGAGGTAAAGTGTCCTGCCCATGGTCATACAGTTAGTATCTGAGGCTGAATTTGTACTCAGGTCTCCATGAATCCAACTCCATGGCCATATCATGTCATCATCCCATATCATATCACATTGTATCATATCTTATCATATCATATGTCATATCAGGATGCTTCCTGACCTTGGGCAATGTACTTCCTCTATGATCCTCAGTTTCCCTTCCTGTAAAATGGAGACAAAATTATTTCTTAGTCCCCCTAAATTTCTCACAATCTATGTCCTTGAAGTCAGGAGAAACCTGAACTCCAAGTCTAGGATCTGAAACTTACTAGGTGAATACCCATGGGAAAGGCCTCACATCTCTCTGAGACTATTTTCTGATCTGTGTAATGGGCATCCAGTCACTTTCACTGCAAGCCTCACAGGACCATTGTGAGGAAAGCTTCTCAGGCTTTTAAACATTAAGGAAAAGATAATTATCTTGATTGTTTAAACTCTGCCATTCCACATTCAAAGGCCCCTCCCACCCCTCTGACATCTCCTGTCCTAAGTCCCCTCCCAGCTCCTCTTCTAAGGCCTCCCCCAGTGCTGATATTTTATTATTTGGAAGCTGTTAGGACCTTGCTTATTACTAGATTTGGCAGTCATGAGCTTCCAGGGAGCTCATATATTTATGACTTAGGAAAGGAGTGTGGACTTGCGCAGCTGTGTGTGTGTGTGTGTGTGTGTGTGTGTGTGTGTGTGTGTGTGTGTGAGACTGTATTCCCTGTGACCTTGGAGTTCAGTCTCTGCTGACCAGTGGGCTTATTCATTGATGTTTGGAGTGTATAAAGTATGTTGGTTCCCTCCCCCTGCCCACCCACCCCCCATCAATGATTCACCTTCTCCTCATCCCACAGATGCAAATGTGCCCAGGAACATGTGCCCTCAGTACAAATGGACAGATACGTCCCCTTACATGCTTGCACAAAGCTGTGTGCACGTGTTGCTCCTGGACCCCTCCCCAGCATCTGCAGCCTGGGAGGAGGAGGCAGCGCAGACTGCAGGGGTTGCTGGAAGCATCCAGGCCTTGTGCCAGACACCAGCCCAGGGCTGTACGTGAGGAGACTACAAGCTTTGGTGCAGTGGCCACTGGGATGGGGCCCTTGTCTCTCTCTGCTTTCCCAGGAATAGAAAAATCCATTACCTTCAGGTAGGAGTTCAGTGCTTATGGCCTCCCACAGGAGCAGAGAATGTCAGATCTAAGAGTGATCTTTGAACAGGAATAGCAGAGTTGGGAGGGGCCTTAGAACATGCGTTTTCAAAGCTAGGGAATAGGGAATGTCAGGGCTGGGAGGGGCCTCAGAAAGCGCTGGAAGGGGCCTGAGAACAGAGAATGTCAGGGCTGGGATGGGGTTTGGGGAATTGAATGTTAGATCTGAGGCACTGTAGAGACCACCTCTTTTGATGCCTTTACTCCACCAATGAGTAGGGAAGGGAAGGTCCTCCCTTGTGCTCAGTGGCAGAGTTTAGAGGCCCCCACCTCTCCCAAAGCTTGTCCCGCCTGCCCATCTCTGGTCCCAGCTTCACTCTGGGGAGTATAGGACTCTCCTACAAACTTCTTGGCTCCTTAGTGTGCTTCCCGGGGCTAGTCCTTCCCAAACACCTGAGGCAAGTCCTCGGAACAAATCAGAGAAGGGAATGGATTTGTTGGGCCTTTGACCTGCTCAGGCAGATGGAGTCGCAGCTTCACCGGTCCTTTCAGCTTTAATGAGCAGAAAATATGTAAATATTTATTCTCGGAAACCTGCTGACCTCTGCCTCCCCCACAGAACTCTGAGCAAACATCACGTCACCTGGGCTTTCTGACAGAATACACAGGGTCAACCCAAAGCACAAACATGCACCCACATGGCACATACTGAAACTACTGCCAGTCTCACAAGCAACGTTCCCACATATTTGTAGGCACACACACACACACACACACACTGAGGTCTCATCAGGCCCCAGAGGTCAAAGGTTCTAGCTGAATACATACAGATGCTTGGCATATAGGGCATTCCCCAAGTCTTTGTACAGTTTGGAGGCTCCGAGGACAGCCTGAATTTTATCCACATGCATACTCGCACAAGCATTTACACTTGAAAACGTATTCTGACTCCTATCTTACACGAGATCTAAATAAACATCCATGGATCCACATTAAAATTCCTTCCAGGATTAACATTTCTGATACATGCACCCAAACATACATGCACATGTACATGCACATACGACAGGCTCTAATACGTGGCCTAGTGAACAAGGCACTGAGCTGGGAGTCCTAGTTTCTAGGAATGGCTCAGTCACTAGCTGCCCATGGGACTTTGGACAACTCATTCTTACTTCAGTTGTCTCCAGTGTAAAATGAGGGAGGGTAGATTGGAAGGGCTCTAATTCCCTGTTCTCAGGCCCCTCCTAGCCCTGACATTCCCTGGAAACAGTAAGATCTGAGTTAAAAACTGGCCTCACATACTCACAAGCTGCATGACCCCGGGCAAATCACTTCTCCAGTTTGCCTCAGTTTCTTCATTTGCAAAACGCGCTGCAGAAGGAAATGGCAAATCACTGCAGCATCTCTGCCAAGAAAACCCCAGATGGGTCAGAAGAATGAATGGGACAGGACTGAAACAACAACAGAAGTCTTAGCTCCCAGGCTTTCTTGCTACTGGGGCACGGGGCACGTTGTCTCGAGCCTCGGTTTCCTAAGGATAATAAACAATTTGCCTAACCACTGTCAAGATGGGCCGCGGGGGGTCTACGAGGCCCTTATTAGAGGACGGAGGGCGGGGCCGGGGGGAGGAGTGGGGGGAGGGAGAGGAGAGAGGGCGTGGCTCTGGACATCCTGGGCTCGGTCCCTGGTTGATAGCAGGGCCGGGCCCCGGGCTTGCTGGTACGGAGATTGGGCAGCAGGGGTCACTGTTGGGCCGCACAGGTCTCGCTCCGTGGGCTCCCCCTTCTTCCCCCACCTTCTCCATCCAGGTTCGCTTGGTTCAGCCCAGCGGGCTGGGGATGCTGAGCCTGCAGCTGTAGGCGCAGCTGACCCGGAGGGGAGGGGGCCGGACCCCGCCCCAGCTGAGCTGCGGGGGCACGACCTCACCCTTGTGCCTGGGGCTCGAGGCGCGTGTATCTGGGAGCCGGGTGATTAAGTGAGCCGATGGATGTGGCGTGATCCTGGGCCGGCCAGAGCGTGGCCGGGGCATCCCGAGGCTTACGAAGTCCTTCCGCGCCCTCAGAGCTTGGGACAGGAAGCCGAACTCTAGGAATGTGGGCAGAATCTAGCTTCTAGCCCCCGAACCCTGCCACTGCCTTGAGACCTTGGGAAAGTCACCTCTCTGAGTCTCAGTTTCCCCATCTATCAGTTGAGGGATTGGCGCCCGAAGTCCCTTCTGTTAGGGGTGGAATAGTATGGTTTGGAGCGACAGAGCCTCCCTTAGGCTCTTGCCACTGATGCTAGGTGCCATTGGGGAAGTCTCCTCCCCTCTTTATGCTTCCTTTGTATCATTTATAAAACTATCTGAGTCGATGATGCTCTGAAGCGGAGTTTACACAAGCTGGTGGGGGCGCGGGGGCGGGGAGATGAGCTCTTTTCAGCTAAGAATCTCTCATTACTGTCCCCTTCTCCCTGCTACCCCTTTCGGAAAACCTCACTGTCAGGGACTCTCCTATCTCCCTTTCTTCCAGTTACCTATGGGGGGGGGGGGGGTGTGGGTGTGTGAGAGAGAGAGAGAGAGAGAGACAGAGACAGAGAAAGAGACCTAGAAAGAGACTGAGGGGATGACAAAATTGAAGCTTTGTGCAGATAATACGGGGACCCCACCTCTCAATGTCCACTAGTTGATGTCCTGTTCTGTATCTAACCTTCCCTACCCAGGCCAAACAGGGTTCCTTCATCCCCTGAAGCAGCCCTTTTCCTCCCCAGATGCTAAACCTGAGTCGGCCAGGAATTTAGCGAACAGAGTGAGACAGCCCTCCCCGCCTCCCCCAGCTCTCTAGGCAAGACAACGGACCACTTGATTGGAAGGGACATCGAAGCTCTGGACTCTGATGGCTTAGCCAAACACCAGGCAAGCGTGGGTAAAGATGAGGTGGTGAGAGGGAAGCAGGCCAGGGAGGGGATGCTTTGCTGCTACAGCCCTAGTCAGAGCAGGGTTGGCCCACCCCAGCCAGTCCAGGCACAGACCGGCATTACATAAGAGCTCCTTGTCCCAGCTGGTTTCAATCAGTCTCCCTCCCTCCCTCTTCAGCCTCCTTTGCCTTCCCTAGTGCTAAGATGAGTAACTGAGGTCAAAGAGCTCAGCTGGAGGCCAGGTCCTCCCCCTAGGATTGGGGAGCTGCTGGGGGACGGTAGAGGAAGGAGTCCTTGATGCAATGGGGGAGGGGGCTGTGCCATACATACTGTGTAAGTATGGATTTGGTGGCAGAGGACTTGGAGAGACAGAGAACTGAGCTCTGCTACTTAGAGCCTGTGTGACCTTGGGCAGATCACTTTCCTGCTTCAGGCCTCAATTTACTCTTCTGTAAAATGAGCCAAATGATCTCTGCACTTCCTTCTAACTGCAAATCCTGACTCCCAATAGTGGAAATGAGGCAACAAAAGCCTAGAAATGAGATCGCTAATGATTCCAATCACTACTCTGTGCTCTCTCTTACAGCCAAAGAAGACTACTCCCTGAACTGGAAGTCAGCATTCCATCCCTCCCTTTGAGCCTCAAATGCCCTCGGCTCTGACTCTCAGAGTCTACCTTCATTTGAGCTCCAACTCCTCCATGAAGCCTGCCCTGACACCCTCCTACCCCAAAGGTATCAGAGTTCCCCCTCAGCTCAAACAACCTTACATTTACCTGGAGAATCCCAGAGTGGGAAGACGCTTTGGGGGTCATCTAGTCTAACCCCTTGGTTTTACAGAAGAGGACATTAATTCAGGGCTGGGGGTGGGTGAGTAATTTGCTGTTGATCATATGGCTTGTCAATATCTCAGGTAGAA
Source organism: Potorous gilbertii (assembly GCA_028658325.1). Taxonomy (NCBI): domain Eukaryota; kingdom Metazoa; phylum Chordata; class Mammalia; order Diprotodontia; family Potoroidae; genus Potorous; species Potorous gilbertii. Next base: position 235,924,403 of record CM053770.1, on the reverse strand, counting down.
ATTAAACCCATGATTCTCTAATGACAAATTTGACTCCAATCTATAAATAAGTCCAAGCTGCCTCTCCTGGTGGATCCCCCAATGGAACGAGAGCTCAGGACAGAAAGGAATCATAAGGTCCCAGATTGAGACCTCAGAGGACATCCAGCCCAACTCTTCCATTTTACTGATGAGGAGACTGAGACCCAAAGAGAATCAATGACATGGTCACAAGGGTACCTCCATGGCCCAATACAGAGCCTTGTACACAGTATTTTAGGATGATAAATTAAGACCTGCAAGGGACCTCAGAAACTATCTACTTCTACCCCTTTATGTTAGAGAAGAGGTCTAGGATCATAAATTAAGGAAATTTAGAAGCCATCTAGTCTAACTCTGTCATTTTACAGAAAGGGAAACCAAGGCCCAGAGAAATGAAAGGTCATACAGATAGCAAATAAGAGAGGTCAGATTTGGAACCATGTCCTCTGATTTTGATATCCTTTTTATCACACTAGCCGTCACCCAGTGTGGCTACTTAATTGCTGAGCTGAATTGAATTCTTTGTATTGGAGAAGTTACAGAGTTGTCTCAAACCCTGGCCTCTCTATTAATCTTGGCAATAGTCTTGTGATACAGTGAAGGTTGGGAGAGGAGAAAGGAATGTTTATAACCCCCCATTTTCCAGAGGGGACACTAAGATCACTTGGCTCCCTGCCTCCCCCTCTTCCACCTGGGGGTTTCTGCTTTTGGCAGGGAGGTCAAAACACTGACTTTGGGACTGAAGAATCTCAGTTGGAACCTCAGCTTTTCCTTTTTCACACAATCAGCTCTGTGTGACTGTGGGTAAAACATTTCACATCTCTGGTTCTCAGTTACTGCATCTGTACAGTGATGGTCTAGGGGAAGGTATAAATGCTTGCTTGCAGTTATAGGAATGAATCCCGCCTCTGTCTTTTACAAATTGTATGACCTTGGAAAACTCACTGGATGTCTCTGGACCCAAAGGTCTTCCTCTGTGAAATGTGAGGTTTGGACTAGATAATATCAGAGATTCTCAGAGTCAGAAAGGGCCTCAAAATGTATCTACCTGATCAATAGCTCCTCTGTAACATCTCCAGCTTAGCCCTAAAGGACAGGGAACTCATTACCTCTGTTTCAGATTTGGACAGTGCTGGATACTGTCTGGAGAAGGGTAACCAGACAATGTGAAGAGAATGAGGATGTTTAGATTGGAGAAGAGCAAACTTGAAGTGGGGGATGGGGAGCAGGAGAGGTCTCCAAGTATCTTAAAGACTCAGAAGAGGACATAGAAATCGTATTTCTCGCCTTCTCCTCTAAGTCCTTTTTGGCATGATGCTTCGTCCTATATCCTCCTTTCCCAAATCTCCTTCTCTCCCCTGCTGAGCCCTTCTCCTATATTTTCCTTAGTTCCTCCCCTTCCTGCATATTTTCCCAGACTTTCCACAAGAGTTTCCAGCAGAGCCTGGTGACCACAGGCTCCTGACCCAGACAACTAGGCCCCTGGGGACTTCAAAATCTCCATTTCTCCTCCCTGGGCCTCAGGGCTGCTGACTCAGCCTTTGCAGGGTAATGTATGGGAGGGGGAGGAGCTGTCTCCCTCTCTACCCCCTCTTTGCAATCTTCATTTACATCCCCATCCCTATTCCCATCCCTGTCCATCTCTCCAACTCCATCTCCATCCCTTTCTCCATCTCCATCCCCATCCTCATCCTCATCTCTATCCTGGAAGACTGCCCAGGATATTCAGAAAGGCTGACTAGGCAAGGACTAACAGCTGCTATCCCGCAAGACTTTTCCATGCCCATTCCAGGAGGCTATCCTCATCAGAGGACCTTTGCATAGGATGGGTCAGGGGACTAGGGAGAAATTAGTAGAGAAGGACCACTGTGCAATTTCTTTCATATATCCATAGTAATTCACATATAATTTCCTGTCTTAGAATATAAATAACCGCATTTCTTTGTATCTCTAATGCTTGACACAGAGCCTGGCAACAGTAAGTGCTGAATTGATGCTCGTGGATGAATAAGACTTTAGAGCTAGACCTTAGAAATCATCTCCAGGGGTTCCTAACATGGGGATCCATGAACTTGTTTTTTAGAAATTTTGATAACCCTGTATAATTGATTTCTTAAATAATCCTACATATTTCATTTAAAGTATTTAATTAAAAGGAATTCTAAGGGGGCCAGGACATAACTTGTTAAGAATTCAGAACCTTTCCCCCTCCTCTGTGAACTTTTCGTCTTTCAGAGCCCAAGCTCTACTAAAATTGTTAGCAGAATCTGGGCTTCAGGGAATCCAAGCCTGGAGATTCTCAGATGAATATTTTTGCCTTCATGGCTTATTCTGCTAAGGAGGACAAAGTGGGAGAGGTGGATATTGGGGTCTCTAAGGTTTCCATTTCAGAAGACCAGATCCTAACCCTTCCCGCAATGTGGAGCCCCAGATGTACAGGCCTGGGAAGGTGGAGATGCAGTTTCTTCCCTTTTCTTCCTTACCTACCTTAGCCACTGGTCCTCCCCGGGATCATCCACGTCTCTGCTCCCCTGCTAGGAGGCTCTCCTAAAGGACAGTATTATGTCCTATCCCCCTTCCCATATCTCCCCTAAAAGGAACAACCCTGTATCCAGTTCCCTAGAAATGGGGCAGCTGACACAGAGTCTCTTTCACCACCAAGAATAAGGTTAGAAACACATTTAGATTCCAAGTTCCCCTTATCTGACCCTTCCGTTCTCCTTGCTCAGGAATATCCCTTAGCCTCTCACCTAGCATAGCATCAGCACTGAGACAGCTCTGAGTCTCTCCTGAGCTGAGCCCCTCATCCTCTTCCCAGGGTCAGCCCTAAACCTCCCCTCCTCTGCCCCTGGCTGTCCATTCAGATTCCTGTCCATAGATGGGAATTTTAGAGAGCCTTGTTCTCTGCCCCTTCCTCCTAAGGCTGGCAGAGTGCTGAATCCAGGAGGCCTGGCCCCCAGGGTAGGAGTGGGGGAGAGAGGAACCCCGCTCCCAGCTCCCTTCCTTTCCATAACCTCTGCAGACAGCATGATTGAAAAGGTCATTTTCCCGTTTCTAGCCCTAGTACATCTAACCCTAGTCAAGTTCCTCCCCCAGTATCTAATTCCTAAGAAACTTCCTTTACTCCCAGGGGCTTTTTGAAAACCTGAAGGAAGCTTATTTCTAATGGTGGAACTTCAGGCACAGTGATTGGTGTGTGGGAGACAGCTTCTCAGCCCCCACCCCCCACTCCTCCCCCTAATCCTGGAGGCATGGTGGGATGGGAGGGGGCAGTAACTGCTGACGTGGCTTGTGCAGGGGGATGGGGCTGCCCACTGGAATTTTCCCACCCACATCCCTGTTCCCAAGGCTGAGTCCCACAAGTCAATGAAGAGTTAAAGCTCGGAAATCTAACCCTTGTTTTATCTGAGCCAAACCAGAACAAGGCTGGGAGGAAGGGGGGAGGGATCAAGAGGGAGAGAGCAAGGAGGAGGGGAAACCCGGGACCCAGCTCGGCCCCCTCCCTCCTGCCTTGGCTGGGTCCTGGTGCCAGCAGAGAGTTATTATTACAGCGATGGGCCAGGGAGCCAGAGGCAACCAGCAGCCCTGGGCCTGACTAAGCCGCTCAACTTGGCCTTCTTGGTGAGTCATGAGTGGGGTGGGAGAAAGTGGGGAGCCCCCTCCCCTGGAGAGTAAAGTGTGGAGGGAGGGGCTCAGTCCTCCCCCTCTCTGGCTGACTTCCCACTGGAGGAGAGGTCCCTTCCTCTGAGGCTCTCCCTCCTACCTTCCACTCCCTCTTCCTCCTCCTCCTTTGCTGATTTCCCACTGGAGTCAAAAGACCTGGGTTCGAATCCCAACTCTACCACCGCTATTTGTGTCACCTTGAACAAATCGACCCCTTTCTGGGCCTCAGTTTCCTCATCTGTTCACTGAAGGTGTTGGACTAAGAGGATCTCTGAAGTCTCTTTCTACTTGACATTCAGTGATTCTCCCTCCTCCTCCTTCCTCCCCTGACCAGAGAGGAGAAGTCTTGTCCATGTGGCAGGAATCCCCTGCCAGTGCCCCCTGACTGTCTAAATGACTCCCCTTCCTTCCCGGCTCATGCTCCTCTTCCTCGCAGACCCTCCTGCACTGTCCAGGTCTGACTCATCATCAGCTCCAGCTGCAGGATAACTGTGATGGGGTGGGGGAAGGTTGGCTTCTTTGAACACAGATGATTCTTTTGTTTGGGTTGGGAGAGGACCCTCTGACATTTCTGGTCCAAGGGCACCTTGGCCTCCCTTATCCCCAAGGGGTGGGGTGGGTGACCCAGCTTACAAAGCGGGATAAGGAAAGGAAGAGCTTTTCCAGGTAACACAGCATTTCCTTCCCTCTCCACTTCCAAGAGGATAATGACCCACCCCCTCAAGCCAGCTTCTCCCAGGGCCCCTCTCCTTAGGCCAGTCCTACAAGGTAGCATCAGCATCACAGATCTACAATCCAGCCAATGACTGGCTTTGATTCCTGCTCACTCCCAGCTGGAATTCTAGAGACCAATGGGGAGATAAGAGGGTCTGGAGCTGGAAAGCTGAGGCCCAGTCCCAGAGGAAGAGGGTAGACGTTTCCTGCCTCAGCCTCTCACTTGGAGAGGAAATCAGGGGCTCTGTTGTAGGGTAGAGTGGGACCTTCTTCCCAGTTCTGACAATCTAGGAGGGTTTTTTAAAAATTTTCTGAATCTGAGGCTTGCTGTCTCTGGGAGATTCCTATGGACACAGCCCAAATGGTTTTAAGTTGGAAAAAGATGGGGGCAGGGAGGAACCTTGAAATTAAAATTCTCTCAACTCTCTGGTTCTCTGCTCCATCACTTTGACCCTGAATGGCCCCTCTGGCCTGAACTGGAGTCATCCATAGGATCTGGGGCCAAGAGGCCCTTCCAGATGGTCTAGTCCTGGAAAACTCTCATCTGGAAAACTCGCCTTGGTCCTGGGCTCCAGAGGGGTTGATGTTGACCTTGATAACTTGGTTGCTTCTTGCCTATAAAGCTGGACTTTGTGATAGCCAAGTTTGCAGGAATTCCTGAAACCCTTCACAAAAAGAAGTTATTATAATGGCTAGGAGGGAGTATCAGGAACTAAGGCAAGGATAGTGGGGATGCTGTTATGGGGGTATCAGGGGGAGCCCTTCAATCCTGGCATTCAGACAACTGCCTCTTCTATCTATCCATAAGGCTAGTTCTGTGCCCAAGGCCTGGTGGGATCTCCGAGCTAAGTCAAGGTCACCATAGACAAGGGCTGATTGGTGTAGTCATTGTTAAACAATTCTTCTTTGACTTAAAATTGGGGAATAAAACTGTAGAGACTACCTAGTCTACCTCTGATTAAGCATCTTTGCCACAACATCTCTGGCAAGTGGTTGTCCTCCCTTGCCTGGAAACTTTCAGGAATGGGGCCCATTTACCACTGGGACAGTTTCAGTTTGGGGAGTCAGACTATCACCAGGGTCATTTTCTCAGATAACAAGTCCATCCCCCTTTCCTTCCCTTGGGCCTTGGGCCCTGCTCTCATTTAGGTCACCATGGCAACAGCCTCCTTGATTCCCCGATGGGCTGCCCTCCTGCTCCCACTCCTGGTGCTTGGAGTACCCACTGAGGAGCCTGCGCCTGAGACATCTTCCCCAGCCTCAGGGGGCTGCCAGCGATGCTGCCAAAACTCAGAGTCCCTAGACCCTTCAGGGGCCAGTCCATCTGCTGTCCCTTACATGCTGCCTGAGGTGAGACCCTACATCAACATTACCATCCTGAAGGGTGAGTGTCCAACATGCTGGTACCTGGCTCTGCCCTCTATTGGGGACCTGGGCAGGGGGAGCAGGTGGGGCTGGGAGAATGGGGTCCTTTCTAGGGGTAGACTTCCAGTGATTCAACAGACTCTATTTGGTGGTTATACAATACCATATTGTTCCAGAGTCCCTCTCTGGGATGCATATGATCCATTAGTATTCTGGGCAGGATTCCCAGAGTGCTAATGTGTATTTCTAGCTACTTGGTAAGAGTAACTGTCCAATAGTTTAAGCCCAGTCCTTTGGGACCATCAGGTCATAGGACGATAGGATTTTGAGTTAGAAGGGATTTTAGAAGCCATCTATTCCAACCCCCTTAATTTAGACATGAGGAAAATAAATCTCTGCCCTACTTCTTCAACACTTTCTGCTTAAATAGGACAAACTTCCCAGAGCATGTTCCCAATACCAAGCCACTCAGTGGACAATCAGGGGCAAGCAGGCCATACTCCTAGTCCTCCCCCCACCTGTAAATGCATCCCTCCAAGTTCAAATCTCCAGTCCTTTCCACACCCTCCCACCTTCACACTACACACAGACTCGGCACACCCATGACTTCTGTCCAGTGCTGATACAGGCTCAGGAGGTCACTTCTCCCAGAACACGGTTATAGGGGACTCTACCTAAGACAAAGAAGAAAATCTTAGGGGATGGCACCAGTATGTCTCCTCTGACAGATAGGCTGGTGAAGTCTATGTACCCCTTCTCAGAACCTTACTTTTTAAATGTAAAAAATGAAATACCTGGAATTATAAAAAGAAGCTATTTTGGAATATAATGATCCAAAAAAAGTTTTAACAAATTCATGGGCCCCAGATATAATCTAACCCCACCCCCTAATATTTTAGATTAGGAAACCGAGCCTCAGGGAAATTAAAGAGATACACACCATTCAGTCACACTGATCTTAACAGTGGGAGGGTTTGAACCCAGGTCCTTTCGAATTCCAAGACAATGATGCTTCCACTATACCATGAAAATTCTTCTATTATTATTGAGAATTATTATATTACTCTATATCACATATAGAAGATTGCTTACCACTGTATTATTGAAAATATACTTATTCTCAATCTAGCAAGCCGTTTCTGAGTGAAGGAACAAATTCAGTAGAAAGAGCTCCGGGTGTAAAGTTTGCAAACCTGGGTTTGAAGATGAGCTCTTCTGCTCACTACCTGGCTGATTTCACCCTGGGCCTCATTTGACCCATGGGTTCTGCCTCTGTCTTTCTGATCAATCACATGAGTTCAGATGATGGGACAGAGAGAGTCATCACATCTGATTCTCCTGTTCATTTGAATCAGCCTCGTGTGGCTCCTTGGATTATAATTCTTGGGAGAAACATCTCCAACATTAGCATCATGCTTCCTCCTGGGAGGTCGTTAGGAAGACTCTTCTCCAGTCTCAGTACCACAATGGTGCCTAAACAGTGACTACAACCCTTCTGAGACTGGATCTCCTGG
>CM053770.1:235811276-235916626 GCA_028658325.1 Potorous gilbertii | reverse complement strand
TAATTAAGAAACAAAGAACAGGGAAGGGACCAGTATCACACAATAAGATGTTTAAAGCTTTAAGTTTATCTAATTTGATCAATTCATTTTACAGATGAGGAAACTGAGCCCAGAGAAGGGTCTCATGGTCGAATTGGTAGTGAGTAGCAGACCAAAGATTGAACTTGAACCCTCTCACTCTCAGTCCAGCACATTTTCCTAACCTCTTTAACAAAGCAGAGCTTACAGTCCACCTCTAATATTTCTAGCCCCCCTCTTCACCAGAGAGTTCATGAAAACATAGCCTCAAATCATCGGTAGTGAGTCTTTTATTATGGAGGACTACGACAGTAGTCAGCTCTTTTAAGACAATATCATTTCATCTCATCCTCACAACCATCCTGTGAGGTAGGGCCTACTATTATTATTTCAATTTTATAGATGAGGAAACTGAGGCTGAGAGATGTTAGTGACCTAGTCAGGGTCACACAGCAGGTCCTCCTAATTCTAAGCCCAATGCTCTATCTCCTGATCTACCCAGCTAATTGAACCAAATAGCTCCCATGTCTCCCTGCTTCCCTCTGGACCCTTGGCTTGCTTCCTTGCTCTGGTCACCATCTGTTCTTGGTCCTGGAGTTCTGCTCACTAGACCCCTGGCTCCTCCTCATTGCTAACTAGACAACCTCTGCCTCTGTCCACTGATCTGGCTTGTGTTCCTCCTCCCCACCATCATCTCATCCTTCTTTCTCTGGGCTCCCTTTTCCCAGAAGTTACTCTCTCCCTTTTCTCTGGGCATGTGCTTTGGATTTGTGGCATTAGGAAATGTCACTGGACCTTGTCTGTAAAATGAACAAGTTGGATTAAGCAGCCTGTAAAAGCCCTCCCATCTCAAAATCAATAAACCATCTCCTGCTATGTATAAGATGAAAGGTAATAATAGATAAGATTCTCTTTAAGATTCTCCCTCACTTTCGATTCCTACAGTAGGACTTCGGGTATTTTGGATGATGGAGAGGGGATATTGTTTGGAGTAGGCATTTTCAGCAGAGATATGGGAATATTTGCTTGGAGGGAGTGAATTCTAGGGTGAGTGAAATGACCCATGTAGGGGGAAGACTGGTCATTGGCTACTACCCTGCTAATAGGCATTTACCCTGAGATGCTTTACTTTGCAGGAGATAAGGGAGACCGGGGTCCCCTTGGGATGCCAGGGAAGATGGGCAAGGAAGGCTCCAGAGGGGAACGAGGCCCTCAGGGCCCCAAAGGTACCAAAGGTCAGGCAGGCAGCCCCGGAGATCCATGCCAGGCACAGTACTCGGCTTTCTCTGTGGGCCGCAAGAAAGCCCTGCACAGCACCGAGGACTATCAGCCCCTGCTCTTTGATACTGTCTTTGTGAACCTGGATGACCAATTCGACATGTTCTCCGGCCAATTCTCAGCCCCTGTCACTGGCATCTACTACTTCAGCCTCAATGTCCACACTTGGAACTTCAAGGAGACCTACCTACACCTGATGCGCAATGAGGAGCCTACTGTCATCCTGTATGCGCAGCCCAGTGACCGGAGCATCATGCAGAGTCAGAGTGTCCTGCTGCAGATGGCCTCTGGTGACCGGGCCTGGGTGCGCCTCTTTAAGCACCAGCGAGAGAATGCCATCTACAGTGATGAGGTGGATACCTACATCACCTTCAGTGGCCACCTCATCAAGCCAGGGGATGAGTGATCCCTTCCTCTCCCCCTCCCTGATCGTTACCCTCCTCAACCCTTCTCGCATCTCCTCCACATCTTCACCTATGCCATGGAAGGGGGAATGAAGACCCCTGGGTGCTCTCCACTAACCAGATGTTTCACTTGAGCAAATCATCTTCCTTCTCTGGGCCTCACTTTACTCACCTGTAAATTGACTAAAGGATCTTTAAGATCCTTTCCATCTCCAAAATTCTATTATCCAATCTCCTCCATTTTCTCCTCTCCTTCCTTCGCTACTTTCTTCTCCTTTTTTCCCCATCTCTACCCCCTCTCTTCTTTCCTTTTCCCTCATCCTCTACTTTCTCTTTTTCATGATCCTTCTCTCTCCCCTTTTTTCTTCTCCCTCTTCCTCCCCCTTTCCCCAGTCCTCCCATTATCTCATTCATTCCTTCATTCAATCATTCAGTATGAATTTATTAAGCATCTAGGGTCTTCCAGACACTGTGCTCTGGGGATACACAAAGCAATGCTTCCCTTGAGGGGGTTTTCTTGCTAAAAGGCTCCCATCTTCCTCCCTGTCTCCCCCTCACTCCCCTTTCCACCCAGGACTGTAGTTTCATGACTCCAGGTCCCCATCTCACCCCCTACCCTCTGGGTAAGTCCTCTCCTTTTCCTCCACCAATCAACCATGGCTTCCTCATGTACTCCCCCACCCTTTCCTCAATCTCCCTCCTGCCCTCTTCCACCCCCCTCAACTTTAATGAATACAAAGCATAGTTGCCAAAAAGACCAGAGGCAGGGGATAGCCTGTCTGTGGATAAAGAGAGTAGGCCTGGATCTCAAAGCAAAGGCCACTTCCTAGGAAACGGCCCTCAGCAGTCCACTCTGGTGGTTTCCTTTCCCGTCCTACCAGCCTCCACTGACCAGGCCTTGCTAAACAGCTGGCCCTCAGCTGGGATTGTACCCTAGGGAGACCTCTTCTGGAGGCAGGTCCTTTGCTCCAGTCCTCACCCCTTGGAATAGCCTGTTCCTCTGTACTCCCAAAAAAGGGACAGACAAGGGCCCCCATTCTTTGCCTTATCTCCATGGGTTAGCTTCCCACGAACCCAAGGCTAATGTTCTCTCCCCTTGTCCTGTCCCTGTCTAGGGCAGGCTGTGGCCTACAATGTGAAGTTCACCTTTTTCATTTCTCTTTTCCCCATGGTGCTAAGGAAACACAGCTCCATCTTGTCTGCCAGCTCATCTTGATGCGCCCCAGTTATGAATGAGGGAGGCTGAGCAAGGGAGAGGAGGGAGGCCTGAGGATTTGCCCCTCCCCAGCAGGCCTGGGGGGAGAACAAGGGGAGGGGGTTTCTAATTCCTCCTGACCCCCAAGAGGAAAGAAGAACAGAAATGAGATGAATCAGATAAGCTCCTAGCTCTAAAAATCTCTGCTTCTAAGAGAGGTATTTGGGGTGAGGTGGGGAAAGCTTAGAATTAGTGCTCAAGGATGTCCCATTATGCCTCGCCTACAATTGGAGGTTCTTGGGTCCCCAGGAACCTTGGGACTTGACTTGCCCTGTTTCCAGGCAGAGGTATCCTCTCCTGGGGAGCCTTGGGGGAGTGACTCCCACAGGAAACAAGGATCCAGGATCGAGGGGGCAGAGCTGAGACCCTCCCTGACACCCTCCCCATTCCTTCCATGGTGCCTAGCCCTTTTTCTCGCGAATTGGCCTCCAGCTCATGGGTGCTAATTCATCCTGGCCTGCATAGGGGGCCGGGCCCTGGTGCTTTTGTGGGCAGGAGTTGTCAAGGTTGGGGATGGGCTCCACGCTGCACATTTACTGGTGCTTGGGGGTGACCTACATGTGCAGCAGCAGCCAGGGTCACAGGAGACGTAACCCCAAACCACAGTGACTTTTTGGTCTTGTCTCAGGCTGATTAAAAACCAAGGTATGTTTTTCTCAGCACTTATCTGGGCCTCATTCTTCTATGGACTGGTCACTCATTTCATGACTCCCAGGGGTGGGAAAAAAACCAAATGGGGGAGCTAGAGGGTGAGAGGCAAGCTCACCCCCAACTTTGTCATTTCTTTCACCTCAGACAGTCCCCATGAGTAACTAAGCTTCTCACAGGCAGCAGGAAGAGGGTTCAAATTAGCATTGACTTGGGAGACAAAATCCTTGAGTTCAAAACCCCTTAGAAGGCATGAAGTCCAGCCCCTTATGGGGCAGCTGCGTAGCACAGTGATGGGACTGGAATCAGGACAACTTTGATTCAAATCTGGCCTCAGACACTAGCTATGCAATCCTGGGCAGTTCATTTAACCTCTGTCTGATTCAGGTTCCTCAACTGAAAAATGTCAAGAAAAATAGTATTTTACCTGCTAGAGTTGTGAGGGCCACATGAGATAGTATTTGTGAAGCACTTAGTTCAATTCCTAGAACACAGCAGGTAATACTAACTACTACCACTAAGTGTTTCTTTCCTTGTTTCACTCATTGTACAGATGAAGAAAAAGGCCAAAAGAGGTTAAAGGATTCACTCAAGTTCAAACAGTAAGTAGTAGATTCTAGATAAGGACAGAAAGAGGACAGAAAACTCCTTCCCCCTATCAGGGGGTTCATGAACTTGAATGCAAAATATGTATTTACATATTATACATGAAATATATTAATGTATTATAATATAATATATTATATTTTATAATAATATATTATATAATTTATATATAAATATAATGTAATAAGTTACTTAATATCATTGATAATATTAATTATTATATTAATTAATATTACTTAATGTAATATAATAAATTAATATAATAAACTATGTGTAAATAATTATATAAATTATAATATAATTTGATATATAATTTCTATATTGAATATTAAATATACTTTAATTTGACATATATTTTATATGTCACATATATTTATATATATTTTATATAAACTTTTAATTTAATTTGGTAATGAAATTCAAAAATAATTATTATATTATATATTTTATTTTTTTTTACCACCCTTTTATTCCCTTTGTAGTCTTATGTATTTTATTATATGCATTTTAAAACATTGTTTTTAGAAGAAGTCTATAGTCTTCACCAGACAGCTTAAAGGGTACTCGAAACAAACAGGGTTTGGCTTAGCCTTGGGTGGCTTGGCTCAGGTCATAAGGAGGCAGGATTTGAACCCTAACCTGGCTCCAATGACTATTGGGACATTGCGTTTTGACACTTCCATTTACCAGCCATGTGAACTTAGGCAAAGCAGTTGCCCTTCTGTACCTCAAGAGCCTCCACTGTAGAATAAAGAGCTTGTGACTCTTAAAACCTCTTCCATCTAAAGCTAGGGTCCTAGGGAACTTTGAAAAAATACAAAGTTTATTTTTTTTCTCCTGAAATAGCAGATATCAGCTAGTTTGGTCAGGAGCCAGGGATAAAAGAGAAGTAAGAGTCATGAGAGGGACGAGGAGAAGGGGTCAAGCCCAGGTTGTCTCAGTAACTCTGTGATCTTGAGAAAGCCACTTTTCTCTGTAAAAGTGAGTGGGAGTGGAGAGAGGTCAATTAAATTCAACCAACATATGAACTGACTCAGCCTGGGTGCGAGTTAGGCTAGAGGGGAGGGAAGGAATGTCCTTCCAGACCTGGCGTTCTTGTAGAGGACAGATGGTGAGAGATCAAAGGACTCTGGGACAAATGTGGGGAAGCCCACCCTGTAATTTGGGGTGCCCAACTAGGGCAAGATGGACTCAAAGCATATTTAGAAATTTTCCGGGTTGGTCAACAAACCAACCTGCTGTTTGTGGGGCAGTGGGGAGTGGCTGGGGAAGATGGAGTTTCTAATCCCTCCATCTAATCTAATGCCCCTCCCAATGACCTGGATTTTCACTGTCCTAAAATCCTAGACTTGGGGCTAGAAGGAATCTTGGAAGTCAGTGTATACCCTCATTTTACAAATAAGAAAAAAAAGGCTGAGGAATATCAAATGATCTACCCAAGGTCACACAACTAGCTAGCTTTCAAATCTTGGTCCTCTGACTCCAAGATTTACCTTTGTTTCCTTTTTAAAAATTTTTTTTCAATGAACAAAAACCTACTTTCTCTTCCTTCCGTTCTCCTCTCCCAGGACAAAAAAGAAAGAAGAACGGAAAGAAAGAAAGAAAGAAAAGGAAGGAAGGAAAGAGAAAAAAGAAAAGGAAGGAAGGAAAAGAAAGCAAGGAAGGAAGGAGGGAAGGAAGGAAGGAAGGAAGAAAAATAAAACCCTTGTAAAAAAAAAAAAAACTCCAGCCCTCTTTTCTTTGCATTATTTTCTTTGCTGGAAAGTCATTTTCTGACACCAAAGCCAGAGCTCTTTCCAATCTGACATTATGTTGTCTTTCCCCTTTCATTGTCAGGGCATCATGGGAATTTCCTGAGCTTTCTGGCAGATGCAGCAGCAGATTCTGGACAGGATCTGTCACAGGGCACCCCTTTGATAGGGTCAAAACATGGAAGGATAAGCCTATGTTTGTGTTCTGAAAATGCCTTCATTTTCTATGGGTTGGCTGACCTTTTTATAAGGTTTTAAGGTTTGCAACAGTCCCCCTGGGCTAAGTTGGACAAGTATTTGTCATTCATATGTATGTGTCTGTGCACATACATATACCTGTACATATGTGTATGCATATGTATTTACAGATCCCCAGAGAGGGGATGTGACTTTGTCCAGGGTCCAACAGCTAGTCTTAAGTAGGACTTGTTGCCAAGATGGGGACTCTTTCCCCAACCTTGAGCGACTTTGATTTAGCTCCAGAGTTCTTTGGCTTTTTGGTGCCTCAGACCCCTTGGGCAGTCAGTATGGTACAGGCTCTAGACTACTTTTCAGAATCATGTTTCTAAACATAAAATAAAACACATGGGATTAGAACAGAGACCAAATAACTGCACTGAAATACAGTTATCAGACTTTTTCAAATCAAGTGCATATTTTCCAGGCTAAGAAGTCTGACTCTAGCCTGAGCTGCCCAAAATAAACTGAAGGGGGCTGGAGAGGGGAAGAATTAGTGTAGACTTCCATTTAGGGAGGGCTGGGGGCTTTTGTGGGGATCTAGGTTTAAATCCCAATTCAGCTACTCATAAGGTACAGGACTTTGGGGGGTTCAGCTTTCTCATCTATAAAGTGTGTTATTGGAGGTGGGGTGGGAAGAGACTAACTGGCCTTTGAGGTCTCTCCAAGGTTTAGAACTTAGGTGTGGCCTTGAATAAGTCATTTAAGATCTCTGGACCTCAGTTTCTTCATTTGTAAAAATCAGAGGAGTGGACTGGAAAATCTCTAAGACCCTAATTCCTGAGCTTAATCTGAGGAACTCTGTGACCCCTTAAAAGCCTTTGCCCTTCTGGTCCTTTCCATACATCTCTCACTTGGCAGGGGAGGCAGGGTTCACTTGCCACTGTATTTTGGGAAGTTGCTTAGATGGTGAAGAAGACCCAGCTATGGTGGGGAGCCAAATACCTGCATTCTGGCCCTGCTGATAACCAGTGCTATGATCTGGTACCTGTCTTGTCCTCCTTCTGGATTTCAGTTTTCTTATCTGCCAAAGAAGGTGGTGGTGGGACGGGGAAGCTCTGTGACCTATAAGGTCCCTCTCAGCCCTGACATTCCCTGTTCTAAGACCCTTCCAAGCTCTGAAATGCTACTCATTCCTGCTTTTGTAATCATCACCTCCACCTCCAAGATTACAGAGTCCTAAAAGCTGGATTGGGCTGGGATCTTATTCTAGGCCTAGCATGTTATACAGGTTCAGGAAGGACCTCGTTAGGTTCCTGGATGGTTGAGTCTTTATACTTCATTCTTGGAAACATGAGCTGTCTGGGTCCCCTGCCTTACCTCAGAGATTAATATGCATCAGGAAGGCTGGCCTTTCCTTCCACTGGCCAGCCCTCGGTATTCATGTTGCCATCTTTGGGTTTCTGTGGTCTTTGCGCTAAACCCCCGACTGTAAATAAGATAAATTCCAGCCGGTAGGTTGGCCAATTGGTCACTCGGTTGATTGGTTGATGAGCAGTTCCTGTTGAGAAGAACTTCTTACCACCAGCAACCACTGACCAGTTGTGACTCAAAAGCTGTTAATCCCCTAAGAAACCAGAGAAGTAGCAAATTTGCAGCCTCAGATCCCCTCTGCCCTCCACTGAGGCCTCCAGCTCAGCCTGTGGAGCCATCTTCCAGGCAAGCAATCCACTGGGGAAAACTGTTCAGGCTACCTGATGTCTAACCACCATGCAGTTCTAGGTCTCAGGATCTTAGCAGTATGACCTTGGGTCAGGCACTGTCTGGACCTCAATTTTCACCCCTGTATACTGGGGGAGGAAGGTTGGACTGAACCAACACTGAAGTACCTTACAGCTCTCACTCTTAGTTTCCTATAAATTGAAGGCCCATGTTCGGTAAGACTTAAGTTAGGAGCTTCAGAAGCTGAGGGAGAAGACACGATCCCCAGTCTTGGGAATTATGAATCTCACACCAGGGAGAGAGGAACTGAATCCCCACATTAAAAGGAAAGTCAACAGGCATCAATGAACAGTAGATTCCTAATTGCTGAGGGCACCTGTTAGAGGAATGAACAGAAATGGTGGAAGACTCCAAGAAAAGGTAACTCCTAACCTAGGTTTCCCAAATGCAATATATTTTTGGCAGAGAGAAAGAGAACAGGCAGGCATTTCAGACAGGGATCTGACTGGCACACAGCGGTGGCAAGGCCTGAGGACCATCCAAGGCTACTCATCCCCAAAACCCCCAGCTATCATAGTGGAGAAAAGAGGCAAGCCTGAATAGCAGAGACACCCAGGGGTGCCACTGAGATCCCTAGGATCAAACTTCTCACTTTAGGGCCTAGGAGATAGTCATAGGCCTTACCTTGTAAGAATTCTATGGCACACTCTGTTTAAAGGGCTTCACTATATTGTACAATAAAAAGTCACATCTATACTTATATACATATTGTATATATAATACATAATAAATGTGTGCAGCATACATATTATATATGTAGAAATACAATGTATGTATGTATATATTATGCATACGTATATTTGCATATATTTGTATTTGTATAAGTAATATACATATGCTTTAGTATATGCTGGCTATCATCATTATTAAATCATTAAAATGAAAGCCTAGATTATTTTATATAATTTATTATATTATCTAGTCCTAAATCAAATTATTTATAACTGTATATATTATTATATATTACATATGAATTATGTGTTTTATGTATGTAGAGGCAGCTAGGTGGCACAGTGGATAGAGCTCTAGACCTGGAATTGGGATAGAGCTGAATTCAAGTACAACCTCAGACACTGGCTAGCTGGGTGACCCTGGGAAAGTCACTTCACCCTGTTTGCCTCAGTTTCCTCATCTGTAAAATTAGCTGGAGAAGGAACTGTCAAACCACCCCAGTATCTTTGCCAAGAAAATCCCCTGTAATGATGATACAACTAAACAATAGCCAATAATATATAATCCAGGCTCATAATTTCATTTATTTATTTATAATCTACAAATATACTTAAATAACCGACAAGCTGTAGACTATCCAAAGAAGGAACAACAGAATGGAGAAGAACCCGAAGATTATGTCACTGGAGGGTCCCTTGAAGACACTGGGAAATTTTATCCAGAAGGCTGCAGGGTTGGAGATCAGGACATAATCACTGTCTTCTGGAAGGGTGTTGGGATGGTTTTGATTGCTTTTGGTTGGCCCTGTAGGGAAAGGGGAGGATGTGGGAAGGGGCCAGATGGGAGCTGCAAAGAGACAAGCTTAGACTCAGGGTTAAATACAGCCTCTTGACATTCAGCTCTCCCCAGTAGGCTGAGCTGCCCCTGGATGTCATGAACTCTCTCCCTGAAGGTCTTTAAACAGAGGCTGGAAATCCAGTCCCTGGGGGATGTCACAAAGGAGATTTCCGACCAGGGAGGGCTGAACCAGATGCCTCTGAAGGCCCTTCAGGCTCTGAGATCTTGTGACATGAGATAATAGACAGAAACGTGATTTTTGTGAGAGTCAAAGAGTTACCCAGATGGAAGGAATTTTCAGAGCTCCAGGGGATCCCAGGGTCCTGAGTCAGAGAAGGAAGTGATAAATTTTCTGCTCCTCCTTCTTCTCCTGCTGCTTCCCTCCCCCTCTTCTCCATCCACCATCACAGTAGCACACACAGACACTGCCACGTGTGAGTGGAGTGGGAAGTTGGGGGGGGGGCAGGCAGGAGGGAGGAGAGAGGACAAAGCTGTAACCCAACCAGGAACAGATGTAAAGAAAATTAGGAGGTGTAGGGAGTGGAGAGAGAGGGAAGCAGGGGCCAGAGAAGGGGGGAGACGCCCAAGTCAGGCAGGAAGGGAAAGATTTCCAGGACATGAGGAAGGATCACCAGGGCTAAGCTTGCCTTGGCAGGGACCAGGGGCCTGCATTTGGGAGCTGGAGCTAGAGACGAGAAAGTCGGGATCCCTGGGGAGTTTACCCTGCTTAGGAGGTGGGGGAAAGGGTCCAAACCATTGGATGCCTGGAATAGAGTCAGGATCTTGGATCATAGTCATGGAACTAGAAAGGAGCTTGGAGGTCTCGTCCAGCATTTTACAGAGCAGAAAACCAAGTGCCCAAGGTCACACAGTTAGCAAAGGGAGGATCAGGGCCTTTTCAGAAGGCCAATTCAGACCTTCTAACTCCAGTCTGAACATTCTTGGAAGGATTCTGTAGTGTAATCTAGAGAGCCTTGGGATGAGTCGCAGATTGGATGCCTGGGGAAATAGGGTTCAAAAAGTAGGTACCCGCTGGTTGTGTAGGTAGACAAAGAAGTTGGGCAGCTTTCAATCCTACATTACCAGCATCTGGGAACTGTGTTGACTAGCCCTGGCCAATGTGTGGGTATCTAAATGGCATAATTCAGAGTTCACAGCAGTCTCTGTGTGGAAAACAGCCTTAGGGATAATCCAGCGGAGCCTGAGCTCAGTTGTGGACATAATTGTTGGCCAGTTTCTTTTTAATATGCCTGAGAGATTGTGTGATGCATGGGGGCAGGAGGATAGAAATAGTCCAAGTTGGAAGCACAGGGTATGTGTAGGAGAGTAGTGTGGGATGAGCTTTGAAAAGAGATCTCGATCATGGAGGGTCTTGAATGCCAGAATAAGGTGCCCACAGCCTCATCAACACAGCTGAGTCACGCACCAAGCTCCAGAGATACAACTGATAATGACATGACATTAATGTAAGGGGCCCCATTGGAAGCAGGGCTCCTAAAGCCACACAGAGGTTTCTTTGCCTTGAAATCTCCCTTCTGGCCCTGGATTTCCCCATTGTGTCTCTGTCTTTGAGGCTAGAGGAACCCCATCTCCTGACCTGATCTTCCAGTCTTGTCTCAGACACTTACTAGCTGTGTGACCCTGTGAAACTATCTGCCTCAGTTTCCACAATTGAAAAATGGGTCTCATAATAATACTACCTCTCAGGATTGTTGTGAGGATCACATTTCATAGAGTATTTGGTACACAGTAGGTCCCTCCCCCTTGTTCCTTTCTGAATCTGAACCAAATCCACTTTCCAGGGCATCACTTTGCCTCTGGGCACAGGTTTAAGTTTTTTTCTCTCCCAAAACAAAACAGGTCCCCTGCACATCTCCTCACTCTGAAGATGCTTTCTCACCTATAGGTCTTTCGTCATGATGTTCCTTCCACCTGCAATGTCCTCCTCCTTCATCCCCATCTCCTTCTGTCAACATCATCTCTAACTTCAAGGTACAAATGATGTGCCACTACCTCCATGAAGCTTTCCCTGATTCTCTGAAAGGAAAGGGAACTTCTTGTATGAATTTTGAGAGTGATCAAAGGGTCAGACTGAGTTGTTCTGGGATCATTGGAGTAATGCCATTCTATTGCTTTTTTTATTTTTTATTTTATTTTTCCCTTTTTATATGTTAAAATTATTTTTAAATTTTTAAAAAAGTTTTTGAGTTCCAAATTATATCCTTTCCTCCTTCCCTCTCTCCTTCTCCCTGCCTGAGATGACAAACAATCCAACATAGTTTGTACATGTACAATCATGCAGAACATTTCCACATTAGCAATTTTGTTCAAGACTCAATTTAAAAAAAAAAAAGAAAGTGAAAAAGTGATTCAGTTATGTATTCAGATAGTATCAGTTCTTTCTCTGGAGGTGGATAGCACGCATCATCATGAGTCCTTTGGGATTGTCTTGGATCATTGTATTGCTGAGAATAACTAAGTCATTCGCGATTCTCCATATTGTTATTACTGTGTACAATATCCTGTTTCTGGTCACTTCACTTTGTATCAGTTCATGCGAACCTTTCCAGGTTTTTCTGAAGTTGTGCTGCTTGTCATTTCTTATAGCACAATAATATTCCATTACAATCATATAATACAGTTTGTTTATCCATCCCCCAATTGATGGTCATTCTCTCAACTTACCATTATCAGTTACCATAAAAAGAACTGTTATAAATATTTTTGTGTATATATATATATATATATATATATATATATATATATATATATATATATAAGTTGTTTTTTGATTTTAAAGAAATCTCTTTGGGAAGATGGCAGAGTAGAAGGACACACCTGTACAAGCTCTCCTCCCACGGCCCATAAAATGCCTGTAAAAATGACTCTAAACAAATTCTAGAGCAGCAGAAGCCACAAAACAACAGAGTGAAAGATTTCCAGTCCAAGGCAGCCTGGAAACCTGACAGGAAAGGTCTATCACACTGGGTGAGGAGTGGGGTGGAGCACAGTTCAGCCTTGGGTGTGCCTTGAAGCCCATTCCAGACTAAAGGAGACCCCCAAAACATGCTGAAGAAATTAACACCTTTAAAAATAGACTGACTCAAATGACAAAAGAGGTCCAAAAAGTCAATGAGGAGAAAAATGCTTTAAAGAACAGAATTAGCCAAATGGAAAAAGAGGTTCAAAAGCTCACTGAAGGAAATAGTTCTTTAAAAATTAGAATGGAACAGATAGAAGCTAATGACTTTATAAGAAACCAAGAAATTACAAAACCAAGCCAAAAGAATGAAAAAATTGAAGACAATGTGAAATATTTCATTGGAAAAACAACTAACCTAGAAAATACATCCAGGAGAGACAATTTAAAAATTATGGGACTACCTGAAAGCCATGATCAAAGATAAAGAACCTAGATATTATCTTTCAGGAAATGATCAAGGGAAACTGCCCTGATATTCTGGAACCAGAAGGTAAAATAAATATTGAAAGAATTCACTGATCACCTCCTGAAAGATCTGAAAAGAAAAACTCCTAGGAATATTGTATTCAAATTCCAGAGTTCCCAGGTCAAGGAAAAAATATTGCAAGCAGCCAGAAAGAAACAACTTGAGCATTGTGGAAATACAATCAGGATAAAATAGAATCTGGTAGCTTCTACATTAAGGGATTGAAGGGCTTGGAATATGATATTCCAGAAGTCAAAGGAACTAGGATTAAAACAAAGAATCACCTACCCAGCAAAACTGAGTATAATACTTCAAGGGAAAAAAATGGTCATTCAATGAAATAGAGGATTTTCAAGCATTCTTGATGAAAAAAAGAAGTGAATAGAATGTTTGACTTTCCAACACAAGAATCAAGAGAAGCATAAAAAGGTAAACAAGAAAGAGAAATCATAAGGGACTTACTAAAGCTGAACAGTTTACATTCCTACATGGAAAGATAATATTTGTAACTCTTGAAACTTTTCTCAGTATTTGGATAGTTTGGAGGGATTATACACATACGCACACACATACCTACACACACACACACACACACACACACACATGCACACACACACACATAGACAAAGGGCACAGGGTGAGTTGAATAGGAAGGAATGATATGTAAAAAAATAAATTAAGGGGTGAGAGAGGAATATATTGAGAGGAGAAAGGGAGAAATGGAATGGGGCAAATTATCTCCCATTAAAAAGGCAAAGAAAAGCTTTTTCAATGAAGGGGTAAAGGGGGAGGTGAGAGGGAAAAAGTGAAACTTACTCTCATCTCATTTGGCTTAAAGAGTGAATAACATGCACACTCAGTTTGGTATGAAAATCTATCTTACAGTACAGGAAAGTAGGGGAGAAGGGGATAAGTGGAGTGTGGGGAGATGACAGAAGGGAGGGCAAATGAAAGGAGGGGGGTAATTATAAGTAAACACTTTTGAGGAGGGATAAGGTCGAAAGAGAGAATAAAATAAATGGGAGGGCAGGATAGGATGGAGGGAAATATAGTTAGCCTTTCACAACATGACTCTTATGGAAGTCTTTAGCAAAACTACACATATATAGCCTATATTAAATTTCTTGCCTCCTCAGTGGTGATGGGTGGAGAGGGAGAAAGAGAAGTTAGAACTTAAAGTTCTAGGAACAAATGTTGAGAATTTTTTTTGCCTGTAACTAGGAAATAAGAAATATAGATAATGGGGCATAGAAATCCATCTTGCCCTACAAGTAAAGAGAGAAGAGGGATAAGAGAAGGGAGAGGTGTGATAGAAGGGAGGATAGATTAGGGGAAGGGGTAATCAGAATGCATGTGTTTTGGGGTGGGGAGGGGAGAGACGGAAAGAAAATTTGAAACTCAAAATCTTGTGGAAATGAATGTTGAAAACTAAAAATAAGCTAATAAATAAATTGAAAAAAAATTTCTTTGGATACAGCTGAGTCAAAGGGTATACGTAGTTTTATAACCCTTTGGGAACAGTTCCAAATTGTTCTCTAGAATGGTTGGATTTGTCCACAACTCTACCAAGAGTTCATGAGTGTCCCAGTTTTCCCACTCCCCTCCCCCAACATTTATCATTTTTCTTTTCTGTCTTATTATCCAATCTGATAGGTGTGATGTGGTACCTTGGAATTGTTATAATTTACATTTCTCTAATCAATAGTGATTTGAACATTTTTTTCCATCCTATTGCTTATTGATTGCCCAATGGTTAGCAACATCTTTCCTCTATTTCTATCTCCCTCCCACTCTGTACATTCTCAACCTTAACTTGGAGGTCAAGAAAACAAGACTTAGGAGTTATGTGCATGAATAAGTTCTTGTAACTTGAAATATTTTTTATACATCTGGAGCATTCAATATTTCAATCAATCAGCATTTACTAAGCACCTACTAGGTGCCAGGCATCAAATTAAACTCTGGGGTTTCAGAGACAAAATCCAGTCTCCGCCTTCAAGGAGTTCCCAGTCTAATGGTGAGACAACATACAAACAACCAAGTACAAACAAGTCTTTGACAGGTTAAGGGGAAAGGAAAAAGTGAGGTTTTACCTGGGACTTTCAGGCAGCTGGGAAAGCCAGGAGGCAGAGACAAGGAGAGACGGAACCCCAGGCAGGTGGCACAGCCAGAAAAAAAATCCTCCTCCTGGAGGCTGGAGATTCCAAGAATATTCTGGGGCTAGGATCACTGGATATGAGTGTGGGGCATCGTTGGGGAGGGAAGTAAAGTACAGGAAGATTGAAAAGGGTAGGAAAGGGTCAGTTGTGAATGATGTAAAAGGCACACCAAGGATTTTGTATTGGCAGAGGGCCAGAAAGATTTATTGAATGGGGCACAGGGGATGTGTATGACACAGTCAGATCTGAACTTTACTCACTGCCCCCATATCTGCCCTAAGAATAGACTGATGTCCTTGTCCATGTGATGAACTTTGAATACTTGGAAGCAGGCATCAGGCTCCATCCCAGGCCAATTGTCTCTAGGTGAGATGAACCCAGCACCTTCAATTAACCCTTAGATGATTTGCCTCCCAGTCCTCTAACCATCTTACCTACTTTCCTCTGGAATCTCTTCAGTTTGCTGATGACCTTTTTTAAAGCTCAGATCTGAACACAGAATTTGTCTGGCTAGGCAAAGGCAGAAGGATGGTCATTTCTCACTCTGGCCACTGTGCCTCTCTCAAGAAAGCATACATGGGCATGGATTATTTTAGCTGCCATGTTAAAGCAGTTTGAGCTAGTGGTCCCCTAGAACCCCAGACCTTTGTGACAGAAACTGGTGTCTCATCAGACCTCATCCTTTATATAATTCTGCAATTAATTTGGATCCTCCCTAAATTTCATCTTAGTAGATCTGGCCTTTTATTCTAGACTTTTCTTCCCTTCCTCCCTCCCTTCATCACTTCCTTCCTTCTTTTCTTCCTTCTTCTTTCTGTATTCTTTTCTTCCTTTTTGCTTTCTTCCCTTCTTTCCTTCCCTCCTCCCTTCCATCTTTCCTTTCTCTTCTTCTATTATTCTGATCTATATAGTTGTCTTGTAAACAGTCTAAACTGCGTAACAAACTCCACGTGCATCACAGTTACTCCTTTCGAACATTTTCTTGTTCATTGGAATCACTTATGTCTCTGTGGTCACAATGTCCTCCCTTTTGGTGCAACATTCCATGTAAAATGTTAGAGCAGAGATTCCCCAAATTCCCTCCCCACTGCCCCAACCCAAAGTAATGCTCTAATTAGGATGGCCTTCCCAGAACCTCGGTCTGTCCCAACACCAACCAGGCCTCTCCAGTGCCCAGATGGTAACCTAGGTCTGAATGGCTGTCTCCAAACAACTCCTTTGCTACAGTTTCACAGCAGTATCTGGGTTCTCAGCTCTCAGCAATCAGATCTGCTCTTGATCCTCCTTAAATTCCTTCTGTGAACTGGAGAGAGGGCGGAGAGCATTGTGACATTTGCAGGATCAACAAAAGAGAGTAGACATGGGGAGAAGGAGAGGAGTTGGAAGGATGAATCCCCAGACTATGGGATCAGTGGAAGGACCTCAGTGCATACCTAGTCCAACACCTTCATTTTACAGATAAAGAAGTTCAGATCCAGAGAGTTTAGAAGACCTGTTCAAGGTTTCAGGTGACAGAAAAAAGATTTGAACCCAAGTCCTGCTGACTGGGAAGAAGGGAATTTTTCACATGCCTCCTTTCTCTCTTTTCTAGGAGGTACCTAGAACTTATCTTTGAAAGTTTTAACCTCTGTAATATCTTCCAGGTTCTATCATCTAGAACCTTCGTATACTTCTAGTGTCTAGCACATCCTTAAGATCCTATTTTTTTGGAACTTTTACCAGGACCCAATAAAATATAAGATCCTTGAACATAAGCCTATTTATCCCCTAATACCACCCTGGGTACATAGTAGGTGCTTAATGAGTATCTATCATTGTTCTTTCTCTGTGAGTGTCCTGGGATTTTGTTTTCCTAAGGCCTGGGAGGGATAGGGTAGAGGAGATCACAGAGAAAGAATGAAATTGGGGAGGGGTAAGACAAAGAGAAACAGGAAGAGGCCAGTGGTAGCCTGGCCTTGGTCACTTCTCCCTCCACCTATATGAGTGTGCCCACTTCACACACCACACTTTCCACTGGCCACGCTCACACTTCCTCAGCCCCTCCTTTTTCACTCTCACTCCCCCTCTTCTTCCTGCTTCATGAGGTTGAGGTGCCGGGAAAGATACAAATGATTTTGATCAAGGCCACCACCATCTTATCTGGGGCTAGGAACCACAGGGCCTAAAATAACCAGCCACATCCTCCTCAGAGTCAAAGCCTTACCAGCCCATTCCTCTATTCCTGCCCTTGCTCAGGTCCAGCAAGGGCACAGGTCAGGGGGCTCAGGTCCCTTTATCCTAGTGAGAGGAGGGGGAGATTGGTGTGGAGTAATTGTATTTGTCTAGTTTGTGGCTTTGTTTGTTTTTTGCTTATTTGTCCAGTGTAGGAAATCAAATGTTCAAAAATGGTAGCCAGAGGGGGTTATGGTGAGGCTACAGTACCATGTAAGAATAAGCCTTAAACTCAATTCACTCTGAAGCTCATAGATTGGACACCAGGTCCCTACCCTCCTAGCACAAGGTGAATGTAAATACTAAATAGTAACTGTTTCTCTTTTACCCAGGAACCCTGAGAGTCTTCCCCTCCCAGTTTGATTTTTTGGTAATTTTTTTCTTTTGTAAAAAGTGGCCATCTCTTGAGTAACCACTTAAAGACAGCTATTCATTGAATGGGTCTATGTCACTCAAAATGATAATCTGATAAGACCTTAGCCTAAAATGACCAAGGTTCCACACTGCATCCTGGGCCATCTCCAGTCATCATGATGAATATCAGGCCACCTGACCCAAATAGAACTGGAGGAGAAAGTGAGGCTGGTGACCTTGTATAGCCCTTCCTCCCACAAATCAAAGTCAACTACAAGTGATGTCATCATCTTGATGTCACGATCCTTTTCAAGAAACACCACAACAGTACCACGTAAGGGATCTTGCAAATCAGGAGTGAGAAGACCTGCTTCTAACCTGACATTGGTCATTAGCTTATTGTCTTGTCTTGGAGAAATCTCTTCTCTCTCTGAGCCTGAAAATAGGACCGACCTCACGTTGAAGGCACATGATTTTACTAAGACCTGATGAGGTCCCTTCCAAACCACATTCAGATAAATTTTAGAATCCTAAGAACTTGGGTCAAGAATTGGAAGGGATCTTGTCAGGTCTTAGTAAAATCATTTTACTTTCATTTTTACAGATATAGAAACTGAGGCCCATAAGGGTTAACCTTTCCCAAGATTGCAGAGGTAATAAGTAGCAGAATTGAGTCCAAATCTGTATTGAACTATCATGTTTAGTGAGGAATAGTGACCTTCTTCTAACTGTCTGGATCCAGCAGCCAGAATTCCTGGGTTCAGGGTAGGACCTCAGTAGTATCTACTACTTGGAGAAGAGGAAATCATGAGGAATTGACTTTGATCACCCCACAAGACTGTAAACTCTATGAGGCAGGGACTAACTATTCTTCATTTAAACTTTTCTCTCTCCCCCCAGTGCCCAGTACAGGGCTACACACTCAGTAAAGAATACTTCCCCTCCCCCACTTCCTACAAAAAACAAATGTTTTCTCAATTTGATTATTGAATTCCTGCCGTTTCCCCCAACCAGAAGGGCTGGGTCTGGCTCTAAGTGAGTCACCAAGTTTCAGAAGAGACGGTTAGGAGGTTCAGGGGTTAGAACTCAGGGCTTGTGGGCTAAAGTCAGGAGATCGGGCCCCTTGGGGACTGGTGAGCAATATTTTCTTTCACACACTTATTTGGCAGCATTGTGTTTACAGACACATGGAGGACCAGAGGACAGAAAAATTATGGGATGAATGTATTTGAGGGTTGGAAGAGACCATAGGGGTATTTTGCCCAACCCATACGCCAGCAGAAAACCCGCTATGACCTCCCCAGGCTCTTCTTGAAAGTCCCTGGTGGTGAGGTTGGAGGATACATTTCTCCTTGCCCCACCCTTTCTCTGTATACTGAGATCTCTGTCTCCTCCTAAAGAAGCCATGCTCCACATTCCCCAGTCATGAGGATTCTTGTATTTATAATACCATATCATAATACATTTATATTAACATTTATGGTGATAACTAATATTATATGTACTTTAATACCTGCAAAATATTTTATACATGTTGTTTCATTTAGAATGAAAGCAATAACTTCAGAGAAACCTGTGAAAACTTATATGAACTGATGCAGGGTGAAATGAGGAGGACTTTGTACTGTATAAACATTGTACTATGATAAGTGTTTGTAAGATGCATTACTTTGAAAGACTTAAGAATTCTCATCAACAAACTAACAAGGCAGGGTTCCAGAGAATCAATGATAAATCATGCTCTGCACCTCCTGACAGAAAGACACTCAGGGTGCAGAATGCATCTCTCTCTCTCCCTCACATTATATAGTATATACATGTGTAAACATATATACATATGTGTGTATATGTATATATACATACATGCATATATATACATATATGTCTTGTTGTTCAATTGTTTCAGTCATTTGAGATTTTCTTGGCCAAAGATACAGGAATGCTTTACCATTTCCTTCTCCAGTTCTTTCTACAGATGACGAAACTGCGGAAAACAAGGTGAAGTGACTTGCCCAGGGTCACACAACTAGTATCTGAGTCTTTATTGTGTATATTTGTTACAAAGCTTTCATATCTTTTCATGCTTTTTTCTCCAGAGGGGTTTGAATGGGTGGGAGAGAAAAAATTTTCATTAAAACAATCCACTTTTTCAAAAGAACAGGAATGTTATAGCTGGAAGGGATCTTAGAAAATGAAAATGCCAGAGCGAGGAGGCATCATAGAAAGTAATAGGAGAAAGAGAGAAGTGGTGTTAGATGTCAAAAAAGAGAGTGAAACATTTTTTAAATGCACAAAAGAGAACAGAAAGGAATCTAGGAAGAAAGACCAGACAAACTGGACAGTTTTGAAAGTAACAAGTACATTTATTTTATTTTTTAAAGCAAGTGATATGACATGGAGTTTCTTTTTTTGCGTGTGTTCTGCTGTGTATATGGAAATACTTTTTTAGATGTATGCATTTAAGTTCAGAATAAACAAAAAATAAAAGAAAAAGAACCTTAGAGTTCCTTGAGGTGGGAGGTATGTTATATTGCCACAAGGAATGATAGGTGGTAGATATAAATAACGGTCTGTGTTCATTGATCTTTTCTGACTTGTTACTTACTTTGGGACCCAGATGGATGATTTGAAGCCAGAGAGAGGACTGATGATAATTGATGTACCCTTCTACTCACATAGTTCAAGGAAACACGAGTTCCCAAGAAGCATCAAGAGAGAACCGAGTCAGCACTGTCTCAGAGAGCAGGGACATTGGAAGAGAACACAGCAGGGGAGAAGAGAAAGAATGATACTGGTACCCAGGATTTTCTCTTCTTCCTCTCTTTTGCCTTTGGAAGAAAATTCTCACTTACCAAAGGTTCAGGGGACCCAGAACCCCTACTGTGAGAGAACAGTTTTCCACCCATGATGAAGGCAGACATTTGGGGAACAGAAAGAGATCTTAAAGATCAACGAATGCAATCCATTAATTTTAAAGGTCAGGAAACTAGAATCTGTAAGTGGCTAATGACTTATCCAGGGTCACACTAAGAGTAAGGAATAGAGCCATGTTACACCCAAAGTTCTTTGACTCCAAACCTAACATTCTTTCTATGGAATCATGTGGGTGAATGCCAGTGTGGCCCACAACTACAAGCCAAACCCTACTTGTGGTGAACAACATGTGTGGTGAAACTTTCATGGGGAGATCCAGGTGTGGAGAATGAGACTAGTGGGGACAAGTGTGGAAGTGAGACTGTATTGGAGGTTAGGTGTCAGTTTTTGAAAACTTTGCCAATCAAAAGAAAAGGAGACAGAGAAACGCCTGTGGAGTCCCCTGTCCTCTCTTGCTTACAGTCTGAACTGTGAGAATGGATTCCATACTTGTAAATCCTTCCCTTGATCTTTCTCATGGTCTTGAAGGAGGGAGGGCGTTGGACCTGTCTCTGGGGTATATGGGAAGAGGTTTGGGGGCTAAATGCTAGAAGTAGGAGCACTAAAACCTTTCCCCCTAAAGTTTGTTATGTTCAATAAACTTTATGTCTATAGACTGCTGAGTACATTAGGATTGAGAGATAAAAGCCCAGCTATGTGGTAGGAGTTTGGAGCTACGTGCAAACTATGCTTATATGTACTAATTTTTAGTGATATTTACCATCCTCTAATCTAAACTTAGAACCTGGTCAAAGGAGGATTTTTATCTGCCTGTTCAGAGCTATGCCACCCGATGGTGTTTTCCTACCTGAGGCACTCTGACAAGATCTTTTGGTTGGTGACTTGAATATAATACCACCTGCTAGATAACTCCATCTTACGTTCCCTCACTGAGAAATCAATAGCTGACTCCTTACCCTTCTGTAGGCTTCTGAAAATCCTCACCTAGGCAATATGTGCTGCTGATATAACTGCCCTCATATGAGGTATGTAAAGTATCATGTCTGCAACATAGTAAGTGCTTAATGAATGTTTCTTGACTGAAAGGCAACCTATACATATATCACATGATCTAGGCGGCTAGGTGGTGCGGTGGATAGAGTGTCAGTCCTGGGTTCAGGAAAACTTGGGTTCAAATCTGATCTCAGACACTTAACTATGTTGCCCTGGACAAGTCACTTAATATGTTAATAAGTTCCTTCATGGTGGCATAGGAGTTTATTCCCATTATAAGTAGTGAAAGAGGAAGTATTGCTCATTTTTGTCTTTGAAGGTCCAGGACTTAGTGGCATTTTTCATTTTACTTTGTTTCTTTCATTATCTTTGCCCTCTGGCAAAGTACCTAGTGGCCAACCCACTTGTGATAGGAGTCAACATTTTTAGTGTGGTTGGTCCTCAAAATAGCCATAGTCAATGATTGGGCCCGTTCCTGAAGGTTTTCCAACCGTGTAGAACTTGGCAGAGATTGTGTGCTACTGGCATATCCTTGAAGAACCAAGAAGCCAAGTAGGACTTTGGGTCCTCAGTTTCCTTAATTGAAAAATGAGTATAGTAATAGCACCTACTTTCCAGGGTTGTTATGAGGATCATTTGATAATATTTAGAATGAGTTTAGCACATTGCCTGGCACGTAGTGGTATTTAATTTTAGTTGTTATTGTAATCAAACTCAAAACTTAAAGTCCTCTTGAAACACCCCCAAGTATTTCATGATAATCCATTATGTATTTTATCCATTAATTTAATAAGTCTTAAATCAATGTTTTGTTCTCAATGCATTTTAATCATTTACAAACTATGCAATGTAGGGTAAGACATTTAGTCTCTGTGCACCTCAGTTTCTTCTTCTGTAATACGAGAATGATAACACTCATATTTCTTACCTCATAGGGTTGTTCTCAGGCACATTATTAACCTTCACATGTTATAGAAATGAAATTATTATGATTTGGGCAAACTTGCCTCTCTTGTGCTCCAAAAAGGATCCCTGAGTTCTAGTGTTGCTATGTATATTTCATGTACTACTATTATAATCTCCCCCAAAGTCCTACCTGGCTTCTTGGTTCTTCAAGGATATGCCAGTAGCACACAATCTCTGCCAAGTTCTACACGGTTGGAAAACCTTCAGGAACGGACCCAATCATTGACTATGGCTATTTTGAGGACCAACCACACTAAAAATGATGACTCCTATCACAAGTGGGTTGGCCACTAGGTACTTTGCCAGAGGGCAAAGATAATGAAAGAAACAAAGTAAAATGAAAAATGCCACTAAGTCCTGGACCTTCAAAGGCAAAAATGAGCAATACTTCCTCTTTCACTACTTATAATGGGAATAAACTCCTATGCCACCATGAAGGAACTTATTATTAACATCTGTGGCAGAAGGCAATGAGATAGAGATATTTTATTCAGAACTTGACATGTTTCTTCTACATGTGTCAGCATATGTCTACATAAGGTAACACATGAATTTTTATTCAATTACTTCAGAGCAAAAGTGGACACAAAGGAGGATGGTGAAAATTACTCTCAAGAATAAGACTTGAGAGGAAAGGTAAAAGGCTTATAGATTACTCACTGATGTCTACTTACATATCATAAGTATATGTGTATATATGTTTATGTATACATATCTGTATATAGAGGTATGTGTATATATCACACTGTACGTATATGTATGTATGTATTCTCTTCCCCAGAAGAGAATTAGAAGACTAAATGACATGGCAAAAATATTCAGACATCTGTTAGACAGGAAGCGACTGGTTATTGATGTGGGAGGCATGGCAGAATTAGCTGTCTCCATGCAATTCGACCATGGATTCTTTAAACCAGAAATAAAAATAAAATAAAATAAACTGAAGGCACTCTAGACAACCACACTGGCTTCAACTTGGCCTCTTTTAAAGAACTTTCAAAGCTCTTCTTTTCTAACCTTGATTATTCGATCATTCCCTAGAGACACTTTAGCAGTATAAGCCAGTCACCACAGTGGGGCTGCCAAAACAACCCAATAAACAATTGTTCTTTCCCTCATCCATACAATGGGACAAGATGATCTGTAAGCTTCCTCCAACTTCTAAATCCTTGTAGATGCACATGGAGAGAAATAGAAGCCAATAACAACCCCAACTTAGGCTACAAAATCAATTACAAAATGCTTGATAAGGGGGATGGTGTAAGATAATGAATTATATTACCTCATAAAAGAATAAAAATCAATGCAAGCAAAGTGTCTACAGAAAGGTTGTAATTGAACTCTATTGAACCACATCACCCAAGAAGATTCACAGATAAAACTGGTAGGAGGAAAACAAATAGAGGTCAAATAGAACAGATTGGTTGCTGCTTCTATAATGATCCATTTTCATCGGTGAGAGAGGAACCATCTCATTGGGACCTAACACACTGAAGAAGTTGAAACAACACTTAGAAAGGCAACTTCAGGTGGAGTGTCTAAGACCAAGTGAAAGGCACAAGGAAGAGTTCCACCCTGGGAATGTGCTGTAGAAGCTCTCTTGACCTGAGTGACTCCATCTCGAATTTGTGAAGAGAAGCACATGCTGTATATCTAATTATATAAACCTGATCGTGTAGGTTTGAGAACCAGGCAAACATAAAAAGTGAAGTTGACCAAAAACAAATTGTACTGGTCAGGATGGTCAGATATATTATTTCATCAGTTTTTTACCAAACACTGAATCCTTGAATTGAAATGTGACATCATTGTATCCATGAATTGGCACAAACAACCTTGGCCATAATTACATCATATAAGAACTGATTAGTCAAGTTTCCCTTAAAAATCTGTGCCCTTGTGGTCACTACTGATCATCACAGCATGGCCCATTGTAACAGGGGAGTACTAGCCTAGGTCCAAGGAAAGCAGAACTAGGAAAACCACATTGGTAATTAACAACATGCCAAGCATCAAATGGAAAAATATACATTCGCTAAAACTGTTTGCTGCTTCTGCAGATGTCCAATCAGTCCAAATGGAAAGTCCAAATGGAAGTGGGATCTCCAGTAACTGGAGAGGACCCCCCCTCAGGTGCTATTGTTTGAGAATGATACTGTTCTGAGTGTGTCAAGCCCCAGAACATTTGCTTAGGACTCACAGAATTAACAACTGTCATGCCTTTCATAATGTCTGGCCCCTGGAGCTTCTATAACCCTTTTTTCCTGAAATGAACAAGGACATGATTTTTCTGGTTAGAATTTTAGAACTTCAAATGCTGTTCAGCCTCGCCCTGAGGAATGTCACTAAATCAATATTTTTTGCTTAGATAGAAGCATGTTTGCTCTCATTTATTTGCACATATATTGATGTATGTATATGCACATATTAATTTATCTGTGTATATATTAATAAGGCCTTTTCCTCCTTGCTAACATCTTTGTGTATTAAGAGCTCATTTTTCCTCCCCCTACTGAATCTGGGTTAGCATTTTTCTGTAGAATCCCAAGGGTTTGGGTGGAGGGCAACAACCTAAGTGCCTTCGTGAGCTATGATGGAAGAAGAAAGCAATCAGCTAATTTGGTAGGTGGAGGGTGGAACTGATGGAGCTTTTAAATCGCTTCACAAACTGGCTCCAGCTACACTTTCCAGGCTGATCACATATTACTCCTACTCATATACTCTGTGCTACCACCAGACTGGTCAAATGGGCTATTTCCTGTTTGCAAAAGTTCATCTCCTACCTTCAGGATTTTGTCTTCTGTGCCTAGAATATGCTCCCTCCTCACCTTTGTCCCTCCAAAAGTCCTGCCTCCTTTCAAAGCTCAGTCCAAGCATATCATCCTTCACTAGAACATTCCTAATCTCCCTAGTTTCTGGTGTTTCTTGGCCCTCCCCCCCCTCCATCCTTGGTGATGTTTTCTGATTGACTTGAACAAACAATATAGATAAAACAGAAGTGCTCAATTCCCATTTTTGCAAGTCTTCTTTACCAAGAGAAATGAAACTCAGAATTTGAAAAAAAAAATAAAGCAAAAATGACTAGACAGGGTTTAATGCGATCAAATCCAACATCTGTTATGCACCTACCACAGGCAAGAGACTGCTCTGGGGACTGAGAATTCCAAGATAAAAATCGCTACTGCCTTTCCTCAGGGAACTTCAACTCTACTGGGGAATACCGCAAGTAAGCAGATGACTGACTTTGAGATAGTTAAGGATGGAGAGAGTTTAATTTACAAATGAGAGGGGAGCAGGGAAGTGAGAAAAGATGGCCTTAAAAAAAATTTTTAAATTAAAAAGAAAGGCAACCTCGGGTAAAATTTGGCATTGATGGAAAAGTTAAGGTTTTTAATTTGATTTTATGATTGTTATTTAATCAAGAACTAGAACATGTATAGAAAGGCATGTAAGCCACTTAAGACGCCTCAAAAGATGTCCCTTGGCCAATGTGAAATTATAGTCATATCTGAAACCTGGTTATTGGAACTTGCTATTTTAAGATTTTATGGGACTATTAACTAACTGTTCTTTTGAGTCTAACTCCAGGTATGGATAGCAAGGAAGGTGGTCTGAGCCTCCAATCCATGATGTCAGTAAGCCTGTGAGATTCTGGTATGAACTGATAAAGGTGATCTCATGGGACGGGTGGGTGGGAGAGCAACTGTCCAGCCTGGGCTGAGGTGGGATTCTCCTGACTCAGTTCCCCCACGGACACTTAACAGACTTTAAGTCTGGCTGGATGCAAGTGGACAATCTAATACTGCCTGGAATTAACATGAAATTGGTGAGATATTGTTTCCCTGCAATGTCCCTACTCTTAGTAGCAATTTCCTATGGTCAAAAGGTTTGTAAGCTTAATACCGGATCTATTAAGTTATAAATTATTGGTAGGGGAACATCTGAGATTAAGTCTAAAATTAAGCTATTAGGCTTAGGACCTTAGACCAACAACAATAAGTTAGGGTCCTTTAATTCTTAGTAATAGTGTGGAGACAATCAGGTCAAGGGCTTGTGAAGTTAGTGTATATAATTATTTATGTCTCAGTTGGTTAATGTTAAAAAAAAAATTCGTTTGTGGTCTATATTGTAAATGCTTTAAAAGAAATATCACCTGACCAAAAGATGGAATTGTTTTATGTGATATAAACTGTGTTAAAAAAGAAAAATTAAAAAAAAGAAAAGAAAAGATGGCCTGGCCATCTCTGGGACTTTAGGATGGTAATTTGAGATATTTGAGGATGGAGAGGGTTTAACTTACAAATGAGAAGGGAGCAAGGGAGTGAGAAAAGATGGCCATCCTGGGACTTAGAATGGTAATTTTTATAGCTGTATTAAAGATTAATTGGAGAAGTGGGAAACTACAGGCAAGGAAATGAATGAAGAAACTATTTCAATAGTCCAGGCAGGAATTAAAATTGAATGTGAATAAGAAATCATCATAAATCACAAATGAACGCTCCAAAGCTGGGCGGGGCTCTGGGGTGAGGAAGTCCAGCCCCCTTATTTTGCAGAGAAGGTAACTGGCACTCAGAGAGGTTGAGGCTAGCCCAGCATCACACAGCTAGTAAGGGCCTGATTGGGGATTGAAACTAAGTCAGGTTGCTCTGAGTTCAAGTCTGATACCTTACTCACTATATCACTCTTTCTCAAGGTACTAAGAAGGCACTTGACTGACCCTTAGTTTCTAGGACTAGGCTGGAATGAAATACATCCCATGGGTGTTTTATTTTAATGACAGATTTAAATGGTGATGCCATAACTTGGAGTCAGGAAGACCTGAGTTTCAATCCTGCCTCTGACACTAACCAGATGTATGGCCCTGGTCAAGACCCTTTTTTCCTTAGTGTCAGTTTCTTCATCTGTAAAATGGGGGTAATCATAGTACTTCCTTCACAGGATTTTTGGGAAGATCAAATGGGTTAATATATGGAATGCTTTGTGCAAATTATTGTAAGTTATTGTTGAGTGCTGGAGGTGATCTTTGAGGAGTTTAAAAGAATAGAAGAAAGATAATAGCTCTGGACATATCCAGAGCAACTCTGTCCCAGTTTTCAAAGGGTAGAAGAATATAAATCCAAAAATTCTCCATCAGTGGGCTGGTCTAAAAAGTTCTGATGCTTTCCTAAGTCTGGTCTTTCCTGTGACAGACTATCTTGGGTCTAGCTACATCCTGGAATGAAGGCTTGCTGACCAGAGTTCCGGCCTCCTCCTTGGAACTGGACCAGGGAAACTTCCCTTCGCCCAAGACCATTCTCTGCTAATTATCCTACAAACCTCCCTGAATTTTCTGCCCTCACTTCAAGGCCCTCTTGCTTCTAATCTTTCCAGTCCCTAAGCCAGCCTGGCTGCCTGGGTCCATTGCTACATTCTGTGCCTTCCACCAGGGCCACCATCACGGAAGGTTTCTGATTTTCTCACTTCCTCACTCTGTTCTTGTCATCTCCCATTTCCACATCTATGAGACCACAAGAGTGCAGTTTCTCAGGTTTATGAGGTGAAAAATAAAATGGAAATTTAGAACAAATGTACCAGGATAAGACAATTAGATCATGAGCCTATTACATTAATACCATATGTAAAGGATCTGTGGGACTTCCTCCCTCCATCCATCCATCTGTGACTTGGCAGAGAGTTGCCTGAGTCACTCAACTACTAAATGACTTGCTGCCTGGGATCTTAGAACTAAGTGCCAGGAGCAGGATTCAAATCTAGTTCTTCCTAGATTTCCTAGAGCCCAATACCCTCTCCACTATGCCTGGCTGCCTCTATGAGAACAGCATTAGATTCTCACCTAACACTTTCCCAGTGAAAAACAAGAAAACCTCAGTGACTATTTTCTTTTCATCACCATAAAATCTTTCTAAGAATTATTTGGACAAGGCTTCTTAACTTTGTTTTATGGACTTAAAAAAATTATTAACATTTCAGTATAATTAGTTTCCTTTATAAAAGTCTGTATTTTATATCATGTATTTTAAAAACATTATTCTGAGAAGTTGTCTGTAGGTTACATATATGAAGGGGGGTTCCTCCCAGCCCTGACATTCCCTGTTCTAAATTCTTTCCCAGCTCTCATATTTCCTGTTCTAAGGCCCCTCC
This sequence comes from Potorous gilbertii, assembly GCA_028658325.1. Classification (NCBI taxonomy): domain Eukaryota; kingdom Metazoa; phylum Chordata; class Mammalia; order Diprotodontia; family Potoroidae; genus Potorous; species Potorous gilbertii. Next base: position 235,888,051 of record CM053770.1, on the reverse strand, counting down.
CAGCTCTCACATTTCCTGTCCTAATGACCCTTCATCTCTAATATTCCAAAAGCCTATAGGGGTCAGGGCTGTGATAGTGGAGGCAGAGCACATGGAAGAAGACTGAGATCATCTCATGTAGCTATTGTTATAGTCTTGGTTATATGAGATCCATCAAGCAATAATCTGGTCTGAGGTTCCCACAATTCTAGTGTCCCTAATTCAGGTCACTGCTTGGGAAGACAGGGTTATGTAAAGGAAGGATCACTTCCCTGGACTCAGAATAGACTTGGGATCAGATTTTGCCTCAGATAAGTACTTACCAGTCACATGACCATGGGCAAGTCACTTAACACCAAAGAACCTCAGTTTCCACCTCCACAAAATGGGGAGAAGAATCCTTCTACTATCTTCCTCAAAAGTTAATTATAAGGAAAGTGTTCATTGTAATGGGTACCTTGAACATAGGCAGATTCCCCTGTGAGCTTGACTCTGATAGAGTCATTATCTGAAGCAAGCTAGATAGAGTACTAGGACTGGAGTCAGGAATACCTGCATTCAAATCTGACCTCAGACACTAGCTGTATGACCATGGACAAGTCACTTAACCCTGTTTGTCTCAGTTTCCTCATCTGTAAAATGAACAGGAGAAGGAAATGGCAAACCACTTTATTATCTGTGCCACAAAAACCCCAAATGGGGTCATGAAGAGTTGGATATTACTAAACAGCAGCAAAAATTCTCTACCATTACTCCCTGGCCATCTAAGCCAAGTTGATGGGGTCTCTGCCCATGTATCAGATTCCTACTTACACTTCTAAACCTTAAATTGTTACAAAAATGTGAGTTACTTAAATAAGCCAGTTCATTGGATAATTGATCGTTTACTGGGTGTGTATTAGCTTGAAGGATGTAGGTTAGTTTTGAGGACTGACTGGAAATGAGTGCACAGCAGCGTACAGATATGCAAAGCTAGATGCCTTCATGTACTCCTCATTCAGTGTAGCCACCCCAAATAATTTCCCAAACTCTGAAGTGTGCTAGGAGCCAGCGTGTCAAGCGAGCATTTATTAAGAGCTTGCTATGGGTGAAATACTCGCTAAGGTAGGTAGGGGGATACAAATTCTAGAAACTACATACAGGCTGGCCCTCAAGTATCTTAATAGGGTAAAATAACACATAAAATGAAAAGAAGCTAAAAGGGGGTGGGGATAACTAGACAGGAGCAATGAAAACACTCTTTTAAAATAGAGTTTTGGGGAGGAGTCATCCAATGAGAGGGAAGGACTACAGGAAGGTGCTTTAGACCTGGAGTGAGGTATCAGAATGAAGAGCTAGGGCATGGTGAAGGAGTCTAGAATTCAGTCTTGGAGAGGAATGAATTATCAAATGTGTGTGGTGACAGGCATGATGAAGCCATCCCAAAGTCAAGTTGGATCCATTCTTCCTTGGCACCCATGCCAGAGTGTACTAGAGCCAGCAGAGGCCGGGAAATTGTTAAATTGTTCAATTTTCAGTATGCATTTACACCTCTGAGGTCAGCAGCAGCTATAAATTGAAGCTTGACTTATTGCTTTATTGATTGTCTAGACTTATGAAAGTGGTAGAGAAAGTGTTAATAATGCAGTTTAAAAACTCAAAAGTGTGTCCTATGCACATTCATTTTTTCGGACAGAGGAGAGCTGGTTGTTAAACATTAATCAACACACCGCTGCACTCATTCATGCTTCTTAGAGATTTCCCAAAAGAAGAGTATGTCAGGACAACATCAGCCCCCACAGTGATCCCTCATTTTCAAAGAGGTTCTGAATTGTATTCCGTTGTGCTGGCTTTGGGTGCTGATTCCTAGATCCATAAGAAGTGGGTTCCTTGCCCCACCCCTTGTTCTGGGCTATGCAGGGGTCTGATGGGATGTGGGGGTGAAGAGAAGATATCAATCAACTAATTTGCAATTGCTAATTAACAGGCTGTGGGATCTAGCTAAGGGAGAGAAAATACATTTCAAGTCATCCATTATCCCAAACAGAATTTAGTTGCGCATGGGTACAGATAAATCTGCTCCCATCCTAATTATATCTGTGATTTATCTCTCCTGAGACAGCCTTGTACAGAATTTATTCATAGCGAAGGCAAGGGCAAAGATGTCTCTCTTCTAGAAGCTTTAATTCTTCTTCCTCGTCCCATTTCTGAACAGGTGCCAGTGTTTTAGAATTCACCTTTAATCATCTCTTCTTCCCTTCTATTTTCTTTCTCCCTTTCCCTAATTTCCCACAGATTTAGTAAAAACAAAAATCATTCTGAATTTAATAGCAGAAGACCTAGATCTGAGACATAGATTCATTGAGTTCTAGCCACATGACCTGGGCAAGTCACTTGCATCTCCGTTTCTTCATCCGTAAAGTGGGTGTGATCCAGACTTGCACTACTTACCTCACAGAGGTGAGGCAAAATAGTTTGCCAATTAGATGATACTATGTGCAATATTATAACTTCTTCCCTTGTCCTCATTCCCCTCCCTGAAACCTCAAGCAATTTGAAAGAGGTATGTGGTCAGGATCAAGAAGGATAACGGTAGAGAGTGGAGGAAACAGTGACAATTTCTTTGTTTCATTCTTGGGCTTCTGCTTCCTCTGTCCTGATGTGATTGCCATGCCAGCCACCATCTCCAGGACTAAAACCATATCCTGCTCCCCTTTGGACTGAGGGCCCTACTCTCTCTTACTTAGCCAACAAGAGTTACCCAGCAGGGTCCAGCTTGGATCATCTTGACGAAGTAACAAATCCTATTTTTGGGGGGAGTGCTTCATAGAAGCATAGAGTTTTAGAGCTACAAGAGACCTGAGAGATCATCTGGTCCAATTGTTTCTTTTGTGTTACAGATGAGAAAATAGAGTATTGAAGGGTCCAAATGACTTGCCCCAAGTTCATGACTAGAAAACCATTCAAGGTCACCTAGTGAATTAATGGCAAAACCAAGCCTAGAATGTGGCTGCCTTGTAAGTCCATCTTCTTCCTCTCCAGCACTTCCTCCAGCTCTGGACAAAACTCATTAGTTGTCTCTAAAAATAATCCATTTTCTTTGTCAAGATCCCTCTCATTGATTTTTCTTTCCCCTCCAAGGAAGCAACATCCTTTGGATTTTGTCTCTCTGCATTCTCCTCTGGTCCTTCCCTCCATTCCAAGAGGGATCCCTGATCTGCTTTATTGGAATTCCAGGCTTACTAGTAAATGCTTAACAACTAGCACTCCGGAAAAACTGTGTGATGACAAACTTTTAAGTTTAATATATATTATTAAAATTTTCTCCATCACTTTCTTGAGTTTAGGCAATCAACAAAACAGTAAAACAAATCCTGACTTGTAGCGTTTGCCAGTTTCCCAAGGTGTTAATTGCTTGTACTGAAAATTTAACGATTGACTCTCGGAGTCAGTTCAAGTTAGTTCGAACCAATCCCTGACTAATGTTCAATCTTCCTTAGCCTTCTAGTTCTCTTGAGAAAATCTTTGATCTTCTTCTCTGCTCCCTAACCTCCTTAAAATGTTTTGTTCATCTTGATGTGAGAAAAGTACTTTCACACAGTACCACTAACGAAACTCATGGGCCCTTCTCAGAATATGGTTTTAAATGCATACAATCAAATACATAGAATTACAAAGGAAGTCAACTATATTGAAATAGGAAAAATTAACTTTTTTTTTTAAATTTTGAGTTAAAAGCTCTCTCTCTTCCTATCAACCATCACAATATATACATAAAATATTTTATTTTCCCCAATTACGCATTAAAACAATTTTAATAGTAAAAAAAGGCTATGAGTTCCAAATTCTATCCCTCCACCTTTTCCCCTCCCTGAGAGGAATCTGATAAGTTATATACATCATAATATGTATTTTTTAAAAATTTCACTGACCCCATGCTAAAAATTCCTTACCTGGAGGAAGTCTACCACTGTGTTAGTCAGAGCCTCTTTGGGAATTTTATGGTAGAACACTGACAAGAATCACACAAGATGAGGGAAAGAGGGATACAAAGTGTTCTGCACCAGTGAAGAGTAATCCCTACCAATGAGATCATTGATCAGCTGAAGAAGCTAAGTATAATCATTGATGATTCAGTTACACACCTCCATGCTTAGAATGAAGATGAAATGTCTCTTCTCTCTCAGCTTTGCTGAGTCCCTCTGGTTAACCAGTTACATCCTTAGTCTAACTGGCCAGTTTGCTATTCTATGACCTCAACATTCAGTCTCTTAACTCTGGGCCCTATCATGGTCTCTCCTCCATTCCTGGGATTCACTCTCTCCTTCCTTCCACCTCTAGGAATTCCTGGCTTTCCTAAAGGCTCTACTCATATACCATCCCCTACAGGAAGCTGCTCTTGAAGCGAGTTACCTCCCCTCTATGCTCCAAATAACCAGTCTTAACTCATTCTTGTCTTGTCACTGGAATCCAAAGACTCTGGAGGAGATAGTGAGGCTGAAGACTTTGCACAGCTCTGCCTCACTTCAATCCAATTCACTTGCAAGTCAAGACATCGTCCTGCTGATGTCATTGGCTCTCTTCTAGAATAGAGGACAAACATGAACAACAAACTGATAACAGTATTGTCTGTGTTCCCATCCTGGTCAAGAAGCTGTTATGTAGCTCCTTATTACCCCTAGGATAAAAACTCTCATTTGAATCTATTCAGATTTAGCCTAAATGTCCAGGCTAATTATGCATTACTTTCCATTATGTTCACAAAGCTTCAGCCAGATTTGCATATTTGCCACCTCTGTCCCTCTGTCGAGTCAGTTCTCAGTGACTGTTGTGCTTTCCTTCCTTTCTTCCACTTCTTGGAACCTCTACCTCCCCTGAAAACTTAGCTCAAATACCACTTCCTTCAAGAGGCTTACATGATTCCCCAAATCCTTAGCGACACCCCCACGCTGAGATCAGTTGGTACTTATTTCATAGCAGCTCATTCCCTGGGGGCAGAGGCTTTCACTTTTGTTTGTATATCCCCAACTGTGTCAAGCACAGAGTTTGGCAAATGGTCAACTTGTTGATTGATGAGTAAATTCGTGTTATCTCCTCCAGTAGAATACAATCTTCTCAAGGGCAGGAAGTATATCATTTTTGTCCTTGTATCCCTGGAACCTAGTAAAGGACCTAGTAAATCCAAGTAAATGTTTTAATTGATTGATTGGTTTTAGGCAACTAGGTGGTGCAGGGGATAGAGTCCTCTTCATTTTCTTGTAGTAGCTCTGCTTGGTTTCAACTCCATGAACATCTTGCCCCCTATGCTGGGTACCCCCTTTTAGATTCCTTTGGTGTATTAGATTCTAAGCTCTTTGAGGGCAGGGACTGTCCTTTTTTCTTTATTTGTACCCCCAGCCCTTAGCATAGTGTCCCTTTCATAGTAGGTGCTTAATAAATGTTTAATAAACCAAACTGAATCACTGAGCAAGGCCTAAATTCAAATTCTACATCAGATACATTCTAGCTGAACAATTCAATCTGTGCCTCAATTTCCTTAACTGTAAAATGAGAGAAATGTACTTGATGGTATCCAAGACTCTTTCAGCTCTAAATCTAGAGTACAGTAGTATATCTACCTCCAGGGATTGGGAAGAGAACCAGGAGACACAAAAAGAGACAGAACACCTATGTCTTAGGGTTGTTGTGAGGATAAAATTAGAATATTTAGAAAGCACTTTGTAAACCTTTACATGCTATATAAATGCAACTATTATTAGAAATGGAATTGTCAGAGAGGTAAAGGGGAGAACCACACTAGCATGAAAACAAAGAGAGATTCTACAGTGTTTCAGAGAGGGTGGTGAAGGATGAAGAATGAGAAAAGACAACTGGGTTTGATGACAAGGAGAAGTTTAATGACCTTCCAGAGAAGTATGGAGTAGAGTGACCAGAAGAGAAACCAGACGATAAACAGTGAGTGGGAAGTGAAAAAGTGACAATAGTTGGGGGTGAGTAGGAGGGGAGAGGTGTTATGATGTCTTTTTTGGGTCATTTTTATTAATAATAAAGCAGGGTAGAATACCGCAGAATGAACTTTAGGGGGTAACAATGAATTCTCTTTTGGCTATATAGAGTTTGAGATGCCTCCGGGACATCGAAGCTGTGATAGGGGATTGGAGGTTGGGACTGGGTATAGAGATCTGGGAGTCAGCTTGAATTGAGATGATATTTAAACCCATTGGAGCTGCCAAAAACATGGAGTGTGTAGAGAGAGAAAAGAAGATGGGCTAGGACAAACACCTCTGGGAACACCCACCATTGGGTGGTGGAGGGAGGATGATTATTTCGAAATAGGTGATGGAGAAGAAAGAGGCAGTTGGGTAAGAGGAGAGTAAAGTATGACCTACATCCCAGAGGTCGGGACCAAGGACAGATTGATTAGGAGGGAATGATCTGTGGTGTTAAAAACTATACATAATAAAGGTAGCATGAAAACTGGGTAAATGCCACCAGATTTTGCCTCAGTAAATTATAATACGGTATAGTTTTGTTTTCCATAGCACAATAAAATTCAATATGTAATGTAGTTGATTATGGCCCCACTCTCTCAGGACAAATTAATCAGGGTTCTCAGCTACTCTTGAAGGGATTAGGGAGTCTTTTCTCAGCCATCTGCTTGAGTCCCCACCAGCCATCTTTTCTTTCTCAATTGGAAGGTCCTAGTGAGTAACACTCCAATTCCATTTAATTACTTAACATCGAAATAGCTTTTTGGGGAGGGAAGGTTGGAGGGGGGATATTTAAGAGATAAAGCAAGAACAAATCTACAAACATTTCTCCAAACACCTCAAGGGCATAACGAACGGGTGTGGATTTTTTCACAGCTTAGCCTATGTGGATCTTGCTGTTGTTTAGTTGTGTGTGACTCTTCTTGGCAAAGATAATGGAGTGGTTTGCCATTTCCTTCTTCAATTCATTTTATAGATGAGGAAACTGAGGCAAACAGAGTGAAGAGATCTGCCCAAGGTCATGTTAGTAAATGTCTGAGGCCAGATTTGAACTCAGGTCCTCCTCAGGTTCAGGGATGGTGCTCTATCCACTGTACCACTTGGCCCATACAACATTAGAAGTATAATGGAGCAATGAAGAGAAAAGTATGCTTCATTTTAGTCCAACAAAGAATAATATTGTGTATTTGTGTATTTGTGTGTGTGTGTGTGTGTATGTCACGTTGGTTAGATAGTCAGCCTCTGAGTCAAGAAGACCTGGATTCAAGACTTGCCTCTGACCCCCACTGACTATGTGACCCTGGGAAAATAACTTAGTTCCTCAGTGCTCTAGACCAAAGGGATCAAACAGAGCCCCTTGGCTGTAAGAGATCTACCATGTGTAGCCCAAACTAGATTGAAATGTAATTGATAAATATTTTACAAAATAAATAAAAATACTATAGAACATAGATGATGTCAAGATGTGACTTTCTAAGTCAATACACAGCTGCAGGGATCCTTCCAAGTTTGACATTCCTACTCTAGTTAAACTCTCTAAGACTGGAAAGAAAGCAGACCTGTGTGGGGAAAGGAAGTTCTTTCTTTCAATTAAACTAGAGGTCATGTTCTGATGCTGTCCCTCCCTCCCTTTCCCATTATCCTGTCGTGTAGAAAATTGTGGTGTGGCACAGCTTTGAATTGTATGGTACAGTATAGTATAGGAAACATCAATGGAGTATTATTTCACTTAACGCCAATTGCCTCATCCTGGGTCATCTCCAGTCATCCTGATGAATATCTGGTCACTGGATTCACATGGCTCTGGAGAAGTGAGGCTGGTGACCTGCACTGCCCTCCTTCACTCAAAACAAAGTCAAGTGCAAGTCATGTCATTATTTCTCTGATGGCATGATCTTCTTCAGTAAAGAAGGACGAACACACACACACACAAACACACACACACACACACACACACACACACACATTATGCAGACAAGCCCAAAAGTGCCCAACAAGCATAGAAGGAGTCAGACTAAAGGAAGACACATTGTCTCACACTCAGCTTACTGGATAATATGCAAACCACATGGAAATATTCCCTCCCACAAGAAGGTGAAGAATACTTTGTTGCCTGCCACTATGGTATAGTCCTGCATGGGGAGGTGTCAGTCAGAGTTGTGGTTCCACCTATGCAGGGGAGTGCCAGAAAGGAAACTCCATCCACTAATGCAGATCGCCATCCGTGTCACTACTTAGTCTTAGAATGCAATATGAGGGCAAAGATTGTCTTTCTTTTATGTCTTTCTTCAGTGCTTAGCACAGTGCCTGGCATACAGAAGGGGCTTAATAAGTGTTCTCTCTTCTCTGTCTCTGTGTCTCTGTCTGTCTCTGTCTCTCTCTCTTTCTCTTTCTCCTCCAGGGGTGCTTAAAGTACTAAAAAGTTAAGTGACTTGCTTAAGATGACACAGAAAGTATATATTCTATTTAAGGCTTGAACCCAGGTCTTCTTGACACTAAAATCATTTCTACATCACCTCTGCCATTGATGCCTCTCCATGGCATTGTATAATAATAACTAACATGTACATGGTGCCTTCTATGTGCTCATCACAGTGCTAAACCCTTTACAATTATTAACGTATTTGATCTCCACAATAACCCTGAGAACTAGGCGTTATTGTTACTTCCATTTTACAGACCAGAAAAGGAAGGCAAACAGAGGTTAAACTGACTTGAGAAGGATCAAACAGCTAGAAAGTATCAGAGTTCGGATTTGAACTCAGGTCTTCTTGACTCGACCCAGTGCTCTGACTAGGGTGCCACCCAGCTGACTTATAGAGGTGCATTATATATTAAACTATTCCATAGTACAGTACAGTGGTAGTATAACTCAGGATAGACAGAGATGGAAAAATTATAGAGTGCTAGAAATAGGAAGGGAAAGGTAGATCAGACAGGTAGAGCATTTATTAAGTGCTTGCTATGTATTAGGCACTATTCTAAGACCAGAAATACAGATATGAGCAAATAAGACAGTCCTTATGCTCAAAGGGCTTATATTCTAATTAGGGAAGATGAAACATAAAGGGAACTGGAAAAGAGGGAGACTGGGGAGCCTGGCTAGCTAGGGGTAGTCATGAAATGCTGGTCCCGAGCAGGGAGTCATCCACTGGAAAAGGAGCTGCAGGGACAGAGGTATCTGCAGGGCAAGAAGGCTGGTATGGTAGAGGTAGAAAAGTCCAGAGGAGCAAAGTCAGGAGAAAAGAGTCCAGAGAGTTAATTACAGGATGAGATTGTGAAGTCCTGTTCAGTGAGATATAGTAGTACTGGAATCCCACCCCCCGGTCCAACATCAAGATATAGATATCTGAGTGACCCCCAGCATAGCACACTATTACAAGTTGGTCCTGTGACCATGTATCCTATGTCTGCCCACAGAGTGTCCTCCCACATAGGACATGAAAAACCTGGAATTAGCCCAGACATGATGGAAGAGGAGGCTGAGAAACCTGTTCCAAGGCCCCTCTCAGCTCTGACATCTCCTGTTCTAAGGCCCCTCCTAACCTTGACATTCTGTACTGCTGTATTTGTCTATGAAAAGTGGAGGCCTATTCATTTCAGTTCTAAGTCTGTTTTGCTGTGAGTCATGAAATCCATAGGTAGAAGCATCTTTAGATGCCTTTAAATCTATCATGAAATAAGGGCACAGACCCTGCCCACACAAACATGAGAGGGTGGGGTGGCCCGATGAGAACTCGGAACCACACTTTGGGCTTCCTCTCACTTCCCCACACCTCATGTAGAAAGCATAGTCCCCTGCCCAAGGGGAGAGCAGGATACGAAGCAGCCACCCCCCTACTTCTCTGAAAGATACCTGAGAATGAGGCTCTGTGTGTCCTATCAGAGTGAAAGCCCTTGTGGGGACCATGGCCATGACATCTTGTGTGCAAGGATAGAGGCTGTGTTTGCCCTCTCCTCCCCCCATTTCATGTTGTTGCTCTTTGTCCTTAGTTCTCAAAGAGGACCATGACATCAGGAAGGTGATACCATGACTTACAAATGAATTGGATTTAAGTGAGGAAAGCCTGTGCAAAGTCATCAGCTTCACTTTCTCCTCTGGAACCATCTGGGTGCAGTGGCCAGGGATGGGTCAGAACTAGTGGAGAGGATCTTGGATGCTGTGGGAGTAAGAACTCTCCAAGGGCAAGGACCTGTGTCTCCTTCCTCCACATCCTCCTTATACCATCTAATGAAGGATTCAGCCCCCCAAATAAGCATTGACTTACTGAATATTTCTTGTTTAAGAAGCACAGCCCCAAGGGGGGCCTTGCCCAGGAAATGCCTCTGGGAAGACAGAAAAGTTCTGGGATGGGCATCTAGGTTGTCCTGGAGAGTGATCTCTGAGATAACGGTAATGGTAATACTAAGAGGTAGCATATTTATAGCACTCTAAAATGGCTAAGCATTTTTTATACATTATTTAATTTATGTATTATGTATGTACATCTACACATATACACATAAATACAGCCACATATATGAAGAGAGGGACACAGAGAGATACACAGAGAGAACTGGGGGGATGGGACAGCATCTGTGAAGGAAAGTGACTTTTATGTCACTGTGTTACCGGGTTCTAATTCTTGTCTTCCATGTTTACTAGCTGTGTGACGAGGGCCTAGCCACCTCCCTCTTTGGGCCTCCTTTTCCTCATCTGTACAATGGGAGTGATGACAACTGCCATACCTACGTGACAGAGCTGCTGTGAGGGTTAAATTAGATTACACAAGGAAAGCAGTTTGTAATCCACAGCCTTATTGGAATGTTTGCTATTAGCTACACATATGTATGTGTGTATAGTGCATGTGGCAATGTGTGACTGTGTGTAAGAGTACTTGACTTCTATATTGGGTGGTCTGTGTATAAGGTTGGTTGCAGGATTTTGTGGTTTAAAAATCTGAGGAGTGGAAGCTGAAGCCTGGGGGGGCCTTTCCCTGGAGGTACAGTCTAGTCTTGCCTTTTCCATAAAGAATGGGGTGTATGTGTGCACACATGTGCACATGAATGTGGGATGTGTGCTCAGGCTGTGGGAGTGTGTGTGGGAGATCTCTATCTGGTACCTGGTTGCTCTGTTCAAAGTTTCAGACTTAGCCTAATTTCCACCCACCTCTGTCCTCCTCCCCCAGTCACCACAGGAAGTGGGCTGAGCCTGGGGGATTTTTAGTCTCTGCCCAGGTAGCTGCCTTTTCATACTTGGAGGCCCTGGGCCAGGCCAGTGAATGGAGCCCTTAAGGCAGAGTGGCAGGCTGCTGGCAAGGTCCTGCCTCCCTAATCAGGCCACCTAAGGGACAGTGATCTCTCGTCTCTGGGAATCCTCTCTCACTCCAAGAAATTCCTGCCTCAGAGTGCCTTTGCCCCCTCTGGTGGCCCTGGTAGGGGCTGTGTCCCTGAAAGAGGCAGCAGAGGGGGCAGCCTCTGAGGCAGAAGGTAACCAAGCCTGGGGAGCTGGAGGAGGTAAGTCTGGGGCAGGGTGCCTCCTGAAAGAGGAGGTGAGGGAAAGGAGATGATGTGGGGGCAGAAGTGATGAACCTTGGGAGGGGAGAGAAAAGAAAACAGGAGGCGGGGGAAAAAAGCGCTCAGGGGTCCTGGTTGTTGTGGTGGCTCAACAGTGTTGAACTTGATAACAAAGGACCTGGGTTCAAATCTTGCCTCTGGTACAACTTAGGGTAAGTCCTTCTACTATCCTGAGCCTCAGTTTCCTTTTCTGTAAATATATAGGATTTGGAGCAGACAGTAATGTTTGGATTTGAGTCCATTTTAGGAAGGTCGTTGATACACTGGAGAAAGCATTGGTTCTGGAATCAGAGATCTTGGGTTGGTCTCTTCCAATTCTCATACAATTTGGAGCATGTCCAGAAGAGGGCAAATGTGGTCATGATGAGGGTGGCACTCCTGCCAAATGGGTCGGAGGATGTTGATTCTGAAGGGAAGACTGAGCGGGGGAAGGGAGCATGAGATCTTCCTTCATGTAGCTGGAGGGCTGACTGTCCTACGCAAAATGGATTCGATTTGTTCTGTTTGACTACAGGGAGAAGAATTCGAAGGAGAGGGTGCAAGTCTGCAAAGAGGTAGATTTGGGCTTATATTAGGAGAGAGGGAGAGAACTTTCCCAAGAGAGGTGATGGGTTTCCTCTCCTTAGAGATCTTTGAGCAGAGAGTGAATGAGCACTTAGCAGGTGTGTCCTTCAGGGAATTCTTGTTCTGGAATAGATTGAACTGGGTAGTTGCTGAGGTCCCCTTCAGACTCTGAGATCTTGTGGTGCTGTCATCTCTTAAGATCCATCCAGTTTGAAATCTGTGGTCTTATATCTTCTGTTCCTTTGGGGGAGGGGCCTCTGAAGTAGGCAAGAACAGAGGCTAAAGGGGCGGAGAAGGTGAGAAGTGGGAACATGGAAAGCTAAGGACCTTTTGAAAAGAGGGCTATGGTGGAAAATAATAATGGAGATGTTGAGGGACAAGGGAAAGATAATGGGCCATGAGAAAAGGGAGGGGCTGCCAGGGGATGCTTCCCAGCTAAGGAGGGGGTGGATGGCAGGCACATATTTAAGCAGTTTCATTCTGACACATCTTTCCCAGCAGTAAGACAGATCTGGGGCCCCGTAGGCGAAAGATTACCATCCTCTATTTTTCTGTTCCTTTTCTCTGGGGACAGCCAGACAGGGAAGTGGCAGCCTTGGAGAATGGGTGAGGAGGATGCTTCCAGATCCCTCCTTCTAGATTTGCTCCCTAGTCCCCTGAGATTTGCCTTCTCCCCCCTTCTTAAAAGAATGGGAGGGCATCTAGGATCCCCCCTCTGAGGCTGTAATTGTTGAGTTTTCAGAGAGTGGGGTCGGGGGAGGCAGATTGCTTGCGTCTTCATCACACGAGATCAAAATCTATCTCTATGACTCAAGATTCCCCCACTCCTAACCTTTCCCCCTTCCCCTTGTAGAAGTCTGGGGGTTATGGTATCATAGGATGCCACAGTGATCATGTAGTCCATCTCTCATTTTCAAAGGAGGAAAGTGTGCCCCAAAGAGGGGACGTGCTTTAAGGTCACACAGCCAGTAATTATGAGAGCTAGGTTTTGAAAAGACCTAGGACTGTGAACTCCTGATGAGTCAGCTGTGCAGATGAGCAGCCTCCAAAGCTGATGCTTTCCTTGGCCACAGGAAGTGTCCAGAATAAGGGAGATGATATTCCTACTGATCAGTGCCTCAGTCAGTCCCCACCTGGAGCATGGCCTCTGTCATTGACCACTTGAGCATGGCCAGGAGAGGGCAGCCAGGATGATTCACAGCATCTCCATATGGATGGGTTAAAAGAACTAACCCTGATGAGAGAAGTTTGTGAAAGAGAGAGGTAGACATGAGGACTGTCTTCAAGTTTCTGAAGGGCCATCACCTGTGAGAGGGATCAGGCTGTTTTATTGGTGCCAGAGGACATAACTGGGAGAAAGAAACCGAGTCAACTTGAGGGATACTGTTGATGACATTCCTAATCTGATGTTTTCCATGATACCTCGATGCCTCCCTCCAACCAGGTGCCAAGGACAGCAGAAGTCTGAACCTCTAAGTGCCAGTTTGGGAGTGAGAGAAGACTGATGTGGGGGGAGAGATAATCTAGTGTGAAACTCATTGAGGGAAGGAAAGGCAAGGAGGAGACAAGAAACAAGAAGCTCCCCTTCTCTGAGGTCCCACTTAAGCTGAAGATCTTGGAATTCCATGAATCTGAGCCAAGGAGAAGAGGGACCAGCTTGCACAAGGTCTCTCATTGAATTAGGAGCAGAGCAGGAGTCCAGCTAATCCTCCAGCAGCTAGAGCATGAGGCTACAATCTGGGTGCCAGGCTTCAGAGAAGACAAGCTTGAGTATGTTCCAAAGAGAAGTGCTCTATGTCAACAATGTGGAGCCATGGATTCATGGCTATTTCCTGCCTTGGGTTTACACACACACACACACACACACACACACACACCTCTACGTTGATGTTGATGTTGTAGTTTCAGTCCTACCTGACTCTTTAGAACCTGGGTTTGGGATTTTCTTGGCAAAGATATTAGAGTAGCTTGTCTTTTCTTTTCCCAGCTCATTTTACAGATGAGAAAACCGAGGCAAACAGGCTAAAGAGACTTGTTCCAGGCCACATAGCTAGTAAGTGATTGAGGCGGATTTGAATTAAGGCATTCCTGACTCCAGGTCAGTGCTCTATCTACGGTGCCACCTTGCTGTCCCAAAAAGCTCTGTGGTTTTTGCCCCTAAAACCTCATTTCCCCTATCCTGGCTATAAGTCCTTAAAATATAGAAGTCAAATTAATTTAATATATATTAAACAACCACTTGTTTCAGGCACTGTACCAGGTCCTGGGGATACAGAGACAAAAACCTAACACTATTCCTGCCCTCAAGTATCATGCATCCGAAAGAGGGGGTACAATATGCAGAGAGACAAGTAAATTTAAGGTAATTTGAGAAGAATGAGTTATAAGCTGTTCAAAGCTTCTGGTCCTAAACACGAACATTGAAGAAAGCTAGGTATTTTAGGAGGCCAGGATAAGGAGGGAGAGTGTGCCAGGTATGACTAACCATCTATGAAAAGGAAGAGACAGGAAATTAAATGTTGAGTTCCAGGAAGAACTTTGTCTGGGACAAAGTATTCATGAGAGTGGGAATAGTTTGCCTTTTATCTCTGTATCTTTTTATTTTGTTTTGTTGGCGGGGAGGTGATAGGGTTAAGTGACTTGCCCAGGGTCACTAGTGAATGTCTGAGGACGGATTTGAACTCGGGTCCTTCTGACTTCAGGACTGGTACTGTATCCACTGCATCACATAATTGCACCATCTTTGTCTCTTTAGGACCCATTGAAGTGACCTGGACACAGGAGGTGCTTAATAAATGCTTGTTGATGACTTGATCAATGAAGGGAAATAGCAAGAAAAGTCAGGAAAGGTTTTCAGGAGTCAGATTGTGCAGGTATTTAAATGCCAAACTAAAGTGTATATTTCATCCTAGGGACCATAGGGAGCCACAGAAGCTTCTTAAGCAGGGGTGTGACATGGGGAGACCTCTATTTGGGAAGATAAAATTTGGTAGCTGTCTGGAGATTGATTGAAAAGAGGAGAGATCTGATTTAGGGAGATCTATTAAGAGGCACTAATCTAGGTGAGAGGTGAAGAAAACCGGAGATAGGGTGGGGCCATCTGAGTGGAGAGAAGGGCGAAGATGTTATGAGAATCAAATTGATGATCTGGCAATTAGCTGGCAATGGGGTGTCATGATGAAAGAGAGAGAGTTAATCCATTAACAAGAATTTTTGAAGTGGTTACTATATACTAGACAGTGCCCTAGGTGATGAAATACTAAGAGAAAAATGAAATAAAGGCAGTCCCTGCCTTCAGGAAACTTGCAGTCTAATGGAGAGACAACCTGTGCATAAATGGACTTCAATTCAGAGGCTATTTTAGTAGTCCTGGGGAGAAGGGCTGAGGACCTGAATGAAGGTGATGGTGGTATTAGATAATGATGAAAAGGAGGAGGAGGAGGATGAAGATGAAGCTGATGGGGGTGGTAATGACTATGATAACTGTCATTCATACAATGCTTTAGAGTCTGCAAATTGTCTCATTTGCTGAAAAGAAAGGGGCAGATGCAAGAGCTATTGCCAGAAATGAGGAGAGGCAGGAAGACCTTGGTTCGGATCCTGCATCAGGCACTAGCTACGTGACCCTAAACAAATCACCCAGTTCTGTACCTGTGGTCTTACCATTAAAATATAAGCTCCCTGAGAGCAGGAGCTAGTTTTGTCTTTTGTTGCATTTTTGTTATTTAGAGCAGTGATTGAGTCTTATAAAGTCTTGCTTATTGGATGATTATGATATGGAGATATCTAGGAGATGGTTTGCAATGGAAGGCTGGAGTTCTAGAGAGATTGTAAATGATGATACATAGATTTAGGAATCATTATTAAGGCTCTATTTCATAGGAACATAATTTGAAAGTTGAAAAGGACTTTACAGGTCAATGAGATCAACTCCATAATTTCATCGAGAACAAGATTATAACTAAACTGAGGGGAGCTGAAAAAGTTCACGAAGACATGTTGTAGAAAGAAAAGGATCCAAGGCAGAGTGTTGTCATGAACCCACATTCAAATTCAAATTCTCTTTCATAGAATGAGAAGGCACAGCCAGAGAATTGGGAGGAGAACTAAGTCAGAGAATGGTCACAGAATTCAAAGGAGAAGATAAATTCCCAGAGCAAGGAAGAAGTCAGAAAGTGTAAAAAACAAAACAAAACTGCATAGAGGTCAAGTAAATGGAAGACTGAGGAAAAGTTTTTTAATTATTCCACCAGGTCATCATTGGCAACCTTGGGGAAAGAGGTAGTGGGGGTCAAAAGATCCATTAAAGGGATGAGAAATAAGTGGGAAGTAAGAAAATGTAGGCAATGAGAGTTGTTGTTTTCTAAAAGTTTTTGGTGAAAAGAGAGATATGAGAGGAGGTCCAGAGGAGAGGCCCAGAGACCCAGAGGTCCCTGGGTCAAGGGAAACTTTCCGTAAAGATAGGAATGTGTGGGCATGAGTGTTGGCAGCTGGAAAAGAGCCAAGAGAGGTAAAGGGGGTTGAGTATGAGAGAAGGGAGACAAGTTCTAGGAGGAAGCAGGAGAGAATGAGATTTAAAGCAATAGGGAGACTGAATTTGAGAAGAAGAACTACTTCTTCAGAGACTGAAATAAAGAAGATAATCGGGGTTGACATAAAGAGGTCTGAGGTGTGGAGTCAGGGAAAAGGGGGAGTACATAAGGGATACATTCCTCCACTGAGAGAGAAGTCGGAGGGGAAGGAGGTTGTGTAATGGGCTTAAAATAAGGAAGACAATTTTGGAATTGACACTAGGGATTGCGATAGTCAACAAAGGGAGAGTGGAAGGATTGCCAGCTGTCACGGGGAAGAGAGGAAGAAGAGGAGGGAGTCATAGTTCAACTATTAATTATACAGAGCAGAAAAGTAAGACCTTACTCAAGGTAACAGAGGTAGTAGTAGCTGAGCCCAGATCTGATCTTGCCTCTCTGACTTTGGATAGAATCCTCTTTCCACATTAGCACCCTGTCTCCCTTTTAACTGATGGTGACTTTGGCACCATCATGGTAGTGGTTAAGAGATGAAAAAGAAGGCCAAACTCTGGGTAAGGAGGAAACAGCAGGAAAAAAATGATTTTAGCAAATGAAGCCCGAAGGAGGATGACATTCCCTCTAGTAATCAGAGGTCCTGGGTGGCCAGGCTCAGAAGCCCCTATGTGTGATGACTTTCTGAGTATTTAACACAAAATCTAGACAGTTTTGGAAGAAGATGAAAAATGAAAGAATATTTAAAAAAAGGTCAGAAAGAGTATATTAGAATAGGAATCAAGAAAACTTCTTTTGCAGATTTTGCAGATCACCCCAAATAGCTCCTATTATACTCATTGGTTAAAATGGGCACCAGGGGTTCCTCTGAGAATAACCAATCTTTCCATCATGGTTATGGTACAACAGAAATATGTCAAAAAGAGGATCATAGGTTTAGAACTAGAAAGAATCTTAGGGGCCATTAAATCCAATCACTTCATTTTACAAATGAAGAAACTGATGCTTATGAAGGCTACTGGACTAGGGCCACACAGGCAGTAAGGAATAGACCTCAGACTTGATCCCAGACCATAGACTCATAGATAGAGAAATTAATTTATTAAGTGTCCCCTACATGCCAGAACTGTGTTAAGTGCTTTATAAATTTTATCACTTTTGATCCTAACTACAACCCTGTGAAATATATGTTATAATTGTTATTTCCATTTTATAGTTGAGGAAACTGAAGCAGTCACAGCTTCAGTGATTTGCCCAGAGCCACACTGCTGGCAAGTATCTGATACTAAACTCAAACTCAGGTCTTTCTAACTCTGAGCCCAAATTTCATCCATTGCCTCACTCCCAGGATCCTTCAGGATCATAGCCCTGGAACTGGAAGGGACCTTTGAAGCCATCTATTCCAAACTCCTCCCTTTACAGAAGAGGAAATCCCTCTGTAAAATCTGGGGGCTTGTGCACCAGGATATCTCAGGGTTGTCCCAGCTCTGATGTTTTCTCTGATGTTCTGTGCTCTGGTATGCAAGAGGAACCCCTGACACAGGAGAGTGATGTGGTTAGACCCAAACTACTGCCTCCCCACATTTTCCACATCCTGTATTCATGCAACTGATTATTGGACCCAAGTAGAGGCCTATCCTTATTCATCTTGCTCCTCTTCAGTTCCGTCCATCAGTGTGTCAACTTTTTTAGATCCTGATTCTTTCATCCTACAAGTTAGATATCTCTCGCAGCTTTGTGCACATGACTTCAGTGCCTTCATTCGAGAAGCTCGTAGGGATAAGAGATTGGGGCTGGACCTTGGATTCCATCAGGAATGCTTAGATGGAAGAAAGGATCTTCAAATGCAAGTTGGCATCTTCACCCCAACTTGGAGTCTTAGAGACTTGCCCAGGGCACTGAGAAGTTTAGAGACTTGCCCAGGATCCTTCATAGGCAGGATGCATCAAAGGCAGGACTTGAAGCCAAGTTTTCTTGGCACAGAGCCCACCTCTCTATGTGCCAGCCGTCGGGCCTCTCAAGTCATTGATTGATAAGTGTTACATAGAATAGGACCAAGGACAGAGCTCTGGGATACTCCACCTTTCTCTAGCTTAACACAGATTCATTTAAACCATAATATATCAGAACTGGGAGGAACAAGCATGTCATCTAACCCAACCCCCTCACTTTATGAACCAACAAAGTGCTTTGCAAACCTTAAAATGCTATGAAAATGCTCACTGTTACAATTATGACTTCCTTATCCAACTTAGCTATAAAGCAAAAGGGAGAATGAATTTACCATTAATTAATGATTGATCTTAATATGTCATCATTCTTTGTCTCATTGTCTTTGAACTCATCTAACTGGATCATCACGTAGTCCACAAGGACGTTGTGGGAAACCATCAAAATCCATGTTTATTACATTCCTTTGATTTGCAAGTTTGGTAAGCCCATCAAAAAGGGTATTTGGTTACCATGGCATGACTTGCTTTTAGTGAACCCATGCAGACTCCCAGATGATCACCATAACAGTAAGAACTGAAAATGGCCATGACATTTTTGCCCTAGGAAATTACTGGTGACTGGAGAATCATCACTGGACCTGTAAGAATGGAAGTCATATTGAAATGATTACAAGGAGGCAGTAGTGAGGAGGGAGAAACAGAGAATTCTGTGAAACAATCAGGCAATACAAGGAAGAGCTATCAAGCCAAGGAGGGAGGAGTGTGTGTTTGGCCTCTGATCATGACCTTCAAAGTGCCCAGCTGTGAAGAGAATGGGATGTTAGCAGCTCACCACCACTTCAAGTAGCAAACCTGGGGGATTGTGGGATATAGGAGTAACAACCTGAATTAGATGACATAGGAGTAGAGGGACGAGCAATAGATGTAAGAGTGAGGACAGTGGGATTCCTGTGCCAATTCTGCAACTTACTATGTGACCCAGGACCTCATAGAAACATAATTTCCTTGACTGGAAGGGGCCTTAGAGGTCATGTAGTCCATTTTGTGGAAAGGCAGTGTGGCAAAATGGTTAGTGTGCTGAATCTGGAGTTTGAGGACTGGGTTCAAATCTTGGCTCTGCTACTTTCCATCTGTGTGACCTTGGGGAAGTTTTTCATGTACCCGGACCTCAGTTTCCTCTCTGTAAAAGGGGTGGGGTCAGACTAGATGGCCCCTGAGGTACCTTCCAGCTCTAAATCTATGATCTCTGGGCCTCAGTTTCTCCAACTGTAAAATGAGAAATTTGGACTAGATGTCTTCTAAGACACCTTACACCTCTGGATTTATGATCTTATTTTCATACACTTAGGCTCCCAAAGGGGAAGATGATCTTGGATGGCAAAATGGCAAAGGTGGGATTCTAACTCACTGTCCTTGATTTGAAATTCAGCAATCGTCCCCTCATGCCACATCGCTTCTCTCTGGGTCGCAGCTTCCTCCTCTGGAAAACTGGGTAATGATGTTGGCATTGCCGCCATCCTAAGGTTGTGGTTAACCTTAAAGTGTGCATTGAGTAAAGAGAAGGTGTTACTACTACTATCATTTCATTTTTACTCTGTCATTTTTCCAATCAAAAATCTCTCTGATGCCATACTTTCTGCTGCTTCTTTGAATAATAAGTTATAGACACCTCATGCCCACAGCTCACCTCTTCATGGCCCTTTGGATGACTGTCAGGGAATTCTCTTCACCTCTTGGCAGAGGCATGTTCATAAGCGGTGGTCTGATGATGGTGGGTCAAAGATAGGAAGCCAAATTCAAAGTAAAAAGATTAATTACCCTGCTAAGGAATCTCTTCCTGCCAGTAACAAATTCAGGTTTCTGGAGCTCACATTTGGCTTTTGTGACCTTTCAGATTCACCTTAGCCAATTAGCAGCATTCTGTGACAACTTTGCAACAGTAAAGCATTTCATAGGAATGGGTGGGAAAGGAAAAGTTGAGGACAATTAAGAGAGAAAAGAGGAATATTTGGAATGCAAGTGGCAAGATTTATTAAGAGTAAGAAAATATTCCCTGTTCAAGGTCAAGGGGAAAAATAAATTGCTTTTACAATCGTGAAAGTAGTCCTTTATGATAGAACTTTGTGTTCTCTTATCCAAGGACAGTAAGTAGTTGTTAGACTAGCGGATGAAACCAGTGGCTTTATCATGTACTTAAGAAGAACTTGAGGACTTTTTAATATCAGGCCATCATGCAGTTGAAAGATTTCTAGTTAGTTCATAAATATGGGAAATGATTGTTTTTCCTACTTTTTCCCATATTCACCACTTTAATTCTTTGAAGACTTTACTGTTGCAGGGTTCAAAGTCACAAGATGTCCCTGGGGGAATGTGAATGTTACAAAGAAGAGGTTTTGCTTGAGACAGAAGCTAGTGTTGCCCAAAGAAAGTGGAGTTTTCCTTTAATGAAAGCAAAGCATGAACCGTTGTGTGTTTCATTGGTATCCCTAATAACACATCAAGGGTCCTAGATGGATTTCCCCATGGACAATTCACAGGAAGATATGGAAAAAAGTTCCAAGGGATGATTGATACTGGCAATAATAGAGATGATAGTAACAAAAATGGGAATGCTAATGGAATTGATGACTGTGATGATGGTGACAGCAATGGAGAGGATGGAGATAGTTGCCACAATCATGATAGTGTTGACAAAGATGATGAATTTAAGGGTAGTGTTGACTAGGATGGTTATGGTCATTGGGAGGAGGGGAATGCCTGTAATGATACAAGGAAGATTATATAATGATGGTGATGTGGGGGGGGGGGTGACAGTTGTGGATAACGGGGATGATAGTTACCGTGATGAAGATGAAAATAACGTGATGGTGATGGTGTTGGTGATTCTGATTATGGCAATGTAATAGTAGTAGTAGTAGTAGTAGTAGTAGTAGTAGTAGTAGCAGTAGCAGTAGTAGCAGTAGTAGTAGTAGTAGTAGTAGCAGCAGCAGCAGTAGTAGTAGTAGTAATAGAAGTAAGTAACTTTTCTTTCTCTAGCGTTTGATTTAATAATTATGAAGTACTTCCCTCATGGCCGCTTGAGGGGCTATATTATGAGCACATTACTGCAGTGGTAACAATGCTGGTGATACTTTATCACAGTGATGACCTTAATTACAATAATAGTTAACATTTGTACAATTCCTTAGGGATCACAAAGGGTTTTGCCTAGCAGGCATGGATGGGTTGGAATTTGCATCTCTGGACAGAGTCCTTATGCTGAAGAGCTCACAACTCCATTGGAATTAGTTCATTGTGGATCTGAGCCCTCTTGTCTCTTTCCTTTTCCAGATGAGAAGACTGGAATACAGATAAACACCAGGCCTGATCCAAGACTCCCTCCCCTATTGATAACTGAATCAGGAATAAAACTCAAGAGCCCTTGTATCTGTTTCTAGGAACCTAACTATACAACCTTCTCTCCAGATGGTAACTTCTGGGATCTTTGTTCTTAGTATGTTGGAAAAGGCTGAACAATAAATGGCTGAACCATTTCTCCCATTCTCTTTCCCCAAGTGTACATGACTTTAGCATTATTGGAGGGGGCAGAGGCAAAGAATCAAGCCCACTACCCCACTACCACTACTCTATTCCGTTAAGTCCCTTCAAAGAGGTAGTGTGGTAGAATACCTGAGCAATGGAATTGGCATCAGAACTTAGTTGATGACTTGGACAAATCATTGACCCTCCCTTGACCTCAAGTTTTCCTCTCTGTAAATGAAAGGGTGATCTTTCCCATTAGATTTTAGGTTGTATGGTCCTAAAAACAGCATGCAATAGTGGCAAGAGATTTGGACTTAAAATCAGAAGCTCTAGCTTTGAATGTTGGACCCAACACTTATTAATTAACAGTTATGTAATACAGAAATAGGATTTTGAAGTTAGAGTCTGGAAGGCTTGAGTTCAAATCTGCCCCACAAACACTTACTACCAATGTAACCCTGGACAAATGACAACTTCTCCATGCATCAGCTTCCTCATGTATAAAATGATGATGATGGCAGCATATCTCCCATAACTGGCATGAGGATAAAATGAGATAGATATTTGTAAAACACTTTTCAAACCCTAAAGGGCTGTATAAATATTAATGGTTATTATTAACCCTGTGACCCGGGGCAAATTAGTTTACATCTCTAAACCTGTATTTATAAACTGTGGACTAATAATTCCCCAAATATTTATTGATATATAATTATATATTTACATATACATATATTAATATATACAGGGTACTTTTTAAGGTGGTAAAGATATGAGGTAAAACCAAAGTGCAGTACAGGATAATTTGAGGGAGCAGGAAAAGTGCTCACAAATAGTATATAATATATTATAGTCTCTTTATGGCTACTGCACACCATCATCCATCTCTTGGTGACTACAATGTGACTTCTTTGGATACTGTGGTACTCATTGACTTGTAGCCATAAGGCATCTCCTGAAGAATATTTATATTACAAAGAAGTGCCATTGCTCTAAGAAAAGGGTTGAGACCATTCAGAGCATAGTGTAATTTTCTAAAGATGATAGAGCTGCCATTTATTGAGAGCAAAGGATGGAGAGCTACAAGCCTAGTTGATCTCCTTGTTGCAACAAAGGAACAAGAGGAAGACACTCTCCCCCATTGTTGGTTATATCACCTGAGGAGGATTGACAGGAAGCCACAAACCAGAGCCACACAGGAAGATGATAGTGATGAAGGTGTTAATGCTATTATTTTTGATGATGATGGTACTGATAACAGAGGTGACGATGCTCTTGAAGATGATAGCAGTGACGATGAGAGTTGTGGAGTGATAATACATTGGGGATATTCTCTCTTTTCCAGGGACCCCATACTCAACTTCATCCTATGAGCATGACCACCTGTTCTCCTCTTCCATGGTACCTACCTTTCTTCCTCCTCCTCCTTTTTCTCCCTTGGATCCAAGGAGCATTGAACGGTGAGGAAATCCTGTAATTGAAAAGCTGGTGCAAAACACTGAATTCATAGGAAAACTGGCTTTGACTTTAGTACCTCTGTGACCTTCCACCTCTCTTTGAATCTCCCTTGGGCACAATTATCTCCTCTGTAAAATGAGACTGTTGGACTAGATGGTCTTTTGAGTCTGCTTCAGTTCTATGGTTCCATTATCCAACATCTGCCCTGATCCAGGGAAGGGGAACCCATCTCTCAGTCCCATGCTCCATAACCTAATTCTACAAACTGAGCATCCAGCTTATAGGAGAGTGTGTATGTGTGTGTGTGTGTGTGTGTGTGTGTGTGTGTGTGTGTGTTGAAGGCTCATCTCGGGATAAAATCCAGGTCGTGAATTTTGAGTGTTATGAACTATCCTACATACTCAGGAGTCTTTGTAATGGATTGAGGAATTGACCCTGGGTTGGCATGAGAGTAGAGAAGACCAAAGGAAACAGAATAGAAGAATGTTTGGTGCTTCCTAGCATAAGGTTCCAGAAATGACTTGAGTCCAATGTGGTCCAATGGAAGAAGTGTTGAATTTGGAGCGAGAGAATCTCATTTTTGTAACCATAGTAATAGGTATCCATAGCAGATCTCTCTAAACCTCAGTTCCTTTTTCTGTAAATTGAGAAGATTGAACTAGATATCCTTTAAGGTCATTTCCAGCTCCATACCCAATAAACCACAGGCACTTCCAGTGTAGATGCCACCTAAAATCACCCACAACTTTGCTTAAGGAAAATAATTCAGGAAGAGGAGTAAGGAAGCCTGGCTTTTTCCCAGCCACGTATTAACAATGTCATCTTGGGCAAGTCACTGAGCCATTTCAGGGACTCAATTTTCCCTCTGTTAAATGGAGATGATAAACCCATCAAACACAGAGTTGTTTGCACTAAGAAAGAAAAATCATTCCATGACCCAAGGGGAAAGGCTGATGATGGGAGAAAGAATGAAGGTAAATAGTAAATGATAAGGGATATTGATGGGAAGATTTTAAGCCTTGGTTGATGATTGAATTTCTTTCAGACTCTTCTCAGCTCTCTTGCTTCTACAACTCGAGAGCCAATATCTCTTGCACTTGGAAACCAGAACCTACCTTGAGGGTTGAGCAATGCCATCTCTCTGGCAAGTATAAGCAAAGGTAAGAAGAGGCGGTCATTAATGCTTCTCCCATTTCCTGTCCTTTTGGCTGTCAGGTCTCAATGCTGTCTCATGAGTTGCTGTTCTCAGGACTGCCTTTCCCCTCTTGCCTGCTGTCAGTTAAGGTGGTCTTGAAAGTGATGGGGAAACCACATAATGAGGCTCGTTGAGCTGAATAAGCTTTTTCTACATATTATAATATAATGAGTTGACCTGGCTTGGTTCCCAAGTAGAAAAGGTTATTTCCCCCTTTGTATGTATCTCATCCCCTTTCAATAAACTCTGGTGGCTCTCTCTTACCTCCAGAATTAAATAAAAATCCTTTTTGGTTTTCAAAGTCCTTCAAAACCAAACCACTCTCATCTTTCCTGTCTTTTTTACTCCTTACACCACTCCTTCCCCCATTTACTTGATGATTCAGTGGCACCGACCACCCGGCTGGTCTTCTCATAAGCTGCTCTATCTCCTGACTTGGAGAATTTCTGCAGACTCCCCCTCCTTCCACCCCATAGCTGGGATCCTGTCCCTCCTCCTCTCTAATTCTCAACTCTCTTGGCTTCCACCAAGTTCCAGCTAAAAGAAACCTTTTTCCTATCCCTCTCTTAATTCTATTGTCTTCTTTCTGTTGGCTGTGTCCAGTTTATCCAGTACCTAGTTTGTTGAACATAGTACTTTGGTTGTCTCCTGTATTAGATTGGAACATTCCCCACTCCACCCCTCCCATCCACTCCCAGGGCAGGACTGTCTTTTGCCTTGCTTTGTATCCCTAGCACTTAGCATAGTGTCTGGCACACAGTAAGAGCTTAATAAATGCTCATTCACTTGATATGCGTGTCTTCGATTAAAAAGCAGATAAACCCTTGTTGGCTATATTCCAAAGGGGATTCCTTTGGGGTAGAGGTCATGCATGGGGTGGGCAAGAGGGCCATTGAGTTCCTTCCAACTTCGAAATTCTACTATCCCTTTTCTATAAAGAACAAAGAGTTGTGATTTGTTTAAACACCTTTTCGTTATTGTTCTAACTCTATCTGTGTTTTTGACCTCTTCTGGGTGGCTGAGGTTGCTGAGCACCCTCCTGATCATGACTACTGGAATGGTAAGGAAGGAAAATAGCACCTGATAGCCACAAATTTAAAGCGGAAAGGGATTTCTGAGGCAATCTAGTCCAACCTCCCCATTTACAGATGAGAAAACTGAGGTTCAGGAAAGCTAAGTGACACTCAGAGTCATTCAAGTATTAAGTGACAGAATTTGAACTCAGGCCTTCCTGACTCTGAGTGCAGCATTCCATTCACTATACCTTCTAGATTCCATACTCAGCAGTCCAATAGCCCAGTAGGCTTCCTTAGTAAAAACTCCCAGACAACTAAGAGAGAGCAATGTCATGAAACCAATAAATCAATCATTAATCAATAAGGGTAAGTAGGTGGCACAGTGGATAGAGCACTGGGCCTGGAGTTAGGAAGACCAGAGTTCAAATCTGACCTTAGACACATACTAGCTATGTGACCTTGGGCAAGTCACTTGAGTCTGTTTGCCTCAGTTTCTTATCTGTAAAATAAGAGAAGGTAATGGCAAACCACTCCACTATCTTTACCAAGAAAACCCCAAATGGGGTCTTCAAGAGTTGGACATGACTTCAAATAATTAAATAACCAAAAACTTATTTAGTAACTACCATGTGCCAAATGACAGAGATACAAAAAAGACAAAAATGACAAAGCCCCAAAACTTAAGAAGCCTATATTTTATTAGAGGAAATTTCATGTACAAATATATGTATTATGTATATCAATTAATCAACAAGCATTTACTGTGCTCCAGGCACTCTGCTAGGGACTAGGAAGTCAATGACAGACAGTGAAACAGCCCCTTCCTACAAATTGCTTGCATTCTATTAGAGGAAAGAACTTATCATCAGTACGGTAGTTGACCTTGATGCGGTGTTCATCCTCATTGAAAGCATTTGTCAACGTGGCTGAAAACATCATGCTAAAAAGCATGGGAGCAAGTACACAGTCCTGTTTCACTCCGTTGGTGACTGGGAAGTCACGAGAGCATTGTTCGTTATCCAGAATCTGGGCAAACATGCCATCATGAAATTGACATACAATATTGATAAACTTCTCCAGGTAACCAAATTTTGACATAATTTTCCATAAATCCTCATGACGAACAGTGTAAAAGGCCTTGGACAGATCTACAAACGTTGTGTACAGACCTCTGTTCTGTTCCTGGAATTTCTCCTGGAGAAATTCCTCGGCCCTTTCTGAAGCCACACTGGCTCTTAGGTATATGACCATCTTCAGGTGAAGGATCAGTCAATTAAGGAGGACTCTAGCAAGAATTTTGCCAGCAATGACTAAGAGACAGATCCCCCTTGTGATTGTCACAGGACAATCTATTCCCTTTACCTTTATAGAGATGGAAAATGGAGGTATCCAAGACCAAAGTGGAGGGAGTGTTGGTGCATGATTTTCTGTTTGCAGATGATTGTGCACTCAGCAGCCTCTGAAGCTGAGATGCAACAAAGTATGGATCAATTCTCTATTGCCTGTGCTCATTTTGGCCTGATAATTAACCCCAAGAAAACACAGGTGCTCCATGAGCCACCACCACACCATCCACATGTGGAACCATCAGTAACAACAAATGGAGAAGTTCTGAATGCTGTGGATAAGTTCACTTACCTTGGTAGTGTACACTTTCCAGGGATGTACACACTGGCAATGAGGTTGATGCACACATTGCCAGAGCTAGCTCAGTGTTTGGGAGGCTTTAAAGAAAAGTCTGGGAGAGAAAAGGTATTAGACTGACTACCAAACTGAAGGGCTACAGAGACTTTGTGCTGACTTCATTGTCATGCTTGTGAAACATGGACCAGAGCCATGCCAAGAAACTGAATTGCTTTCATCTGGCCTCTCTTAGGAAGATTCTGAGGATTACTTGGCAGGATAAGGTACCAAACACTGAAGTCCTTACTTGAGCTGAACTGCTAAATATTCAAACTATGCTTCAGAGAGAGCAGCTCTGATAGGCTGGCCATCGAATGGAAAATGTATGCTTGCCAAAAAGACTATTTTATGGAGAACTCACATGGGGCAGGCAATCACATGGGGGCCAGAAGAAGCTTTACAAGGACACTCTCAAGATCTCTCTCAAGAACTTTGGATTTGACTGTGCAACGTGGAAGACACTGGCACAGGACTGCTCAGCATGGTGTGTCTACATCAGAAAGAGTGTTGTGCTTTTTGAGCAAAGCAGAATTGAGATGGCACAATGTAAACGCAGGATGCACAAATTTGGGATATCCACCATAAATATTCAAATGATCTGTGCCCAACCTGTGGTAGATCATTCTGAACATGTATTGGTCTGATCAGCCACGGTCAGACACACTGAAGTTTCACCTTATGGTGATGTCATTTTGGTCCTCTTTGAGGACAAAGGATGACAGCCATTAGGGGAAAGGCACTACAACCAGAAGCATTATGCAAATCAATTAATCTACAAGCATATATTAGGCAATGACTATGGTCCAAGCCCTGTTGTAGACATTCAAAGACAAAAATGCCCTGCCCTCAAAGAGCTCCTATTCAATTGTAATAAGGAAGAGAGAGTATCAAATACTCCCTGATGTCAGATATCAAGGAGAGGAGAAGGAGGAAGAGGACTTAAAAAAGGCCACTGGATTTGATGATTATTAATTCACTGGTGTTCCAAGAGAGGACAGTTTGAACAGAATATTAGAAGTAGAATCCAGGTCTCAGGGGATTGAGGAATGAATGAATCTTGAGGAAAGAGCAGCTATGAACACCCTTGCTTCTTTCTAGAAGTCTGGAAGGAGAGAGCAAGCTTGAATTCCTGGGAATGGCAGGATTAAGAACATTATTTTTTTTTCAGGATAGGAAAGACCTTAACACAACTATAGACTGAAACTTCCCCTCCCTTCCCCCAATAACATCATTTCTGCCAATTCTACCCTCTGGGACCAAGCAGACTATCCACCTGACAGTCTTTCAAGTATTTGAAGACAGATTCCATGTCTTCCTCCCCACCTCCAAATCCAGGTCACCCACAAGAATTCCCCTCTCCAGATTCAGTGTCCTCAGTTTCTTTAGCCAGCCTTCATAGAGCAAACTTCAAGACTCTTCAAGATCTTGCTTCCACTTTCCTGGATGCTCAACATTCTGAATCCCTTAGATAGGATTCGAAATTGTAGACTATATTTTGGCCTTTCTCTTTGAATACTATGAGAGTTATAGACTCCAAGTGACCACATGGTAGCCAGAGAATGGGCAGTTGAACCCAGCAATCCAATAAACAGAGTAAATATTGTTATGGTTGCATTAAGTAAAGAAAACACATGTTTTTCTGTGGTCATACATAAGTGCTGGGGATAGAAAAAAATAACAAAAACTACAATGTGACCTCAAGGTACTTAGTCTACCGAGGGGAGATGACATGTCAACAACTATATACAAACAAGATATAAACAATTTGGGACAGATTGGAATGACTCAATTGCTAGATGCCCTAAAAGAGATTTAATATTTTTTTTAATTTTCCTCTTAGAAGACCAGGGAACCCAAGCTGTGAGTTTCTCCATGTGGAGCCAACACTCTGGACTTGTGACTTGATCTTAGGAGAAATCGATGTAAGTGGCTGGAATCCTCTGAAGGAATAGGACTGAGAGGGAGGGTGGAATCCTCAGGCAAGAGGCCGATTTTCTCTATATTTAGACACATAGCCAACAGAGGGCTTCAGATCTGGGGTCTGCCACTTACCATCTGATCTTACAAAGGTTTCCACCCTCTATGAGCTTTAACTGCCTTATTCATAAAATGAAGAGATTGTATTAAATTACCTTTAAGGTTCCCTTCCTGTTCTAAATCTGTGATCCTTCCACTCTTAAATCCCTGGTGTTATCTACCATTCCAACCCTCTGGACCTCCTCCTATGCCCATATAAGTCACAATCTCTTCATCCTGGGCAGCTACAATGGGGATAGAATAGTGTTGGATGCCTGAAGGAACCACAGGATTATATGTAGAACTGGAAGGATCTCAGATGTTGTCCAGTCCAACCTCCTCATTTTAAAGATGAGGAAACTGAGGCCCAGAGAGTGAAGGCACTTGAAAAGTCCCTTGAGGGCCATCAGTAGAACTGAAGAAGGAGAAAGGAGCAAGAAAAGTTGGGGATGCTGAGAGGAAACTCCAATTGCTTCATAGAGCAAATGTGTAGTGACTAAGTAAGGACAGATAAGCACTCAGGGATAATCCAGGGTTCCTTTGACAACATCATAGATCTAGAATTGGAAGGAATCTCATGGTTTCTAGCCCAACCTCCTAATTATACACATGTGGAAACTGAGGCTCAGGAAAATGGACTTGTTCAAAGTCAGGCAGTAAATACTGTCAATGGGATTTGAGTGGGATTCTAGTTTCAAGTCTACCATTGGCTTTGGCTAAGTGACCTCCCTCTCTGACCCTTAGTTCCATCATCTTGAAAAGGAGATGAGATGAAATCTTTGAACTTAAAATGTGACTCTATATTTCTTGAACTGGACCTCACCATATGCAGTAGAATTAAATAGCATAGAGAGAATGCAGGGGAAACTATCTTGGGTCTTCAGAGAATCAAGGAAGGAGTGACCTGGGAGACTTTGGGCTTTAATTCTGTGGCCCTGCTCACCTGGAAAGTGAAGGGGTTCAACTAAATGATTTCTAAGGTCCATTCTTACTCTACAGTGCTATGAACCCATGAAGACAAAGTATGAGGGGAAGGGGAGTTTATACAGATGACTGTCCCTTTATTGTTGATCACCTAGGTCCATTTTCTCACAACCCTATCTTCTTCAGATCTGGCTTCAGGACCACTCACTGTAGCCCTGAACTCTTTTTCTTCCAGAGTCAATCTGTGACTGTTGTAGATGTCCTGGTCATGAAGGTGAGCTGTCTAATTGGGGGACAAAAGATGGAGATGGAAGAGGAATTCAGACCATTTGAGAAGAGTGAGTGAGGATATCCTGGACAAGGATCCAGGGTAGGGTGGGGAATATGGACCCAATTTTTCTCCCATTTCTGGAAGGTAATAAATAAAATAGGGCTGGTAGAAAGTCAGCTCCTTTTCTTGGATTCATGGTACCAATGATGGGCTTTATCTTCTGCATTCTGGTTCTGTGCCTTGCTCTTCCTTGATTCATGCTCCCATTTGGGCCTTAAACTCATCCTCTTGGTCTTGGAATTGAATGTGGTTCCAAGGGCGTTCCCAGTTCTGAGGTTCTAGAATTTTTGGACTGTTTTAGCCAATACCTGTCTGTGGTCAGTGTTTAGATCTACTCAAATATTGACTCTAGCCTCTACAAATTTGTCCTATGCTTATTTTCCTGCTTCCTGGTTTAATTGTTTTTTTAGCTTTTCTCAGTTGAATTAAGATGAAGAAGAGAGACCTGCTTTATAATAACTTGGCCATGATGGCGGTGCAGGGATAAGAGGCCAGAGAACCCAGATGATGGGATAGTTGTCCAAACAAAATGGATGGAACTAGATGGAAGAAAGCAGGAGGGAATAACTGAGTCCCTACTATATTGGAGTTTCCTCCCAGCATCCCCAACATTTCCCGCCTCATTTTTCCTTCTTCAGTTCGACTGATGGCCCTCAATGACCTCTGCCCAATCCAGCAAGAAGAAAATGCCTACAACGTGTCCTGGGCAGTCCCACTCTGTTCACACTACCTGGAGAAATACCTGGTGTTCGAGGCCAGATATAAGGTTCAGGGAAGCTCCTGGGAGGTGAGTGAGTATTGAGGTTTTGGGCTCAGTTGCTTTGTTCTCTCTGACCCCTTAGGGCTACTCCCAACTCCCCTCCCCTGACTTCTATCATCCCACCAGACACAGTCAGTCCTTTAGAATTTGGGGCCTTTTTGGGAAAATTCATACCTACCAAACCCTCTGTATAGCCCAATCCCATCTGTCAGTGGCAGGCAGAAAACCACAGGATTTAGAGCTGAAAGGGAAGATTCTCAGAGAAAAATCAAGCCTAGAACTTGTTTATCTAGGATCCAAGGGATCCATGAAGAGATTTCAAGAAGACTGTGAAATTGGATGGGGAAAAACAATCTTCATATCAATAGAATTATTTTCCATTGTAATCCAATTTTTAATGCATTTACAACCATTATTCTGAGAAGGGATCACAAGGCTTGGGTAGTTTGACTATGCAGGGTGTACAGAACATACAAAGAAGGTTAAGAGCTCCTTCTCTAGGGCAGGGCTTCTTGACGCTTTCTACTCTCAATCCCTTCAGGACGTCTTAGATTCGGTGTTGTGGGGGAAGGTTATTTTAGTAGTACTAGGATATGAGCGTTCCAGCTTGGAGTATTATTAGGACAGCTACCCCCACTCCTTCTTTTCCTACTTCTGTTCCTCTTAGCCCTCTTGTGGTAATGGATAGTTTAAAACTGGGGTTCCTTCCCCAATTGATAAATGGTCAAAGGATATGAACAGGCAATTTTCAGGGGAAGAAATTAAAGTTATCTATAATCATATGAAAAAGTACTCTAAATCACTACTGATTAGAGAGATTCAAATCAAAACTGGGGTTCTTAACCTGAAGACCATGAACTTTGAAAAGTATTTGGTTAACTATTTCTAGATAATTGATTTCTTTTGTAAGACTATATATTTTATCTTGTTCATTTAGGAGCATAATTGTGAGAAGGGATTTCACCAAACTGACTGTCATAGGAGTCCAGGACACGCATAAAAATGTTAAGAACCTCAGGACTAAAGGAGCTCTTGCTCCTAGCCTGAAACATAAATTAAAGGTGTAATGGAAGAGTATGATTACTGGAGAGGCAATTTGGCAGAGTGAACAAAGAAGGGAGACTGGGGTTTAGGTCCCACCTCTGATATATAATTGGCTGTGTGACTTTTGACCTCTCAGTGCCCAAGAAATTCTATTGACTAGTGGAGAGGAGATGCCAATCTGCTTTGGTAGAGGGTGCTTCCTCATTGGGGAGTTCCTGATACCAATGAAAAGTCAACAATTAGAAGCAAATATGGCATAGTTGAGAGAGACTTGGTTTTGGGTATTTGAAGACAGGAAAACCTGGATTCAGGTCTAGCCCCTGACACATACTAGCAGTGGGACCCTGGGCATATCCCTTCATCTCCCAGTTCCCTAGCCAGCTCCTTGACGGCTAGAAGTGGCCATGGAAATACTGGCACGTATTGGTAGAATTGGAATTGGAATGGGTGGGATTGGAATTTCTTATCTGGGATTCCTTATGCCAACGAAATAATCTGTCAGCTCCAAAATGTATTATAAAATATATAATAACAAAATAGTAATTGTTAGTATTTATTGGGGTATATTATTACATTGTTGAACAGCTTTAATCTTTAGGATGTTCTTCCTTACATCTAGCCAAAATCTTATTTCCTGTAAATTATTTTGCCATCTGGGATCAAATGAAACATTAACCAGGACCAGTTGTCACCCTTCAGTCCTTTTACTTGAGTCAGATACACCCATGTAAAGGGACGCACCTTAAACCATTATCAGTTGATTATACTTTGGTATGAATAAGGGATTGGAAAACTAGGTGCAGAGTGCCATAGAGAGAAGACCAAAAAACCATGAGAATGTGAGCATCACCGGAAGAGAGGTAGTGAAGGGGGAAGGAGCTGATTGTTGGGACGGCAAGAGACGGTGGGGCAATATGTGTGGAAGACTTCACTGTCCCATCATTTTACTGCTGTTGTCCTGAACCCTGCATATAGAGTTCTGTATATCAATAAAGCAGGTCACCAAACAAAGAAACTCATAAAGACCAAATAGTCCAAGATTCTAAAGATCCCAGGACTCTAAAAGTTCAAGATTT
The DNA here is from genome assembly GCA_028658325.1 of Potorous gilbertii. NCBI lineage: Eukaryota > Metazoa > Chordata > Mammalia > Diprotodontia > Potoroidae > Potorous > Potorous gilbertii. Next base: position 235,854,483 of record CM053770.1, on the reverse strand, counting down.
TATGATTCTAAAGTTCTATAAATTCCTTCACTGCCCCTAATACAAAACAGTCCATCTCTTGTGCTTTTGCACAGACTAGGCTGAGTGCCTGGAATATCCTTTTTTCCCTCTGTTTCCTTCAAAGCAGGGTTAAAGTATCGCCTCTTCCAGAGGATATCTCCCTTTGCCAATATTTCCCCATCCCAATCACCTTGTGTTTAGTTTGTGTGTGTGTGTGTGTGTGTGTATACAAACATAAAAATATATACATATATGTAAATACATAAAAATATATAAAATTTTATGTTATTTCCCTTTTAGAACAGAAACTCCTTAAAGTTGAGGATGGTTTTATCATTTTTTGTCTTTGTATCCCAATATCAAGTTGAACCTAGTTCTGGACACACAATAGGTACTTAATAAATGTTTATAGATTAATTCATTGCTTCTCTGCAGAAAGCTACCGTGCTGCTCATACACCAAAACCAGAGGTGGGTCTACATTGAAAAACTCTCTCCTGGCACAAAATATGAGTTCCAGGTCCGAGGCAAACCAGAAAAAGATGGGTGTTCAGCATTCTGGAGTCCCTGGAGCCAGACCCTTGTCTTCCAGACAAAGCCAGAAGGTATCTATGGAAAAGATCATTGGGGGAAGAAGTAATTGGGAGCAGAGATGGTGCTATGATAGATAACTCTGGGCAGAAAGATTTAAAGAGGGAAGTCAGGGAAGGGGAAGAAAAGAGAACATGACAGTTAGATGTGGAAAGTGAGGGAGAGTTTGCTACTGGGGGGAATGGGGGAAGATTGGACTGGGACCACTCCATGGGCTAAGAAAGATAATTACCCCATTGGCTGGTAAATTCAAGGCAAATTAATTAGACTGGAATTATGGGTAGATTCTAATGTGAGGAAATATAATAAAAGAATAAATGTAAAGTTCCCCATTGAGTTTCAAGAAATCACATGGACAAGTAAAGGACAGAGGCGGCTATGATTGGTGACAACAGTTTCTGTGAAAAAAGATTCTGGGTCTTTGGTGGTCTGAAAGTGCTAAACAACTTAACAAGTTATTCAGACTTTATCAATCATATCCCTACTATGTGCAAGGAACTGTAATAGATAAGCAGTGGGGATATTTCAGCAATCTTATTAATGTGGCTATCCCAGCCAATGATGCAGATCAGAGTTCTTTTCCATTGGCCTCTCTGATCACCTCTTCTCCATCCCATCCACCACCACCCCCCAATAAATCTTCTACAACTAATCTATTCCTAGGAGACTTTGAGTTCTCTTAACATTATGTGAATATCAATGGGAACCTTCAGTGCATGGAATACTAAGATGAAAAACAAAACAGTTCCTACCCTAAAAATACCTCCATTATCCTGAATCTGTCCATGTGAACCATCCTTAAAAGCTCTACATATATTTTCTACATGTATAAATACCAGGCAGTCAATAATAATTTATTAAGTGCCTACTATATGGGGGGCACTGTGCTAAGTGCTGGAGATACAAGGAAAAGAAAAGGAAAGTCCCTGCTCTTGAGAAGCAATTCATCTATGTGAGCTTCAATTTCCCTCTCTGTTAAATGTAAATAATCTTTAGTTGCCTTACAGAGTTACAATGAGGAAAGAATCCTGTCTAAATTGGAATTGTAAAGGAATAACATTCATTGGGTTTGAAACTGAAAGATCAACTAAATTCTGGTCTTAGCTTGTCATTCACTGACTACATGTGAGACCTTGGACAGCTCACTTAGACTCTCTAATTGTCAGTGTCCCTTATCTATAAAATGGGGCTAATAAAAAATATATCCTACTGATCTCAAAGTGCTATAGGATTCTATATTGGGGGCCAGACCTGGTACTAAATCTCCCCCGCATTATATCCCCAGATCCTTGACTTGGCTCCAGTTTTGGTAATTCCCCTAACTTTTTCTCCCCTTTCCAGAGCCCACCTTCAAGTGGTTGTTCCACTTAATTATGGGTCTATGTGGCATTGTCAGCATCTTCCTCGTGCTCCTGCTGGTGCCCAGGTGGTACCCACAGAAATGGTGAGACATTTTGACCAACCTTCTTTCCTGGATGCCTCTCTCCTTCACTGACCCATCATTAAACACCCTCATCCTCTCTCCCTTCCCCTTCCTAGATCCCTTGAAGCTCCTGGTTGGCTCTTGGTTAAAAGTAGTGAAGAGCCTGCCCCTCCCTATCCTTCAACCTGAGAAAGACTGGGTGGTGTGGACTTGATCTATTGAAGAAAAAAATCCTACATTGTGGGAATGAATAAGGAAGCCATGATACCCTCACATATCTTGGTGTCTCAGACTCAGTGCATGTGAACATGTATATACATGTGTGTAGAATTTCGCATGTGTCTATGTATGTTCATGCCTGAATACACAGTTGTGTATATCACCTTTGCACCGGTATTTTGGACAGGTGAATTTTTCACGTTTTTGTTTGTATTCATGCTTATATGCATGAAGTATTGTGTTTCTGTTGTGGATACCATATTTGTATACATCATGCATTACATACATTGAAGCATATATGTGTGTTTGTACACATTGCATATACATAACATACTTGTGTTTATTGTATTTGCATGTGTTCTTGCATATTTGTGGACACATGTTATATATGTCTTTGTATGTCATTGTATATATGCATGGAAATATGTTTCCACTCTCAGTCCTGACAACAATTGTTTGCTATTTTGAAAAAAGAATTCTGGGAAGGAGGAAGGGAGGAGCATCCTACCTCCTGGTTTTCCCCTCTCTCATCCTCATTTCCTCCTTGGCAGGCTGAAGAAGGTTTTAAAATGTCACATTCCAGACCCTTCCAAATTCTTTTCCTCGTTGAGCACAGAGCATGGAGGAGATTTCCAGGTATAGTTTTGTGTGTATGTGTTTATATGTGTGTGTGTGTGTGTGTGTGTGTACATGGGTAAGGTGAAAGAAAGTAGGAACTGGGAAGTGTAGGAGGGGAAGGTGAGTGGAAGAGGGACTGGCCTCTTAGGGGAAATTCTCATTATTTCTATTTAATAGTGACAGGGAGAGGAGGACAGAATGCTGAAGTTGGAAAAAAAATATCACCTTTAAGCCTCACATCCTCTTTGTCAGACAATTAGTCATTCAACAAGCATTTATTAAAAGCCAGATACTTTGTGAAGTAATGGAGATACAGAGAAAGAAAACACACATACAGGGTCCCTTCTTTCACAGAGTTCACAGTCTAATGACGTGGTGGCCTTGCAGAGCTGGGCCCCCTCCCTTTAGGCCCCAAGTCCCTACCTCAACCTGCTTCCCACCCTCCTTGTATTGAGTCTTGACATAAGCAAGAAGTTTCTGATATCCGTAGCTGTCCAACAATGAAATGGGCATTGCTTGACAACTATTATCTCATTTAATGCTCAGAATAACCACAGGGAAGTAGGTGTATTATTAACCCCATTTTACTGACAAGGAAACTGAGGCACAGAGAGGCTAAGTGCTTGCCAAGGGTCACACAGATAGTAAGTGTTTGAGGTTGGGTTTGCATTCAGGTCTTCTTGACCCCACATGCAGCACTTTATGCACTTTATGGCATCACCCATCTAAGTCTTGGCTAATCTTCCCCTTACCAAAGAAGTGGTCATTTTAACTCTATTTCTCCTTCATCCCCAATTCACAATAACCCACAATACCTGACAAACCATCAGATCCATTTGCTATTTGAAATTCCAGCAAACGAAAAACCATCTCCTCCTCTTGTTTCATCTTTCATTTGTTTTCACTCGTTCTTTCTCTCCTCATTCTCTCTCTTTTTTTACCAAAAATTCCCCAAAGTCACCAGTCCCTCATTTCATGAAAAGGGTCTGAAGAGGCCAGTGAAAGGTGATTCTAAAACACCAATAAAAAGTGTAGCAGTGCGCTTCCTGGGTACCATTTGTTATCCTTCCTCCCTTGGGACTGGCCACCCCTCTACCAAAGGAAGTGGAAAGTGGAGAAGGAAGCAGGGAGGGAGGGAGGAATGGAGAGAGGGAAGGGAAGGAGGAAGGAAAGAAAGAAGGAAGGAAGGAAAGAAGGGTAGAAGGAAGGAAGGAAAGAAGAAAATAATTAAACACTATGAGCAAGACACCACTAAGCACTGAACCTACAAATACATAAAACAAGACATTCTCTGTCTTGAGTCTTCAAGTAACTTGAATGGGCAACAACTCATTTAGGGCAGTAGTGTCCAGGGAACAGTGTTTTAATCTGGGAGGTCACAGTAAAGGTGAGTGGAGCTATAGGGTATGTGACTGACACAGCTTTTCCAGGAATGATGGTGCTGACTTGATCACTTCTCCCAAAGGCAGGGCAGGAGGATTAGTGGGAAGGGGACACTGCTAACACAATGCCAAGAATAGGGCCAGAGACTGCAGTTAATGAGTCTGGGACACACTAGATAGGCTGAACTCTTGACAACCAGAAGGAAAAAAACACCAAGAGTGAACTCTGCCCTAAGAATGGGAGGAAGAGCCCTAGTGATGCTCAGGGTTACACAGCTACTAACTAACTGTCTCAAGTGAGTCTTGAACCCCATGAGTAATGACATGTAATTTTGTACCATCACTCTTCCCCTCTCTGGCAGAAGTGGCTCTCATCTCCTTTTCCCACCGCCTCCTTCACCACCAGTATTTTGGCTCCAGAAATCTCTCCCCTGGAGGTGATGCAGATGGAAGACCCAAACTTGGGCTTGTTGCTCTCCAAGGAGCTGGTTCCAGCCTATCGATCCCCAGAGAACAGTGGTCACTCTCTGTCCAGCTGCTTCACCAACCAGGGTTACTTCTTCTTCCACCTTCCTGATGCTCTGGAAGTTGAATCCTGCCAGGTATATTTCACCTATTCTCCTTTCAGTGAGGAAGAGGACGACAATAAAGAAGAGGGAGAGCAGGGCTCCCTGGTGCCCCAGCTGCCCCCTGGAGGGCCTGAAGATGACTCATATTGCACATTTCCCCCCGGAGATGACATGATCCTCTTCTCCCCCAGGCTCTTTCAAGGCCCTGGGAATAACCTGGCACCCCAAAGCATCTCTTTCTCAGGAAAGGAGGCAAAGAAGGAGACTTCACCTCCTGAAGAAGACATAGCTACTACCCCATCCTGTGACCCCAGTTTCTCAAGATCCCAGAATTCCTTGGGTTCAAGACCTGAATTAACCCAGGATAGGGGTCTTCCTCTGGGTCCTGGAATGGGACCTGCCTCTCCCTTTCCCTGGAATGTTCCCCCTACACCAGACCAGACTCATGCTGTCTCTTCTACCTACCCAGTCCTGAACACTGGTGCCTACATTTCCCTGGGAGAACTCCAGAACCAGTACCATACCCATTCAGTCTAAGTAGAAAGACTTCTCCCAGAGAGGACAGGGAGGCGAGGCATGGAAGATCCCCAAGGCTCAGGATAACTCCTGGACAATGGAGCAAGAAGAGCTATATGTAGGTAAAAAACTGGATTTGGCTTCAGAGGACTGGGCTTCACACTCTTCACACACCTTACTACCTCCATGACTTTGAACAAATCACTTTAACCTTTGTGAACATCAGTTTTCTCACTTGTAAAAATGAAGACCATAAAAAATAATAGCAATAATAGACTTGATTAAAATATATAAACATGGAAATTATATTACTCTGAGAGAGACAGTGAATTACTTTCAATATTAACTTATATACACTGAATGGTATGTAATCAAAATACTTAAAGAAAAAGTTAAAGAAGTTATAGGAGTAACAAAAGTCAAATTACAATAGTGGAGGATCTCAATGTAACCCTTTCTGACATAAAACTCCTCCGAAAATAAGTCAAAAAAGAAAATAAGATCCTTGAGTAGAATTTCTAAGTTAGATATGACAGCTCTCTAGTGATTTTTACAGGGGAATAGAAAGGAATACACATATTCTAATATGTGTATGGAATATTTATTAAAATGTATCAGGTCTTGAAAACCTCAGAAATATAGAAAATCAGAAATATTAAATATATCCTTTGCTAATTAAAATGCAATAAAATTATATTCCATTAAACACTATTAAAGAAATTATTAAAATTTCCTGGAAACTAAATAATTTAATCCTAGAGAATCAGTATGTCAAGGAACAAATCATTGAAATAATAAAATAATGACACTGAGGAGACACATACCAAAATTTGAAGTAGATAGCCAAAACGGTTCTTAGAGGAAAAACTCTATCTTTAAACAGTTTCACCAATAAAAGAGAAATAGAAGAAATCAAATTGGGCATACATGTAAAAATGCTAAAAAAAAAAAATCAACAAATTTTTAAAACTAAATTAAACATCAAAGTAAAAATTCTGAAAATCAAAGATATTAACAAAATTGGAAGCAAAAACAGGAATGAATTTATAAGAACCAAAAAAGTAGAGAAACTATTAGCTAATATGATTTTTAAGAGAAAGAGAAACATAAAAATATCAAATCAGCATAAAAAATATTTTTTCATGAAAATTGAAAACTAGTTCACAACAAATGAAGATGAAATAAAGGAAGTTATTAGAAAGTATTTTGCCTAAATATGTAAGCAAAACTGACAACTTAAATGAAATAGATGGATATTAATGAAAATGTAAAATGCCCAGTTTAATCAAGCAAGAAACAGAAAATTTAAGGAGTTATTTAATTAGTGAATAGTTATTGAAAAAGTGAACTCCCTAAGAAAAATAAATCTGAGAACCAAGTGAATTTACCAATGAATTCTATCAAACATCTAAAGAACAATCAATTCCAATATTATATTAATGGTTTGCAAAAAAAGTAAAAGAAAGGATACTTCCAAAGTCCTTCTGTGATATAAATATGATCTTGATACTTAAACCAGTGAGGGTCAGAATTAGGCATTTTAAAAATTAAAGAAAACTATAGACAATTACATCCCTAATGGAAATTGACACAATTTTTAAAAATAAAATCTTAGTAAAGAGATTCCAGAAATGCATCCAAAAATATATACAATTTGACCAGGTCATGTTTATACTAATGATGAAAAGTTAATTCAATATTAGGAAAATCATAAATATAACAAACCATAGAAATGACAAGAAGAGCAAAAAAGTTTTTGAAAAATAGTGTGCCCATTTCTGGAAAAATAAAAACAAATAGCAATAAATGGAATTTTCCTTAAAATGGTAATAGCTATCTAAAACCAAGAGTCAGCATTATATGTAATAGGGATAACCTAGAGTCTATTATCAGTAAGATTGGAGATAGAAAGAGATGGTCCATCACTACCACTCCCATTTGATAAAGTGTAGTAAATGCTACCTAGCGCTAAGACAAGAAACGTTAGTTGAAGGAATAAATGTAGGCAAAAAATAAACACAATTATCTATTTGTCAGAAGGTGTGATGGTTTATTTAGAAAACTAAGATTCAACTAAGAATTAGTTGAAATGATAACTTCAGCAAAGTTGCAGGATATAAAATAAATCCATAAACAATCATCAGCGTTTGTGTTCATTAGTAAAATCTAGCAGAGAGAGAGAGAGGAATTCCATTTTTAAATAACTATGGAATATATAATATGTATTCCATATATAAGATATATAAGAATATGTAAGATACATAGGAATTTACTTAGCAAGAACCATACAGGAACTGTATTTATACAGCTACAAAACACAAAGTAATTGAAGGAATATTAATTATTCGTTGGTAGATTAAATTAATAGAGTAAGGATAATACTACCTAAATTAATTGACTTGTTCTGTGCCATACCAATCTAACTACCAAAGGACTGAAATAATAATAAATATTATCTAATTATATTATTATATCATAATAATATAAATAATTATTATTGAACTAGAAAAATTATAACAGAATTCATCAGGAAGAACAAAAGGTCAAGAATAGAGAAACAATGAAAAAAAGTGAAAACTGACAGAATCAGTTCTCAAACAATATTTCAGAGTGCTGATTAAAAAACAGAAAAGTCAGTGAACTAGCGTTAATAGCTACAATTTCTATAGTACTTTAAGGTTTTCAAAACACTTTAGAAATTTCATCTCATTTGATCCTTACAGCAATTTGGGAAAGGAAATACTATTTTTATCCCCATTTTACGGATGAGAAAACTGAGGTTAAGTGATCTGCCCAGAGTCACACAGCTAGTAAGTGTCTGAGTCTGACCTTGAATTGACTGAGGTCTTCCTGATGTCTCCTACAATGTTCTATCCATTGCATCACCTAAATACAAATTAAATCAACTGAGATTCCACCTCAAACCCATCAGTTTTTCAACGTTGATAAAAAGGAAAATAAAACCATTGGAGGGGATGCAAGAAAAACCAACCCATTTATGGACTGCTGCTGGAGCTATGAATTGGTACCACCATTTTGGAATGCAGTTTGGAATTATGCCACCCAAAGTCACTAGACTGAGCCTACATTTTGACCCATGAATGTCCTGAGGAAGTCAAAGAGAGATCTTTATTTTTTGGGATGAAAAAAATAAATGGTCACTGTTTTCTTCATAGAAAAACACAAAACACACACACACACACACACATACACACACACACACAAAACAAAAAGGGAAACCAAAAATGTGCCCACCTACTGTTCATGGGCTAAAAAACTGTGGCATGTAAATTTAATGGAATATTGTTGCACTGTAAGAAATGACAAGTTTCAGAGCATTGTACGAACTGATGCAGAGTGAAGTCAGCAGAACCAGGAGACCAGTTTAGAGGACAAAGGCAACATTACAAAAGGCTCAAGAACTCTGATCAGCGCAATGTTCAATCTTGATTACAGATGATCAATAACAAACAATATTGCCTGTCTCCTGACAGAGAAGTGAGGGGCTAAGGATATAAAACGAACCATTTTTTTTTACTTGAACAACATGAGAATTTGTTTTGCTTGGCTATGCATGCTTGTTACAGGAATTCTGGGGTTTTTTTCCTATTTTTTCCCCAGGGTGGGATGTGGGAAGAAGGGAGAATAAATGTTGATTCATTGAAAAAAAAAAAAGTAACATGTAAATTTTTCTTTTAAATGAGTGAGTTGGATTATGTGACCTGTCAGGGTCCTTTCAATTCTAAGTTCCATGATTAAAATGGTAAGAATTCAGGAAAAATCCTGACCCTATCTTTCCTAGTCTCTCTCTCCTACTATCCTTGAGATCATTTCCAGGCAAGGTAAGTTGAGATCTAACTGGTGTAGGCATCTTCAGGCTGGGACTTTCAGAGGGACACAGGACCTTTTGTTTCCTCTGTCCTCTGGTTGGGTATTTGAGCCAACCCCAAGAGACCCATGCCAGCTGGGGCTGGAAGAATGAGGGCCTGTCCCCAGCAGGTGGAGAGTGACGAGAAAGTCTGGGCTTGGGGCCCTGGAAGACAGAGCTGGATGGTGTGTCCAGGGAGGGAGAGGAGGGATGCCAGGTGGAGAGAGGCTGAACAGATGGGAAGAGTGAGGGAGATGAAAGGGGAGATTGAGGAAGCAAGGGGATAGGATATGCAGGGTGGGTTCCCTTTGGGGCCAGGCCAGGTGGGAAGCAGAACTGAGCTGGGTTGCAGGGCAGAGGAATGGAGTCTATCTGGGAACAGAATTGATAACTGAGCCCCTCAGTGAGGGGACTGCACAAAGCTTTGCCAGGTGGAGGGGGATGGAGAGAGCAAGAGAAATAAAAACCAAAACCACTAAGATCCCCAAACTCTAAATATGAGGATGGAAGAGGGATGACAGATGGGTGGTACTCTCTCAATTCCGTCCAATTCATTCTTGGCTGAGCAGAACGTAATTCCTTGAAGCCCTAGATCACCTCTTGCTCAGTCAAATCTCTACTTTTCACTTGCTATATTTCCCACTCTCAAGATAGTGTCAGGGGAAAAGCTCCAGGATTGTAGCCAAGAAGCTTGGGTTCTGACATTGTGGTGTAGAGGATAGATAACTAATGAGACTTGGAGTCAAGGACACCTGGGTTTGAGTTCTGCCTCAGAAACTTACTAATTTGTGAGGACATGGCTTTTCTTATCTGGGTCTTAAGAACCTCATCTGAAAAAAGGTGGGCCTAGGTCCCTTTGCTTCTCATCTGCCCATGACTCTGTATCCTTTTGTGCAAAACACTTGACATTCCTAGGCCTTGGTTTCCCCACCTGTGAAATGATGGGTTGGCATGGGAATGTACTCAAGAACTCTGGACCTCCATGTAGAACAATCTCTGAGTTTCTGATGCAGGAAGTCATAGACTGTGACCTTAGAGCCCATCCAATGAGGCTAACTGTCACATTTCATAGATGAAGAAACGATCAGAATATCTACCAGGTCAGTTGTGAATATTATGAAATCCATCATGGGAAAATTCTCTGAACTGTAGAAAGGACTACAACCCCAGAAGGGATCTTGGCTGTGTAGACCACAAGTTGCCTAGCCCAGGACTCAGCCCTCCTTAAGGGAAGCATGGAGTTTTCTCAAATGAAAGGGGTCCATGTGTTCAATATAGAGGTTCCAGAAAGGGTCTCCAAGAAGATGTTGCTGCATTTAGATCCAATGACAAAAGTCATGGGCTGCAAGGGAAAAAAATCAGCGGATTTGGAGCCAGAGATACAGGTTTTCTTTTACAATGGGATGATCTCAGGTAACCTTCCCTTCTCTGGGATGTGGTTTTCTCTCCTGTAAAAGTGACGGAATTATAATCAGATGATCTTTTACCTCCCTGCCAGCTCTGACATCTTACTTCTAAGATCCCTCCCAGCTCTGACATTCCATGTTCTAAGGTCCTTCCAGATCTGACATTCTGTGAATTTTGAATTCTGAAATAATAGCTACAAAAGTAGATTCTTAAAAACCCTCAAAGACTTCAAGAATACGGTGGCCTTTTCTTTGCACAGGAGAGAACATCCGTCTTTGCACCTCTTACCTGAAAATGTGACCTTTAAGGTAAAGTTTTTTTTTTCTTTCATGGAACGTTCCATGAAAACCGCAATTATTCTTTTGGCAGGTGGTACTTACATTAATTCAATTATTTTATTTTTAAAAGGAAGTACCAATACATAAGTACCTAACAACAGAGAAGAGTCAGAAAAGGACAGATATATTTTATTTCAACCCTATCACTAAATTTCCCCTTTGTGTCTTACTACCTGGGTGACCATGAACAGGGCAGGTGTCCTCTCTGGACTTTAGTTTGGACTTCCTGGCCTCTGAGTTCCCTCCAAATTCTAATATGATTTAAGTCACTGAATCTCTCTCAGCCACAGCTTACTCCTCCGTAAAATGAGAAAGTTGGAATAGAACAGGAGTTTTAACTATGAGTGTGTGTGTGCGTGTGTGTGTGTGTGTGAGTGTGTGTGCGTGCGCGCGCATGCGTTCCATCTCCCTTGGTACATCCTATGGTATCTTTTCATAATTATATTTTAAAATGCACATAATAAAATACAAAGGATTACAATAGAAACCAATTATATTGAAATAGTTATCAAAATATTTTAAGATGAGCTCCTTCTCAGAATATTTAAAATTTAGGATGCCTAAAATAAACATAGAAAGGATAAAACCAATTATAATAGAAATTAATTTTTAAAATTATTTGAGTTGTCTTTTTTTAATTCATGGAACCCAGGATACAAACCCAGTAGACTTGATGACCTTTAAAGTCATCTACCTCTAGCTCTAAATAGATAATCCTCTGATCCTGATAAATTCACAATTTAACTTCCCACCACTAACAAATGCCATCCCTAGAAATATTTCAGTGCAATAGCATAGAATGGTAATTGTGGTCACAGCCCTACATAAAATGACCTAGCTATCAAGGCCTTGTCATGATTTAGTGTCTACCCTCTTCTGGTGCCAATCCATGGTCCTCACATCTCTCTTTGTACCTGGATGGTCTGTGCCACTGTATTTTAGCACCACCCTTTTTGAGTCCCATCACACTTTGCTGCTGCTGCACTCACTGTCCCCCTTAAACTGAACATACCACAGACTCAATTCCTAGTTATCACTTTTGTGGTTTTCCCTTTGGTTAAAAGGAAGGAAGGTCAATTGCTTTCACCTTAACAATTGAGTATCAGTGTAGACAATTCTTCTCTTATTTTTTTACCCCATCATGTGGCCTTATACAGATGCCTTCATGCATATTTTTTGTGGTCAGTAGATTTATTTTCCTATATATCAGCCTGCCTCAGCTGATAAAAGAGCCTAAAGTCAGGATGCTCAAGGTTCAAGACTTAACCTGTGATACTTACTAGCTTTACCACCTTAGAAGTGACTTCATCTCTCAGTGTTATTTTTTTTGTCATGGTTAAGAGCCTCTCCTTTCCCTCTCCTCCCCTTGACCGCAAGAACACTGGACAGATTCACCTGAGGACCAGGGCTGACTTATGTGATGCAGCAGAAAGAGAAAGGAATGGTGATCCCCATACCTGAGCATATGTCCCAGTTCTGTCAATGACTCAGTGTGACCTTGGGCAAAACTGTGTAGGGGAAAAAACTCTGGACTTGGAGTTAGAGGACCTGGCTTCAAATTCTGTCTCTATCAGTTTTTATCTGTGTAAGCGTGAGCAAGGTAACTTCCTTTCTCTGGGGCCCATTTTCCTTAGCTCTAAAATGAGGTTAGGTTAGATTATCTCAAAAGTACTTTACAGGTATTAAAAAAGATCTAAGTCTCAGTTTCTGTATCTGTCAAATGAAGACGTTAGATTTAATAACAGAGATTTTTTTAAAAAATCATGTAACTTGAAATCACTCCCTTCCCTAGAGTTTAGTTTTTTCAGCTGTCAAATGAGTGGATAAATGAAAGAGCATTTATTAAGTGTTTATAATATATAGAGAGATATGTACACCAATGGAATGTGCAGTCATTGGGAAGAAACCAAACTTTAGGAAATTTTCTTGGGCCCCTCTCAGATCTGACCCTATGATACACATCTGAGGTGATGGCCTCCCTAGTTAAGCACTTGAGACCTTTTCTTGGGATTTTTCTAGCGGGTCTCGGGGGACAGGGAACTAAAAACCTAACCCAATCTTCACCCATTTCTTGAAAAGATGGAAGAGATCATTGCTAGGATTTGCAGTTAGGAAACAACTCAGTCCATTTAGTTCAAACCCCTCACTGTCAATGAACCTGAAATCCCAAAATGTTGAGAGGCTTCTATAAAACTACAGATCACGATTGGAACCCAGGTCTTCTAGTTCTGAATCTAGAGCTTCTTCCCCTGCACCTCACTATTTATGAGAGAGTGGATCAGATAAACAGGTTTTTAGAAGCCCATGTTGGCTGGTCCAACGTAGACTTTTTTCCATGCCTGGTAGCCCTGTCTGGTTTTTTCTAAGTGTGGCATGCCTGGTGGGACATTAGATGATGACATTTCACTAGGGCGATTGAGGTGAGTGTGAAGCCACAGAAAGGAAACTTGGGTGATAGAAACGATATTCAGAGATACCAGGACTTCTATAACAGGAAAACAGGATGAAGAAGACTGAGTTGGGTGATGTGGGGAAAGTAGAGACGAATGAGAAGGCTGAAAATCATTCTAACCAAAAGGGACCAGAGATGTGTAAGCAACTGGAGGTGGGATAGGGATGCTCATTGATCTTGGCACTGACTTGGAGATTCTGCCCTTCCTCAAAATTGTGAAATTTTGTGAAAAGAGCACTAGACTTGCAAACAGAAGAGCCGGTTGCAGGCAAATTCATCCCCTGTGGATGAATTTTTCTATGGGAAAGCCTCTTCATCTACGTGGACCTCAGCTTCCTCATCTGTAAAATGAGAGCATTGGACTAGATGGCCTACAAAGGCTGTCTTAGCTCCAAGTCTATGAATTATGAACTATGTTCCTCTTCAAGATCATAACAGCCCCACCCAGATCTGACATCTAAAGGCCCCTCCCACTCTAAATTCTATAACCCTGTCACCCTATGAACATGTATACAAATGTCTTTGATACAAGGTGATCCTGGAAGAGAGAGAGCTAAATAAAATGCTTCCAGCTTAGGGAGATAGGGAAGGCTGTTAATTGGGACATGCAGGGAAGATGGTACATCCCAGGGATTGGGCTGTGGGCTGATGGTCTCCCTCTCAAGGCAAGAGTCATTCCCCAACTCTGGGCTCTAGCTGTTGGATTGAGATAATAGGATTTGTACTCCCTGATTCACAGGATTAGCGCAAAGACCAAATTTGATAATATAGGTGATATACTTTTAAGAATCAGCTCAAAAAATTTTTAAATTTAAATTAAAAAAAGAATCAGCTCCATTTCCACCACCTGTAGGAAATTTATCCCTGAACGCCTCAGGTGCTGGTTTCTTCCTATCTAAGACTATCTTTCCTCTTACCTACTTTATACGTATCTTGTGTGGACTTATAAGTGCACAGACGCTTGAAGGCAGGGACCATTTCTCTTTTGTATTTGTATTTCCAGTCATTAGCAAAGTACCTAGTGTACAGTAAGTTCTTAATAAAGGAATATTGATTGATTAATGAGAACTGTAAATCCCTTCAACATTGAGAGCTCTCAATTGCCTCTTTATCACCTTCCAACTTGGGCACCATTACTTTTTCCATTCTTCCAAGGACTCATAAACAAGAAATACACTTGGCAAGTTAATGTCTTCCTCTATCTATGAGGCAGAAATGTGGAAGGAAGGATGGGGAAAAGCGTTCAGTAGACAAGACACTAGCCAATCTACTTACAAGCTAAACTCTGTGTGCCAACACGTTCCCTCTCTGGCTAGTCTGATAGTCATAAGTCCACTCTAGTTTGGAAGTGATAAGGAAAACTAAATTTGAGCTTCTTTTTAAAAAAAATCCCCTCTTCCCTTTGAGTGGAGGAACATGGTACACTACTTTTGCTCCCTTATGACAGGTGTGTGAGTGCACAAAGGTCCATCAGTCATCAGAAGGCTTCCTGATTGGCTGAAAGTGAGCCAGAAATTATAGAATTAACCAATGATCTTAGAACAGAGATCCCTAATGAGTTGATCTCAAACCAGCCCAGGGATATTTTGAGGGAAAAGATATAATATTGGGGAGAGGGAGGAGAGCAGGTATGCTATCTCAAAGAAACTCAGCATTCCAGAGGAGAGAAAGTCAAACTTGGGACAAACCAAACCCAGACCTGGAGACTGAAAGAGAGCCAAAATAGCTTAGATAATTTAGGCTTAGTTCATATGTAATCCTCTTAAATGTTTGTCTTTAGATATGAAAATGTTCATGTTTGCTTATTTTTTAAAATTCATAGTTTTTTTTTAAAATGTAGGCATCAACCACATTTGGGACTGGGTAATTTTCTTTCACCAGCATTTCTTATGACCCCAATGTGAGATGATATTATTCTTTTTAAAGCTTTACTGATGCCTTGTGTTGATATACCACAGTCACTTCCTGATATACCCCTTCCTTTGAACCTTCTCTTATCACAAAGAAAAACAGTTAAACAACAACAAAAAAGCCTACAGACAAAACTGAATGTGTCTGGCAGGGTATGAACATTTGGCTCCTATGATCTCCCCTCTTTTCTGCCAAAAGGAAAAAATTATATGAAAAGGATGAAGAGTGGACCCTTCAGTCATGAGAGTTCAGCTGATCTTTAGTGCCCTTTCTACTTTCATTGTGATAGTCATTGGATATATATGTATGTGTACATATGCATGTGTTTATGTGTGTGCATCTATATATGTGTGTATACACTTACATATTTACATATATGTGTATAAAAATATACAGTGCATACGAATCTCCTTTGATTTCTTTGGTTATTGTTATCTGTTATGGCACAACAATATTACATTGCATTCATAGGTGAGAGATAGGCAATCACTCAGCTTCCAGTGAATTGCTAACTTTGGTATATTGTATTGCAATTTGTAGATTCTCTCCATATTTGCTTATGAAAAAATACCCTAGAAATGTATTCCTGTTATAGCATATGTACGCCCTTGCAGAGGGATGGAATGTAAAGATGGAGAAGATGTCAGATTAAGGTAGCCAGTTACAGTAGTGGAGGAAGAATGGAGAAGATAACTGGCGAGTGTGGTAGACTGCTAAATCTGAAAGCCAGATTATCTCTGGGGGGCCAAGAAAGTCAGGAAGCCTGGCCTCGTTAGGGTAGGCCTATTTGATCAGGGAAATTGTAGAAAACGATAAAAGATGAAAGCCTTGGGACTGAGGGGAAAGTCCGCCTCTCCACACTTTGATTTTTAAGGAGGAGTTGACTCACTGGTCATATCTGCAAAAATAATAACATTGTCAAAACCCAAGATTCAGATTTAAAGTCCTTCATATCCTATTACACTTTTAGTTAAAACATCCATTCATTGAAAAATTGAGCCAATGACTGCATTCATGAATCAATGCAATCATCATCATAGTCCTTTGCTGTTCATAAATCCATTTATCTGATAATCGGAGTGATATCCAGAAAAAATAGGGACTGATAAAAGTATATAAGAATAAGAACCATTCCCCAATATACAAATAGCCAAGAGCAGAAATGTAGTTCTCTTTCTCATTTCTTCTATTTTGGTTTGTAACTCTCAAAAATGCTTGTTATTGTATTTTCTATTATGTCTATCTTTCTCATAATTCTATAAGCTCCACTAAGCAGAGTTATGTCTTCTCTAAACTTTGTATTATCCTTCCTCAATATCTTCAGAGTGCTCTGCATGCACTAGGTTCTTTTTTGAGAGAGGGGAGTGGAAATAGACACCCTTTATCCTTGGCTAATTCTTACAAATTGGAAGTCCCTTATCATCATCATATACTGCCTTCATCTCAATTTTGTGACCTGGGTGAGCAACTCATCATCCATTTCTTCTATCCGGCTGGGTTGTCTGCAGTCTACCTTCTCTCCTCCTTTTATCTGCTCCCTTAGTAACTAATCATGGTCTGTGATTCTAACAGTTCATGATTCTATAGATCTGAAGTTCCATGATTCTAAGAGTCTATTTAAATTGTATAGAATATAAATGTTTCCTAAGATTTGTGAAATTCCACGTAGATGTAACTTTTTCATAAATAGACATTTTGAGAAGGGACCAAAGAAGGCAGCTAGCTAAACTCTTTCCTAATGAAGGAATATCCCTCATAAAACCATGGTCATCTAAAGTCTGCTCAAACACTTCCAGTGTCTGGGAACTCACTACTTCACAAAGCAATCACTTCATTTTAAAAGGAACTTTCACTAGGAAATTCCTTCATTTTGAAGAGCACTCAAGGAGGAACCAAGTGACATAATGTCTAGCTTTGACTTTCTAGCTAAGTATCCAGATGACCTTGGATATGGTTATAGATTCCTTCTCTAGTTCTCCATTTCCCTCATCTGAAGAAGTGAAATTGATGGTCTCTAAGGTATTTTATATTCTATAAACAAGAGGGTGTCTGAATGGAAACCTGTGGCATGTCAGTTTGTATTTGTTTCTTGGTGTGGTTAAAGCCAGGCCTTCTGTCCATGAGTACACCTGACTCAAAGTTTCCATTATCACAAACAACGTGAGAAAGTGTTCTTTAAAAAACCCCCAAACATCTTTCTCGCCCTTCAACACCAGACCACTGCTGGAGACATGGCAAACCTGTTCATGCCAGAGTGGGTGGTCATGACCACAGCAGGGCTCCTCCTTCAGGCAGATGGATGTCAACTTTTGGGGGAGGTAGGGATTATGAAGGAATGTCTTACAGGAACACCACTGGCATTTTTGCAAAAAATTTCACAGACCAGTTATTCTAAAATACTAAAATGTATAGGGTAATTGGATAAATGAAGTTTTAATAAGGATTATTTCATTGTGTCCATGTCACAGTACCTGGCATTTAGTAGGCACTTTAAGAAAATACTTATTGGTTGAATAAAGTGGCTTAGAGCTAGAAGGTACCTTAGAGTTCATTGAATCTGACCCCTTCAATTTAAAGAAGAGGAGACTAAAACCCAGACAGAGAAAGGAGCAAGCTCAAATTCTCCCAGCTAACAAGTGGCAAAGACAGATTTTGAGCTCAAGTCCTTTGATGGGCAGTTATAGAATTTCAGTCTTAGAAGTCATCTTGTTAAACTCCCTTACAATGTAGGAATCATGATACATTAATTGTTCAGTAAATGTTTGGTGAATGATAAGTTAGTGAATGAATGAATAATGAGCTTGGAGTCAAAAGATCTATGTTCAAATTCTTACTCTAATACTTGCAAGCAGATTCTTTCCCCACCATGAACTTTTTTTTTTCCTCTTCTGGAAAATGGGGGTATTAGATTAAATGACCTCTCAAGTCCCTTCCAACCTAAAATATGTGGCCCTATGACCATTTTAGGAGGAGTTAAGAAGGGATGGGCTAGAATAGTCAGGGAAGACTTTGTGGGGGAGAGGTAAGGGTTGAAAGGGAAGAGGAATACTACAGGAAATTGAAAATGACCCAGAAAATCATTGAGGTGATTTCTGGTTGGAGGAAGGTCACACCCTAGAAAGGAGGGACAAATAAGCAAGAGAGTCAGAAAGATAATGACATAGCTTTCATTCTAGAATGTCATGGGGTTTATGAAGAATTTTCTCCAGGGAATACAGTCAGGGTCATCCTCTGAAAACTTGGATAAAGAGCTATGAACAGTAGTTAAGAATTGTTCCTTTTAGTCATTCCCCAACTGATAAATGGTCAAAGGATATGAACAGGCAGTTTTCAGAGGAAGAAATTAAACCTATCTATAGTCACATGAAAAAATGTTCTAAATTACTATAGATTAGAGAGACGCGAATCAAAACAACTCTGAGATATCACATCACACCTATCAGATTAGCTAACATGACAAAAGAGGAAGATGATAAATGCTGGAGAGGATGTGGGAGAGTTGGAACACCGATTCATTGTCAGTGGAGTTGTGAGCTGATCCAACCATTCTGGAGAGCAATTTGGAACTATGCTCAAAGGGCTACAAAAATGTACATACCCTTTGACCCAGCAATATTGCCTCTAGGACTGTATCCCCAAGAGATTATAAAAATGGGAAAGGGTCCTACATGTACAAAAATATTTATAGCAGCACTCCTTGCGGTGGCCAAAAACTGGAAATCAAAGGGATGCCCATCAATTGAGGAATGACTGAATAAATTATGGTATATGAATGTAATGGAATACTATTGAGCCATAAGAAATGAAGAACAGGAAGACTTCAGAAAGGCCTGGAAAGACTTACATGATCTGATGCTGAGTGAAAGGAGCAGAAACAGGAGAACTTTGTACACAGCAACAACCACAGTGAGTAAGGAGTTTTTCTGGTAGACAGAACTTAATTGTAATGCAAGGACTTAAAAAAAATTGCCAACCGTCTTTTAAGGCAAAATGCCTTCCACATCCAGAGAAAGAACTATGGATTCAATCCAGAATGTAGCAGATCATTTTCTTTTGTATTTTGTTTTGTTTTATGGTTTCTCCCATTCATTTTAATTCTTCTGTGCAACATGACTACGGTGAAAATGTATTTAATAGGAATGTATATGTAAAACCTATATAAAATTGTATGCCATCTCAGGGAGGGAGTGGAGAGGGAGGGAGGAGGGAAAAGGGAAGGAGGGGAAGGGAGGGAAAAAAATCTAAGTTATATGGTAATGATTGTAGAACACTGAAAACAAATAAAAAAAAAAAGAATTGTTCCTTTTATCATTGTTCACATCTCTGAGACAACTCTTACCCCAACTTCAGGGGAAGAAATTACACATTAAACTAAAACTATTTTAATCATCTGAAAATTAGGATGGGACTTAGAGAAAGAGAAAGAAAGTTTACATAAAGGCCAACACTATTAATAATTCCCTTAAGGCAACTCAGGCATTCCAGCACTCTGTGTTGTCTCCTGAATCCACCATCATAAGGCATAAGAAACATTATGGTGCCAAAGGTTGGAGATTTGACTTGGATGCTTAATTTCTATGTCATCTTAGGTAAGTCACTCTGAACTTCTGAGCCTTCCTTTCTTTTGCTGAATAAAGAGAGTGATAAGACCCAATGCCCATAGTTGATAGATTGCTGGTCATAGTGTCAAGAAGCCCTAGGTTCAAATTCTGCCCCTAAACCTAGCTGTGTGATGCTAGCCTCTGGCCCCCTGTTTTTCTTTTGTAAAATAATGAGTTAACTGGTGTCTCCTGAAGTCTCTTCCAGCTGTAGACCTCTGTTCCTCCGAGCTCTAAGCTCCCTCTCAGCTCTGACTACTCAGCTCAGTTCTATCTTGTAAGTTGCCTGGCTGGTTGTTTCTCTGATAGTTTCATCAAGACAGCCCTTTACCACAGAGGTGATGTCAAACATCCCACACAGATTTTCAGAGAAATATCATCAAGTCTTAGTTTGTCAGCGATTGCCGAGCACATAGCTTGTTTTCCAGGTACTATAGCTGACTTTTAGACAAGGGATGAGCTGTCCCCCACTGAGAGTCTGTGACATATCCTTGAAAGGGTTTTAAGAGGTCCCCTGAGTCTGAAGCCTGTCAACTATGCTGTTTACCCTAGAGATGGATCAACTTACCTACCCCATCCCTCTTGACCTTCCTACTTCCCCTACTAATAGCATAACTTGTGCTGTCTGCTGCCAATTTGAGAACTGGCTCATGAACTCTGTTACCATCACTGGGATGAATCTACCCATCACAGTACTCATGTGACTTTGGGCAAGTCACTTAACCTCTATGGGCCTCAGTTTCCTCATCTATTAAGTGAGGGTTTTGAGGAGATGCCCTTGGGGTTGTCTATCACTGCTAAGTCTTATAATCCTATGTATATTGTCAAAAAATCAAAGTTTAGAGAGAGATGGATGATGATGATGATGATGATGATGATGTTGATGAGGCAGTATCTACATTGGTTAAAGCACTAAGATCCTGCGGACTCCTATTTACCATCCATATGACCTTGGTCAAGACACAGCCCCTTTGAGTTTCAATGTCTTTATCTGCCTTCTTTGGTCAGCTACATCTTCCTCTGTAGACCTCCTGGATCAAATGAGATAATTAACACAATGTCTAGCACATAGTAGGTTTTTAATAAATGCTTATTTCTCCTCTCCCCCATCTTCCTCAAGTACTTTTGTTGGTTCTTTTTTGGTGTCCTTAACAGGTAATATTAGACATTAAAGTAATCTACAAAGGCATCATCCTTCTATGATACTTCATAAAGATAAGGACATCTCCTTCTCTAAACTGCTCAACTTGCTCAGTGCTCTGTATACAATAAATGTTCAGCAAATGATCCCAAGGTTCAACCTTTAATGCCATATGATCCCACAGGTAAACCTAGGTCTGCCCCATGGTTAACAGAGTCTTTATTTATTTCTCCATTGTGTGCTTAGCCTGGTATTCAAAGACCCCTGTGTTAAGGTGCACAAAAATCTGGCTGCCAGCATTTCAGGATGTCTAAACTAGATGTAGTTTAGAGAATAGAGTATTCTTGCAAATATCTTCTGGAACATCCATGTTTGAAGTTGCCTGAGGTCATGGGCACAGAGAACATTGGAAGAGTCCTTCAAGTGATGTTGACTCTGGGATGGTAACATCACTCTAAACAAACCTTCTGATCTTAGAAAATAGAATAGGGATCAAGCATGGATGTCCCAGAAGACATTTGCAAGAATACTCACTCAACACAGCAAAAGCTACTTAGCAAGAGAAGACCACCCCCCCCCTTCCCCAGAGTCAGGTAGAAGCCTTTCCTTCCTTATAAGATATTCAGTCACTTCAGTAGAACATGCTGGCCTAAACACCAGCCAACAAATTTGACTTCTCCCTCTTTTCACCAGCTACCTCAGGGTGGGAGAGAGGCTGATGCCTTTCTTTAATTTTCTGCATTAGTATCTGACTTCCCAGCCCTAAAGTCAGTTGTCCCTCTAACTGCACTTCTCAGAGATGTCTGCTCTTGTCTCTCTTTTATTTCCATTAATCACCCAATACTCCATACACACTTGATGACTTGCCATCCCTCCAATATATGCATGTGTATGTCCTTGCCTCTGTGTGTAGTTCTTCCTTCTTTTCTACCTAGAATGTCCTTCTTCCCATGTCAATCCATCACCATCCTCTCTATCCTCTAAAGTTCAAGAAAAAAATCACCTCCTCAATGAAGTTTTTCAGGACCTATTCCTCCTTTCATCCAGACATGATTTTTCCTTCCTGGGCACTCTCATAGTATGACGTACCTTTCTCATGCACATTTTCAACTTCTTAGTATTTAGGTTGGAAAGGTCCTCAAAACCAATCCAGCCCACTTATTTTGTTGAGGTTGGAACTTCCTTATCACATAATTGTCTTACATTATGATTATTTGGGTAAATGGTTCCTTTCATCTCCTCGGTCCTTGAGACAAGGATAGAATTGGAAATGATTGAATCTAAGATTGAGCTCTTCCCCTTTCTACTGATTACTTGAAATTGGCCTCTCTCTGGGTCTTAGTCTTTTCATCTACAGATAAAGATGTCAGACTAGATGGTGCCTAAAGTCATTTAGTCTTTGAAATTGGTAATAAGTATAGTCATAAAGGTAACAGTGCAAAACCATGCTGTTAATTGAAAACAGTTCTGAGAATACTGGATATATAAGAATAATAGGGTGGGGGTGACTTGTCCTTGGACTATTTCTATCTGAAACCTTTAAAAAAGGTGAAAACAAAATAAAAAGGAGGAGGAGGAGGAAGGTAGAATGAGTGGGAGGAAGAAGAAGGGGAAGAACAATGATGATGTTGGCAATGATAATGATGATGTTGACTTCCCGAGGCCAGTCTAGGAAGGGGCCCATGGACTTTGCTGCTTTATTTGAGAGACCCTTCAAAGTCCATGTGACCTTCAGCAAGTCCCTCAACCTCCTGGAACTTCAGTATTTTCATCTGTAAAATGAGCAGATGAGGCTGGACGTGCATGGTTATAAAGTAATTTATACAAATTATCTCATCTAAGCCTTGAAAAGTTCCACAAAAGTTGTCATTATGTCCACGTTAAAAATGAGAAACCTACCTACTCCTAGGGGGCAATTGCTCACCCAGGCTTCAAGGCTGGAGAGATAATGTTGGGACTCCGATGGAGCTTGTCTGAATTCGAGTCCAGGGCCATGTTTGCCGTACTCTGCTGCCTCTGAAGAAACTTCCTTATTAGTAGGGGGTTCTGATGGAGGGAGGGAGGGAGGGAGGATGGAAGGGAGGAAGGGAGGGAGGGAGGGAGGGAGGAAGGAAGGATGGAAGGAAGGAAGGGAGGGAGGGAGGGAGGGAGGGAGGGAGAAAGAAGCATTTATTAAGTGGTTCAAATATTAACTCCTAAGAAAAAGAACCTTGACTGACATATTTCCATTCCCCTCCCAGTATCTCAAATGGGGACCTGCACAAAACAGATGCTCGTGAAGTGTTTTTAGAAGAAAACAAAACATTCCTGGGGCTTTTCATGGAAATTCTCCTTGACTGGGATAAAAGGTGAGATGGCTTTGTATCATAATTCTTCTCTTTAGCAAATAATATTGTAGAATCATAGAATGTCAAAGTTGGGAGAGAGCTTAGAACGGGGAATGTCAAGGCTGGGAAGATATTCACATTTAGAGCTAGACTGACCATGGAAATAATGTAATCCAAATCAGTCACTGTACTGACAAACAGGAGGTTTTCTGGAGCTCACAGAGCCCAGCGGTGTCAAAGTCAGAACTAAACTCGTGTCTCTGAGGTCAGGACCAGTATTGGTCACTCTCACACCTTCCCAATCACCTCATTTCATGGGGGTATAGCCTGAGGACTGGGCATCCCAGGCTCTCTGTGACAGAGTAGTTAACACCTCTGGGAGTCGCACTAAAACTTTGGCCACTCCTCAGTCCGTCCCTAGAGTTTCATCTTTACCCTGAGGAGCTAGAAATAGGTTTGTTCAAATTGAAGGTGGGGAGGGAGATCCTCATGTCTTTGGGGGAGGGGTTATTGGGCTTACACAATCAATGTGTCAGTCGGATCCATGCTTTTTCTGCAGGACTTTTAGGAAGGAGGCAGGGTAGTATGAGGCTAGACCAGGAGGTGGGAGGTTTGTGTTCAAATCTCATCCCCCAACATTAAGTACCTGTGCAATCTTGAGCAAGCCCCCTCTCTTTTTTACGTCTCTTTCTTCTTTTGCAAAATGAGGATATTCATAAGGTCATTGATTTAGAGGACAGAGGAACCTTAAGCACCACCCAGTACAACCTCTTCATTTTGCAGATGGAGAAACTGAGGCTTCTCCCAGTTCTGGAACCAAGTATACCTTGGCATTTTGGTTTGATTGCGCAGTTGGCAACATTTTCACTTCCCTAAATACAGGGAATCTTCCCCTGGGGTCCACCAATATGGTTTTTAAAATATATTTTGTTAATTCTAATTTAATAAAATTGGTTGCCTTTGTAATCCTATGTATTTTATTTTATGCATTTAATAGTGTGATTCCCATGAAGATCCATAGGCCCAAGAGATCTGGAACACACAAGGAATTAAAATCTGTGCCTTTAAACTCTGTCTTCCTCGCCTTTTGCTATCCTTCAATAAGGAAAGGGAAGGGTTACCGACTCCTGCCTCTCCCTTGTACCCTTACTGGAGGGTTCAGGCTAATGTGGTCCCCTAGGCTCTTGACTGAGAACCCAGGTCAAAGCTCCCCAGCCTGTTTGCACAGGGGAGTCATTGCGTAAGCCAGGCCACTTCTGTGACTTTCTGTTTGAACATCAGCCTGACCTCTGTAAAGCCACAAGCTCCAGAATGGGTCTGGGGAGCTTTGCAGGAGAGTGAGGGAGAAAGGGTCTGTCATCCTTGGTGTCTCTGCTTTCAGCCCTCAGCTAGATTCTCTGGTTCCCACCCCCACTCTACTGAGTACTCACAGGGCAAACACACAGACATCTAGTTAACTTCACCTACCTCCCACTTCCTCTCCACTGTCAGGTAGGGGTTGTCCCTAGGGTGAGGGGTTGTCCCTTTGGGAATAGGTGGAGGGAGGGTTGTTTCTATGGCTGTGAGAGGCATGGGAGGCATGACACAATGGAAGGAGTAACTTCCCTGAAGTCAGGTGAGCTGGGTTTGAGCCCTACCTCTGACACAACCTCTATGACCTTCGACAAGTTCCCTAACCTTCCCTCATCTTTAATGTCCTCATCTGCCAAATGGGAGGGCAGTGGACTTAATGGCCCCCAAAGTCTCTCAGTTTCCTCATTGATATGAAGTCTCCATGACCTCTGAGGTCCCTCTTAGGTCTGGATCGATGAGCCTGGGAGCATGGACTCTTACACATCTTCTTTAAGGTGAATGAAGGGTCCAGGTTCTCTCTGGGGCAATAATGAAGGATGGACTATTATATAGTGGTATATAATGGGGATGGGATAATACTCCCTAGGACTATTCCTGGAGGTGGGGAAGGGTTAACCCTATGAGACTAAAGACAGCAAGGATAGGGTATTAATACCTAGGGTATTAAGGACCCAAAGCAAGTGAAAAGTCAAGGACCATTCTAGGTGAGAGTGGAGGGGGAAAAAGGGGAAGAACCATTCCTAGGAGAAGGACAAGAACTATATGTATGAGAATGAAAACCTCAGAGCTCTGGGATGCTCTTCTTGAAGCTAGGGATAAAAAATGTGGGCTAGAACCTGGAGCTGTGGAGAGAGATGCTACAATAAACACCAGTCTCTATTCCTTTCTCTGCTCCGTACACACCCAGGACCTACTATCAATGCTGACCGATACACGAAGCAAGACTCTTGGGCCTTCAGAGAACTGGTCAATGCACGTCACAACTGAGGCAGAGGTTATCTAGTCCAGTCCCTTATCTTTACAGATGAGGAAGTAGGAGCCCAGAGAAAGCCCAAGATTATACAGGGAGTTATTTTCTGTTCATCAGACTATGTGACTTAGAGCCAGAAGAAATTGTGGCCAGAAAGAAAATGCATCTTCCTTCTTTCTTTGCAGAAGTGTGTGTGGCATGGGAGGGGTGGGGGTGCGGCGAGAAGAGGGATACTACAGGTATGGAGCACAACATACAAGGGTGGACCTGCTGACTTGGATTTTCTCTCTTTTTTGTTTTACAAAAGATAGCTCACCTGATGAGGAAGGAGAAGCTTTTTATTTTGAAAAGAAAGTAATGGACAAGAAGATTACTAACTGAAAGGGACCTGGAGTCCCTTGGAGTCTAACCCCCTTACTTTAGAGGTGAGGAAAGTGAGGCAAACAGGGTTAAGTGACTTATCCAGGGTCACACAGCTAGGAAGTGTGTGAGGCCAGATATGAACTCAGGTCTTTCTGACTCAAGGCGTAGTGCCACTGGCCCACTTCGCTTCCTACTTCTTGACTGTGTGACCTGGGACAAGTCATTGAAATGCCCTAAACCTTTTTCATCATCTATGAAATGAGGGGATTAGATCACCAGATGATTTCTAAGACTCCTCCTTGTCTTCACATCCTATGACCCGACGAATGTACGACAATTTTATCTACCAGTCAATCAATTCATCCATTCACTCATGCTGAGCCCGTACTTTGGAGAAATGAACACCTATTGGCCCATGGGAGAGACAAGGGAAGGGGAAAAAACCTGTCCTCAGGTGGTCTGTAATCGAGTCAGGGAACAAAAGGATGAGAGTGTAAAAGAAAGACCAGGTAAGCCATGAGCCCCAGGGCCTGGTTTTCAGAGCAGACTTTGAACCCATGATGCCGCTCCGTACTCAGCCCTCAGGGTGAGGACCCCTTGCCATCTCTCCCACTCCAGCACTCCCAGATTTCATTCCACCATCCAACTCTTCTCCCTTCTGAAGGGGGTCTGGGTTGAGGGTCTTGAGCAAGGAGAAAAAGCCCTACAAAGGGACCCATGGAATCTTAAAATGTGGTTCCAGAACATTTTTAAAATATTTTGATGACTGTGTTTCAATATAATCCGTTTATTTTATGCATTTAAAAACATGATCCTGAGATAGGATCCAACTTAGACTTAGGAAAAGGAGCCAGGACTTAGAAAAAGTTGAAGATTTTGGACTGTGACCAATAAGGCCAATGTAACCACCAGTAGGGACTTTGGGACAGTTTGGGGTCAAGGAGAAGAGATTAAGCAGGGGAGAGCCTAACTCTGGGTTACTCTAGAGTCCCCGCCGCAGTCATGCTTAGCCTCCCTGCCCCCCACCAGCCAAGTCTGCCCCACCTTCCACCTTTTCCTCTTCCTCTCTTAGTAAGAGTAACGCTGAGTAGTGGAAAGGCTCCTTGCACTCAGGAGACACAGATTCAAATCCTACTTTTCTCTGAACTTCAGTTTCCTTAGCTGAAAACTAGGGGCAATCATCATACCTACCTCTCAAATGAGATCATAAGCGTTAATACGTTGCCTAAGGAACATGACCTGAGGAACTCCTATTTCTGTAGGGCTGTAAGGGTTACAGAACATTCTCCCCACACTAGCACTGTGAAGTCAGTTCTGAGGGACGTCACACCCATTTTACAAGTGAGGAAGCTGAGGCCAGAGAGAGGCAGCACCTGACAGGTCTCTCTGAACTCCAAGTCCAGTTATTTTTTTCTGCACTTCTTTGTCTGGCATGGCCACCCATGCTCTAATTACATGGATCTGAGGATATTTTCGGCACACTCACACACATGTACACACATGTGCACATGCTAATACTAAATCTCTCAGCTCTGGCTTGGATTCACAGACCTTGGAGTAGAAGAAATCTAAACGCTATGGCCAGAGGAATGCCTTCGAGAGAATTTATCCTCTTGCCTCCTTCTGCATCTCGGGACAGACTTTCTCATGTTTCTCCTCTGGGCTATGTCCCTTAGACCCCAACTACAGGAAGGGCAGGAGAACCAGGCCAGACCAGAGGAGATAGTATTCTCTGAGAATAGCCCAGTTGGGACACACACACGTGTAAAGCAAGCTGTTGGGTATGCCCCACCTCCTCACCCACTTTGCCCATCCATCCACACACTCCGTACCTTTAGCCCCTCCTCAAACTCCTAATGGGACCTGGGAACGGCAGATGTAATCAAGTACTCTAAGATGTCACTAGGCAACTAGGGCTCCCCTGGGGGAGAACTTCAATTTCCCCACACCTGCCTTCCCCAGGGTGCCCATGGAGGGCAGGGGCGGGGGCTGGCTTCCTTCCCCAGCTGTTTACAGCATCAGCAAGTTGATCCCAGCCCACTGAGGTACCCCCCAGCCCTGGAGAAGCTCAATACTCTCTGGGTGGCCCAGACTGGCAAAGGGAACCGGAGGTGCTGGGCGTCATGGAGCCAGGGGCCCTGGGCCAGGGGGCACAAGGGCCAGAGCAAGAGGCCATGGTGTCCGGTCATTGATCTGGGGCCCAGGACGGGGGGAGCAGGGGGAAAGACCTTGAGCCTGGACAAACAGGGCTGCCTGTGGCCCGCATTCTGGCCCTGCCCTACCCGTGGCTTACAAAGGTAAGTCAGATTCTCTGGGAACCCCCCCCACTTCCTTCTCCGAGTCAATGGGGGGTGGGGGGTGGGCAGAAGGGAAGCTGGGACCTGTATCCTTACAGCGTCTTCTTCTGGGGGGGAAGGGTGGGAATGTCCTCTCATGATCCAGCATCTGCTGGTAACCCAGACACAGGTCTGCCTCTTTACTCCCAAAGGAGAGGGCCCACAGGGGCCGGCTACCCAGGAAATGACCAAGGAGAAGCGGAAGGAGCTGGGGAACATGGGGGAAAAGGGAGTGAGAAGACAGAAGGGACTTCAGTGAATGTGTTCTCAGGGGTACTGGGGAGGGCAGAGGGATGAGAGGGGGAAGGACAGACACAGAAAAATGTGACAGAACAGAACAGAAAGGACCCTTTGATGTGATCCTAGCCAGGGCTTCTTAACTGCTATGATGTGTCCCCGATCCCTTGGGTAGTCAGTCCAATGAAACCTCTGAAGCCCTTCTCAAAACAATGTTTTTAAAGGCATAAAATAAAATTCAGTTTTACAAAGGAAATTAGTTATATTGAAATAAAGACCGATGTGGTTTTCCCCACCCACGTTCCCAGATCCCCTGAGGTCTGCCCACAGAGCTCAGGAAGAAACCCTAGTCTAGCCCAGACCTCACTTGTCAGGTGAGGAAAACAAGACCCAGAGACAGAAATGGGTACAATGGAAGCCAAGAGTCAGAGACCCTAGCTTCAGAGACAGGCTGCCACAGCGAAATCATTGCATTTACCGGGCCTCGGTTTCCCCATATGTAAAAAGAGGAGCTGGAAGATAATTCCTGAGACTACTTCCAGACCTGAGGCTTGGATCTAATGACTTTCCAAGATGACCAAGGGAGCCAGGGACTGACAGCTGTCCTACTAATTTACAGTCCAGAATTTTGGCCACACATTAAACCAATAAGCCCCAGATTAGGGGACGGGGGGATAGTTCTGTCACATCACGTGTGATCCTGCCAGGGATGTGCACTCCAGAGATCACCTCTGGGAGAGGGGTGGGGTGATTACTCCCCGATTCTCCATTCATTTCATTAGAGGCCTGCCTGATCTTAATGCCCAACCCCACCCTTGCGGCTGGGTAAAGTAGAGATCTGTCCAGGGTTAACTATGCCCCCTGCCGAGTCTCACTTACTGGCCTGAATCTACAGGGCACAGAAGCCCTCCTCCAAGTGTCCAAGGGGATGGGAGAGATCCTATCACTATCTCCCTCCAAGCCTCTCATTTTTACAGACAAGAAAATGAGGTCTGGGGAGGCTGAGTCACGAATATAGTAAATGGTAGAGACAGAATTCAAACCCACTCAAACTCAAATACTGAATCCAATTCTTTTCCCACTCTATCGCACTGTGAGGGTCCTGGGTGTATAGGGGAGAGAGGGGTAATTATAGGAGGAGAGTAGGACTTGAGATCAGAGCCTTTAAAAACCGATCATCTCTCTCTCACACACACACATACGTGCACATATATGAGTGTATGTATGACATTTCAGTGTCCTGTCCTGAGTAGAGAGCAATTGGGTAAAAGTCCTATCCCTGATGCATATGGGCTGTGTGACCCTGGGCAAATTTACTGAACATCTCAATGCATCAGGCAACTAAGACCATATATTGCAAAGAAAGTGCCTGTCTGCATCAAGATGTCCCTTATACTAATGAGATCACAAGCCATTCCCTATGGATGTGGATGTGGATGAGTATTATATGTATATGTATACATGTATGTATGTAAATGTATTGTATATTGTATATGGGTGTATTATATATGTGTGTATATTTGTGTGTTTATGTTTATACATAAATATGTATGTATGTGTATATATGTTTGTGTGTATGTATGTGTGTATTGTTTATAAGTATATGTATTATGAATATGTATGTAATGTATAAGTGTATTCTATGTATTATATATGCGCACATGAATATGTATGCATATATAATACCATATGTAGTGTATTGAAGAAATTAAATGGATTTTATATCATTTTATAATTGACCCTATTCTATTTGCTATTGCTATCTCATTTTCCCTCTGCATTAGTTTAAACGTTTAATTAAAAGAAAATTATTATCTATCATATTCTATCTTTGAAGGTCTACAAGCTGACGCTATATTTTCACAAGGTATAATGTCTGTCTTTGCCTGTCTTTGTACAATTAAGGAGGATCCTATCTCTCTAACAAGCCTTCCTAGGCACCAGGGAGTCTACTAACTAAGGTTCATTAACAAGCTCTGCAAGATGTCGATGGTCCCATAAAACAATAGCATTTCTTAATTGTTGGAAAGGAGTGGTCACTAACCTGATGTAGGTTTTAGTTACTTTCTTAAAAATAACCAATCATGTTGTCTCCCCCTGCCAAGATGCTGTCTACCCTGTAGCCAATTGTGATGCCTTCCCCACCTACCCAGCTCTGTGCTCCCCCAAATTATATTAAGGCTGGTGAGCCCTATGTCAGGGTCTGTGGTCATTGAGGCCATTGACCCAATTTGTTATAGCTTAACTGATAAATCAATCACGCTCAGATCGTCTCTCAGTTTACCTGAGTTTTCTAACAAAACAGTATGTGTATCTGTAAGTGTTGTACATGTCTATGTATGCATACATAATATAGAGTGTTATATATACACATGTGTGTGCATAGTATGTATGTATGTGTGTTTCTTTTCCCAAAATTCTATGAAACAAAACATGTAGAGTTAACCCTCTTTTTGCAGATGAGATAACTGAGCCTCAGCAGTAGAAGAACCATATCGGGAGCCCAGCCAGAGTCTCAGGGACTTGGGGTTTCTGACTTTTGTTTGGTGCTCTTTCCTTTCTACCAGATATCAAGATTTTTTTTCCTATAATCATCAGTTTCTTGACAGAAAACCAAGTCCCATTCCCAGATTTGAGTTCCGTAGGTGGTGGATCCAACCAGACTCCCCCCCTTTCCAGAGTTCTTGCCTGTTAATCCCCATCACCCCTCTACAGTGTAGCCAAACCAGTTGTCTTGCTGTTCTCTAGAACTCTCCCACCTCCGTGCCTTTGCATGGGTTCCCTCTGCCTTTTAGAATCCTTAGCTTTTCTTCAGAGATCAGGTTATTCACCATCTCTTGTGGGAAGACTACACAGATTTCTCTCCTGCCCTTCCAAGTTTCTAACGCCCTTCCTCCAGAAACTGTTGTCTGCACTGGGGATTTTATCAGCGTGGATTTCATCCTGGTGTGGAAATGCCCTTTACTGGAGCAGATGGGCACCTTCTTGACAAATTAGAGCCAGAGAGTTTTCTGGGCAGGAGAAGTGGTCTCAGAGGGGTCAGAAGCAAGCGTAGAACTCAGGTCTTCCGATCTCCAGGGCTAGTCATCTGTCTACGAGACTGTGTAGCTCTCCACCTAAATTAAGGTATGAATGAAAGACAGGGTTCAGGGTTACAAGACAGGAGGAGCATAAGGGCAAATTGGATGAAGGAATTTTAGAGTTCTTGACCATTGAAATGGAACATGAGTGATAGCCTCCTATGGAAAGAATGTTGGATTAAGAGTCAGAGATTTTTAGATCCTCATAATTTTTAAAAATAGATCCTTGCAGGTGTTATCACTTTACAGATGCGTAAACTGAGTGACAGAAAAGAGAAATGGCTTCCCATGGATATACAAGCAGTGTTAAAGTCAGGATTTGAACCCAGATTCTCTGACTTCTTTCTACTATTGGACCATGTGAGCCACTGGGACTGGTCAGTCTGTCTCCTACTAATACTCCTTCTCTTTTGCCAGAAGTCCGGGATGGAGGTTGAAGAACAGAGGGGCAATGGGCAGGCAATTCAAGAGCAGTTATATGGAGTGGACATGGAGGGGTCAGGATCCAATCAAAGAGACCAGGGCTCAGTTGGGAAGGCGAAAGCCATTGATGACCTCAAGAGAAGAGGACGGGATTACATGCGCCTGGCCCCTCTGTGGCTTGCTCTGCTGATGTTGGCAGTAGGTGGAGTCCTGCTCTGGTACTTCCTAGGTAACTAGAGGCTAAGACACTGTGGGTAGGGATGAGAGTTGTGACTAACACATGGCAAATGGAGTTTTGTCACAGGTTGATGATTTCTAGGGTGGTGTGTTTCCTCTCTGGTAGAATGGATAGCATGAAGCTTGAACCTGTCCCCAGTTAGTACCTACAAGGTTCTAGGTTGGCCCTACCCCCTCCCAGGTAGGGATCTTTCCCTATCTCTAAACCTCACCGATTTTCTTTAGGATTGGTAGCCATCAAAAGATTGGCCTTTGTGCCTCCCAGACCACTCCCCAACTTGTCTCAGGGGCAATGATATCTAGTTTCTGCTCTAATGGCCATAGGTATCATTATAATAAGGGATCTTTAATTCATCTGTTGGCCAGAATCTGAGAAATAACTGGGAAAGATAGCCTTGAAGGTGAAGGATAATCACCCTTAATTGGTGGAGCTTAAGTTAGGTAGAATTAGAGCTACTTCTAGGTAGTTACCAGGAGGCAGATTCTGCCTTGAGATAAGGGAAGAATTCAGAACAATGAGAGCTGGCCAACAGTGGAGCAGACTGCTTTGGAAGTCAGTACTTTCCTTGTCATTGAAAGTGTTTGAGACTTAATGACCACTTTCAACATGTTCCCCAAGCTACCACCACTGCCAGCCTAACACCCAGATCTGTTTTGAGCAGGATACAAGAGAGAGGTGACTGTCAGTCAGCTGTACTCAGGCAGTCTCCGGGTGCTCAACCGTCACTTTTCCTTGGACCTCTCCCGCCGGGAATCCAGTGCCTTCCGCAGTGAAACTGTCAAAGCCCAGAACATGGTAGGAAAGGGCTGAAAGGGAGAAAAGGATGGGTGAGAGCGGGTGGTTCTATGAGGTGGGCTGGATAGGAGTTAATAGATCTTCAATATAATCTGGAAAGGAAGGCGGTATGAAAACTAATGTTTCTGTGATATGAACTGCCCAGGATAGAAAGGTAAAAAAGTAATTCTAAGAAATGGGTCTTCCCTAAATTGGGAAGGCATGGGCTGGCATCTTGGAAAAGGATGGCAAGAAACCAAGTAACTTCGTGACAGTCAGAAATTCAATCTGAATGGCCACTATGTGCAGAGAGCCCTGTGCTAGGCATGGTTGAGGAAGGAGGAGACAGGGAAAGAAGGAGATATAGCCTTTGATCTTGAAATAAGGTTAGAATCACAAGGGTCTAAATAGGCTTGCAAAGATATATATTAATGAGTAGAAGCTAAGAGAGGGTTTATCCATGAGTGCTGATGAGACAGAGCCACCCATGAATGGCATTAATCAGGAAGTGTTTCATGGAATGGGCAAAATGGAACAGGGAGGAGTGTGCTGCACCCAAGACTGTTAAATTTTCATTGTGAGCATATGCACCTCAGACATAGCCTTGATCAAGGCTTGATTTATTGTTTTCTTAGTTGTCTAAACTAAAGAAAGTGTTAATAATGCAAATTAAATTTCAAGTATCTCCTGCATACAATCCCCCACCCCTTCTGATTGCTAAATAACAACTGGTGGTTAAATATTCACCAGCACACACCTTGGGAGAGAACTATGAGATCCGGGAACCGCAGCCAGACAATGGGAGAAAGTTCTGGGTGGGAAGTGTGTGGGTGTGAAGGGAATGACAAATGAGGTTTCTCTTCCCAGCTTAGAGACCTCATCTTTGCTACTCGCCTGGCCCCATACTACAATTCAAGCACGGTGTATGCATTTGGGTGAGTCATGGACCCCCTCCTCCCCAACTCCCTCTTAGATGAATACAGTCTAGAACCATTAAAGGTGGAAAGGATCTGTGAGATTGTCTTTTATAAAGCTCTCAGCTAGCCTATGCTGGGTCTCTCCAGTCATATTATGCCCTCCTTGGTTCAGAGGAATATCTCACTGAATTAACAAAGTTTTGTGAAAATTGAAGGCGATAGTAGGACCTACTGCTAGTAGAATAAATAAATGTTCTGGAAAGGACCTCAGAGGTCCTTCAATCCAACGTCCTCATTTTACAAATGAGGAAACTGGGACCTAGAGAAATTAACTGATCAATTTAAGATCACCGAGGCAGTAAGTGGCTGAACTGGGATTCTCTGACTCCAAATCCAGTGCTCTGTTTTGTTTTGTTTTTTTCCATTATGCCACATGACTTCTCAATGAGTGATTACATTCTAAAAATGAACCAATTTTTGGTGTTTCAGATGCCATCTAGAATCCAGAGGTTCTTAACCTGGGGTCCATGAACTTAGACAAAAATTAAATAGCTACATTTCAGTAGAATCAGCTCCTTTCAAATCCTTTGTGCGCAATTACAAGCATAATTCTGAGAAGGGGCCGTAGGTCTCATCAAAATGATGGCTAGAGGAATCCGTGAAACACAAAAAGGAAAAAAGTTCCTGACCAAAATGAACTCTTTAATGGACAAAGGAAGGAAAGGAGGGCAGGAAGGGTTAAGTGACTTCCATAAAGTTTGCCCTAAATTACTTTGCATTTACTTTCCATTTTCTTATCTTGGGATATGTTTCCCCCAGAATATAAACTCTTTGAGAACAGGGACTGTATCCTTTTTGTCTTTTGACTCCAATGTCCAACACAGTTTGTAGGATCATATATCCCCCAGAAGGGAGTTTGGAGGACATCTGACACAACCTCTTATAGGACTATAAGTTTATAGCTGTAAAGGCCCAACCTCTTTCACTTTACAAATGAAGAAAGTAGAGCCCCTACTGAGGTTAATTGATTCACCATACCAAGAGGTATTAACTGGCAGAGTCTGGATTGGACTCTGCCTCTGAATTTGTTCCACTCTACCACATTGTGTGTGGTATAAAGCAGTCACCTAAAAATATTTGTTGAATCAAATTGAATTGAAATGACTGTCTGGTAAGAATGACTAGTAAGTACCTGGGATAGGACTAGATCCCAACATTCTCAACAAAGGTGATCTCATGATGCTTTAGGAGAAGCAAAGTGTATAGAGAGGGAGGCAACGTTCCTCCTGTCTTCTGAGGTGCTCAGACCATATCTGGGGGACCAGGATCATCTCTGGATGATGCGTTTTAGAAGGACATTGAAAGATTGGAGAGTGTCCAGTGGGGAGCAAGCAGGATGATTCAAAAACTGGGAACCATAGCATGGAAGGACTGGTGGAAGGAAGGACAGTTAGCCTGAGGAATGCTGCAACTTCACTCTCCAAATACCTGAAGGGCATTTGGGTGGAAAGGTGATTGGATGTGTTCTGCCTGACCCCAGAGGGAAGAACTAAAACTGAGTGGGTGGAGAGTACAGGGGGCAGATTTTTGCCTCAATGTAAGAGAAATTTTCTCTACAATTAGAGATGTCCTAAGGTTGAATAGGTTACCTTGTTGAGGATCAACCAGTAGTGAGTTTCTCGTCACGCTAGGTATGCACAGGCTGAATGACCACTCCTGAGTCACAGGACGGAAAATCTTTTTTCTTTTAAATTTGCAGGAGGTGACTTCTAAAATTATTTTCAATTCAATAATTTAACAAACATGTGTTAAGCACCTGGGATTTCCATAGTTCCATACTCATCAAAGAACTTTTAAAGCTGAAGGGCCCTCAGAACATAGAATGTTATATATTAGAAGAACTTCAGAATGTCAGAGCTAGAAGACACTTTAGAACAGGGAATGTCAGAGCTGAGAGGGGCCACAGAACGTACAATGTCAGAGTTTGGAAGAACTTTAGAATATAGAATGACAGGGAGGAAACTTAGAACATAGAATGTAAAATCTGGAAAGGACCTTAGAACATAAAATGTTAGGACTAGAAAGGACCTTAGGTATCATCTAGTCCTATCCCCTTATTTTACAGATATGAAGACTGAGACACACAAAAAGACAATAGAGTGAGGAAGTCCTAGAGTTATTGAATTTGAAAGTAATGTCAATATTCACTTTTCTGAGGTCCCTTCCAGCTCTGGATATGTCATTCTATGAATCCCTTTCCTAGGGATTGTCTCACTGCCCCCCTCCTAGCATCCTAGACAATTTAGAGGAGGAAGAGGCCAGAAAAATGCTGACTTTTTCCTCCTTAGGGAAGGGCCTCTGACCTGCTTCTTCTGGTTCATCCTTCAAATTCCTGAGAATCGCCGTCAGACGCTGACCCCAGATGCTGTGAAGGAGGTGCTGGTGGAGCGGCTGTTGTCCAATGCCAATGAGACCAGTGGCACACCTGACCAGGAAGAGTATGAAGTGGACCCTGGGGGCCTTGTTCTTCTTGGTCAGTATGGTCACGATGGGTTCAAAGACTGGGGGTACCTAAGAAGGAATGGGGGCAGTCTTCCTCTCAACCACGTAACAGAATAAAGTTGGCTCATGAAAGAGCAGTTGGGGAGAACAGAGAATATCTGGGACGACAAGCATGAGGGAGCAGCTGCATTCACGGAGACAGGAGCCAGGGCAATTTCCCCAGGCTTACCTTTATTCTATATCCTCTTGGGCACCTAGCACAGTGCTCTGCACAGAGTGGACACAATAAATATTAGATTGGACTGAAAGGTGACATGGGTTCATTCATTCGTTCAAAAAATATTTTATTAAGCTCTTACTATTTCAGGCCTGACACCAAGGAAAGTACAACTTGGCTTAGGTGGAATTCAGCATCTGACCCCACGAAGACTCTAGGAAATCCTGGAGCAAAGCATTAAGCTCTCATTGACTAAATGAAGGGGTGAAAATAGGTTAGCTCAGCTAATCCTGAAAGTGCCTCCTGGGAGTCTCTAACTATTGGGTCAACGGGTCGTAGAATCCAAGAGCAGGATAAGACTTCAGTAGTTATCCAGCCTAAGCCCTGCAGGAACAGGAATCCTTTCTGCCCATCTCTGAGAAGAGACCATCCAGCCTCTGTTTAAAGCCCTCTGCTCTCTCCCGAAGGAGCAAACTTCACTGTTTTTTCAATACCTCTAATTTTTTTAAAGTTTTTTTTTTTTTCTCTTAGGATCATTGAGTTGGAAGGGACCTTAGAGAGTGTCTCTGTTGGGTAGGTCTAGCCTAGATAGATAAGATGAGCTCCAAATTGTAAATCCTGTAGTCTAGACCAACCCCCTCCTTTTACAAATGAAGGAAATTGAGTCACAGAGAGTGCCCAAGATCACAAAGGTTAGCAGATTTAATCCCCAGTTTATCAACTGCAAATCTCTCTCTCTCTCTCTCTCTCTCTCTCTCTCTCTCTCTCTCTCTCTCTCTCTCTCTCTTTCTCTCCCTCCCTCCACCCACTTTCTCTTCAGTGTTGGGAACTTCCACTGAGGAAAAGCCCTCCATTGACGTCAATCATTGCCTATTCTCTACCTTACTGCCTTAGAGGTTTTTCTCAGGGTCCTGAGTAATGATATGACTTTGCCCAGGGCAACACAACCTTGAAGTAACAGAAGCAATACTTGAACCCAAATCTTCCTAGCTCCAAGCCCAGTTGTCTGCCAGTGCTACAGAAAACTCCTCCCTTCTCCTTCACCTAACCCCTAATCCTTGCCCTCTAGGACCTTGAATCATAAGCCAGGCTACTTCTTTTGAAGGAATGCGGCTTCATGAGTCCAGATTAGAGGAGCAACTTGATAAAAGGAAGGGTGAACAGAGGGCAAAGCATAAGTGGGGAGGGGGAATAGGATCCTTGCCCCCCACATACTGTTTCAGGTATAGCTGCTCTGGAATTTTCATTTGATTTCATTTTCTTTGAGTTTTGCTTCTATTCATTTCTTCATTTCTTCCTTTTTAACAGAGACCAGTGTGAAAGACATAGTTTTGCTGAATTCTACACTGGGTAGGCTTTTTTTTTGTCTCACTTTCTTTTTGAATTTCCTTATTTTGCTTGGATGGGCTTCTGAGGAGCAAGGAGAGGTAGGGGAAGGCACAGGACTCACTGAGTGTGTAGCAGGGATGTTTCTGGTAGTAGTGTCAGGGTAAGAAACTTTGAGGGTAATGAACTTTGAGATACAGCTCACATGTGTGCATGGTCATGGATTTTGTTGTATGAAATATAGGTGTGGGTATACATGTATATCTGTACCTGTTGGGTGTCTAGATTTCCTAGTGTGTTTACCTCCTCCTCCTCCTTCTCCTTCTTCTTCTTCTCCTCCATCTTCTTCTTCACCTTCTCCTTCTTCTTCTCCTTCTTTCTTCCTCCTTCTTCCTCCTCCTCCTCTTCTTCTTTCCTTGCTTTCTTCTCCTTCCCACTCTTATCCCTTCTCACTTCTATTGCCAAAAGTTCTTCTGTGAGCTTGAGGGGGCGGGATTAGTTTGTTGATGTTTGCAAGGAACCAACCTTTGTGGTAAGTGGTGTGGGGGTGTGAGTGTGGGTTGAAGGTGGGGGTGAGAGTATGGGGGTGGGTGTGGGGCATACATGCATGCACACCCACCACTTGTGTAAACAATTTGACGCACAATAATGTATGTGCAGCTCATACTAAAGACTCCACACAGAGTAGAGTATGGGTGTGTTCTTTGAACAATGTAAACATCCACTCCCTTCCTCCAGAAATGTGTGCACGTGAAGAGGTGTGGGCCTACATGCTTCTGTGAGACTGTGACATCTTACTGCCACTTTCTGATTGTGTGTATGGTGGGGAGGGGGTTGCACTGGGAGGTTGCATGGTTAGTGTTGATTCTTTCTGGAGCTAATAACTGTAAAGTAGGTTAAATTGTTTCTGTCTTACAACACTGTGGTCCAAGCAACTGAAAACAGCTCAAAATTTGTCCTTTTTAATTTTTTAAAAAATGTATCTTTTTCAGGTAACAAAGACTAGATTTATTTCCATACCACAATTTAATAAAACCAAAAAAGGTATCACTATCATGCAAAGAGTGGTAATTAGAAATAATTCTTTCAGTATTTTAAAATTTGCAAAGCACTATATATAACAATCCTGTGAAGAAGGTAGTGTAAATATTATTATGCCTATGTTATAGAAAAGGAAACAGATACTGGGAGGTTAAGTGTTTGCTCATGATTACTCAGCTAGAGGCAGGATCTGAAACCAGATCTCCTCCCAGCATGCTTTCTACTTTACTATATTGGGTATAACTGCTTGATGTACAATTTAGAGCAAGATTTTTAAAAAATATAAACACTTAGGTACAATCCAGGACCACCTAGCTGAAGAATCACAAGCAGTCCATGAGGCCCTGCCCTCGCTCTATGTGTGGTTGGAGTTCCCCAATCTCCCTGAGGACTAATAGCCACTTAGCAAGCAAAATGTGGGAAGGGAAAATGAAGACCTAGGCAGGACAGTCAGCCCTCCAGGTAGTCCTGTGTACCAGTCTGGGGTGGTGTGTGTGTGTGTGTGTGTGTGTGTGTGGTGATCAGAGCTTTTCTTTCATCAAAGAAAGGGAATCAAATTGGTCATGGGAGAAGACAAGAGGAAGCCAGGCAAGAAGGGAGAGGGGCAGTGGGAAGGATGAGCCAGGTTAAATGGAGGAACTGAGCAGGTAGAAGAGAGAGGAGCCACAGGTGGAACCTGGAAGGTGGTGCAGGAATTGGGAGATCTAACCCAGTTTGATTTAGGAACTAACCATACCCCTAACCTCTACTCTCCACCACATCCTCCCCATCTCCCTTCCTTATCCCTGGGCAAGGACTCTACAGGTCCTGGCTCCTCAAGGCTCTCTCCTCAGGGCTAACAGTGGCCAGGGGTTCTATCTCCCCTCTCCAGGATGCTACCGATACAACTACATCGATGAAGGCCAGATAGTGCGGCTCAAGGGCCCTGATCACCTTGCCTCTAGCTGCCTGTGGCACCTTCATGGTCCTGAGGACCACATGATCAAACTTCGACTGGAATGGACCCTGGCTGAATGTCGGGACAGGCTGGCCATGTATGATGTTGCTGGACCCCTTGAGAGCCGTCTCATCACCTCGTAAGTTACCTATTTGCCCCAACCTTGAGTAAGGACAAAGTACCAGGGGAAAGATAGCCCAATGGGCCAGGGATAGTTGACAATAAGGATCATATCTTAGCATTTCTTAACCTGTGACAAATCACTGTATAGTCTTTCCTCTCTGGATCACAGTTTTCCCATCTCTCAAATGAAGGGAATGAACGAGATAATTCCCAAGATTCCTCCTATATTTCACATTTTAAATTCTAAGAGTCTAGCATTCAGTGTTCTACATCCCCTTTCAATTCTCACATTCAACATTCTAA
The DNA here is from genome assembly GCA_028658325.1 of Potorous gilbertii. Classification (NCBI taxonomy): domain Eukaryota; kingdom Metazoa; phylum Chordata; class Mammalia; order Diprotodontia; family Potoroidae; genus Potorous; species Potorous gilbertii. The sequence continues at coordinate 235,813,984 of CM053770.1, read as the reverse complement.
CTTAAATTCAGTCAATAAACATTCATCAAGTGCCTACTATATACCAGTCACTGGACACAAAGGGCTCAGGAAAGGAACCAGGAAAGATCTCTTGCAGAAGGTGAAATTAGAATTGAGTCTTGAAGGAATCCAGGAAGGGGAGACAAGGAGGGAAAAGAAGCCTGGCTTGGGAGGGAACAGACAGTGAAAAAAATCGATTTGGGAGATGGAATATCGGAAAGATCAAGGCCAGTGTCAGTTTCCTATAAGAGAATTAAGGTATAAAGAGACAGAAAATTCAGAAACAGACCAGGTTGTGAAGGGCTTTCAAAGCCAAACAAGATTTTCTCTTTGGTTCTAAAAATAATAGGGAATCATTGGGGTTATTGAGTAGGGGAGTGCACTTCAAGAAAGACAATTCGAGAGCTGAGTGAAATATGTGCTAGGGAGAGATTTGAGGCAGAAGCAAGCCCAGGATCACGCACTTGTTCAGGCATGAGGTATTCTAACATTCTATGATACATTACTATGTAGATGTTTATCCAAAAAACTTTATGATACAATGTTCTATGTCCTACCATCATTTCATCCTTACCTCTTTGGTAAAATTAGCACTATTACTTCCTAATGATCAGGAAGTGGATGATGCTAACGCACAGCTAATGTTGTGCAATTTCCTAATGATGCAGTTGTGGAAATCATACTGGAGAAATTAACCTGGATTTGGGTCCTTCCTCTATTTATTGCCTGTGTGACTTTGGGAAAGTCACCTCCCTCCCTCTAGGACTCAGTTTCTTCATCTGTGAAATGATGGGATAGGACCAATGACCTCTAAGGTCCCTTCCAGCTTTAAATCTTACAATCCTATCCATCTAAATTAGATGTCCATTAGGTTTGTTTTGAAGAGTGCCAACAATGCCATGGCCCCATGGCCATGGTGCTAGAATTTCCACCATTAAGGTTCTCTCTCTTCTGGATTAAGGTATAGTCAGCTATACCTATTTCTAAGACAGGTAACTAATTCATCTGGCAGTTATTAGTTATTTAAACCTTGTTATGAATTAGTTTGTTGTCAGCTAAAATCTAGTTGCTAGAGGAATAGGGCATTGGAGTAAGAGGAGAGAGACAGAAGGGGTAAGTTAGGGGGACGCTAACACTTGGGTGGGAAACCAAAAAGCCACAAGACAGGGGATGGAGGGCCTTCCCAGGGAACCCCAGTGCTATCTCTTCCTGCTGCAGCGCAGAACAAGGCAGGTGGGGAGCCTCAGAGGGTGGGGAGCCGCAGCAGGAGGGTCCCTGGTTTTCTAGCCTTGGTTGTCAACTCCCAGCAGAGAGAGGTTGAGCCATGTGGTAGGTCATAGGAACATGGCATTTTAGAGCTGGGAGGGCACATCATCTAGTTTAACCCTTCATTTTCAGATAAAGAAACTAAGGCCAAGGAAGAGGTAACTTGTCAACAGTCCCAGAGATTTCTGTATCAGGCACCATATTTGAACTGAGACTACCTTACCCATCTCCCCTCAGACTCTATGGCTGCAGCCGCCAGGAGCCAGCGGTGGAGGTCCTGTCCTCAGGACACATCATGTCTGTGGTCTGGAAGAAAGGCCTGTACAGCTACTATGACCCCTTCACACTCTCTGTCCAGGCCGTGGCCTTCCAGGGTGAGGTGGGGACATTGATTATGGCTGGGGGATGGGGAATGCTCTCAGAGAGTGAGGGACTTGAGTCTATTGACTACAGATTATCCAAGGTGCTGGCCTCCCTTCTCTGCCCTGTGGCTCCAGACCCCAACACCCTCATTCTTTTTACTCCACCCCCTCCCTGATTCCCCGAGCAGGTCAGTCCAGCCTTAGGATGCGCCACAGTGGTCAGTCAATAGCCAAAGAACCACTGAGGGACCTTTGGCATCTGCTCTCTTCTCCACCTTGTTCTCCTCTTGTACCTCCTTCCTGCTCTTTCCCTGATGTAGCAGCAATGACATAAGCCAGCATGTGCGCACGGCCCTCTGGGCTTAAGTAGTGACATAGTAGATACCTGTTTGTCCCACAGGAAAGAGAGCGGGGAGTGCTTTGTAAAACAAAGTGATCCATTGATGGGAATTGTTATCATTCTGTCATCTCCATACCCAGAGGGGGCATCGTGCTAGTCGGGAAATCCCCTGACTGCAGGACTCTACAAAAATCACTTTTCTCTGAGTCTCAATTTCCTCATCTGTTAAATGGGGTTTATTCATTTGGGGCCCTGCCCCCTTCATGAGGTTGTGGTGGAGATCAAGTGAGATAATGTTGATAAAGCAATTTGAAATCCCAAAGAGCTATCTCAGAGAAAACTGTTGTTATTTCTGTGCATTCTCTCTGTCTCTCTGTCTCTGTCTCTGTTCCTCCCTCCCTTTTCCTCTCTCTCCTCTCTCCATTTCTCTCTGTCCTTCTCTCTCTCTCTCTCTCTCTCTCTCTCTCTCTCTCTCTCTCTCTCTCTCTCTCTCTCTCTCTCTCCCTCCCTCCCTTTCTCACTTTCTTTCTCTCTGTCTCTGTCTGTCCCTTCCTTTCTTTACCTCTCTCCCTTCTCTCCATTTCTGTTTCTGTCTGTATGTCTCTTCTCTATCTCTCTCTGTCTTTCCTTTTCCTTGTGTCTCTGTCTCTTTCTCTCCTTTTTCTTACCCCCCTTCCCTCTCCCTTCATTTCCTCTCTCTCTCTCTCTCTCTCTCTCTCTCTCTCTCTCTCTCTCTCTCT
>CM053770.1:235767550-235811176 GCA_028658325.1 Potorous gilbertii | reverse complement strand
AATTATAAACATTAAAACAAAAAAGGATGTGAGACGCCATCCAATCTAACTCCCTCATTTTATAGATGAGGACAGGGAGACCCACAGAGGGGGCACTGAGTTGCTCAAGGTCACACAATGAACTACTACCTAAATTGAGATTAGAATCCAGGTCTTTTGGTTTCAAGTGTTCACTCTTCCAATTCAATTAAACAGTATCCTTTAAGTGTCTGATTAACGGAGGCACTTTCAGGGGTGCTGGGTCAGCCCTTGACTCAGAAGAGATCACCTGCCACAGTTTTCCACTGCCCAGCACTGACTTGAATTGTGTGACATACAGTTGAGAGCAAGATTTTTAAAATACAAACACTACAGTCAAGGACCCTAGAATTGAGGCGTCATCATCACAAGTGGTTGGTGAGGCTACTGCCCTCATCCTTCCTTCAGCAGCACAGGACCCAATTTCCCCGAAGGATGACAGCCACCTAGTCAGGTGATAAAGGAAGGGAGGGTACTGAGGCCAAACAGGAGAATCCGCCCTCCAGGTGGGTTTGTGTGCACGCCTTCATGGGTTACAGGGAAATAGAGGAAAAGAAAATACAGCAAATGGATGTTATAGGGCTCTTTAACAATTAGGAAGAACAAGAAATCCTTCCCGTAGAGGGTCCCACCTGAGCTGTCCCTTGAAGGAATTAAGCATTGCAAGATGCAGAAGTGAGGAAGGAGGCTATTCAGGGATAGGAGATGGTCTGAGGCAGCCCAGAGGTGGGGCATGGGAGGTTGAGTCAGGAAATAGAAATAGATCAGTTTGACTCAAGGGCACTTTAAGAATGAGAAGCACTGGCAAGGACCAAGAGAGCTGAGCTGGAACACATGATCAATCAGGAGGAAAGAATGAGATGGAATGGGGCTGAGAAGGCAAGAGGGTGAAGCAGATGACATCATCCACACCCAGCCCCATGATAGGTCTGGTTGATTCCAAACCCTGAGCTACACCCTTGTGCTATGCCAGGCTTTACCTCTTTCCGGCTGAATCCAAAGCAGCTTGTGCTACATGACCTTCTCTCCCAACCCTATGGTTTGCCATTTTGTGAAATAAGGGCGATTTACTAAATCAGGGACTCTAAACCTAGACTCTGTGAACTTCTTAAAAAAATATATTTTGATAACTGTGTTTCAATATAATTGTTTTTTTCCATCATCTTTTGCATGGTATGCATTTAAAAAGCGATTCTCAATGGATGTGATAAAGTCTGGAGGATGAGAATTTGAAACTCAAGATTTTTTTTTTAAATGAGTGTTAAAAAAAGTAATTGAATAATAAAAAAACTGAAACTTTATAATTTAGCAGAATCCATGACATTAAAAATGGTTAAGTATGGCTGTCCTAAATTATCTCTAAGATTCACATGAAATCCCAGCCTCTCCTAGCATGGGTGGGCCTATCCCCTTTCCCACCACCACAACCACCAATTCCACCCTGCCAGGGTCCAAGGAAAGATAGGGTTTATCGTGACTTAAAGAAAGGGAATTAGATAGAAAGTTCTGAAATATAGGAAGGCACAGGAAAATTATTCCCATAGTGGATAGTGTGTTTGGATTCAAAGTCAGAGGACTTGGAGGCAAATTGTGACTTTACACATTACCAGATGTGTGATGTTGGGCAAAGTGCTTCATGTCTCTGGACCTGCTTCTTCAACTGAAAAATGGACTATACAACCTCGGACAGTCCTTCCATCTTTAAATGGATGATCCTATAATCTTCTGAACTGATTTATACTTGTATAGATTAGGCAAATCAGTTGACCTTTTAATCAGCCTCAATTTCCTCATCTCTAAAATGGGTATGAGTTGATTTAACTGAGTTCTTTTCTCCCTTCTCAGATTGCCAGGCGAACCTGACTCTGGAGGGCAATCTGGAGTTACAGGGATACATCAGCACCCCCTACTATCCCAGCTACTACTCCCCTAATACCCACTGTACCTGGCATCTCACGGTAAGCTTCCAAGGACTCAGGACTTGGACCTATCATCCTATCCCAACCCCTGCTCATCACCCTCTTGGCACAGTAGAAAGAAGGCTGGATTTGGAGAGCAAAGACTTGGGTTCAGATTCTGGCTCTTCTCTCATGCCCCTGAGGCCAGTTCATCTCCCTGAGTCCTTCTGGGTTCCTTCCTTTGGATTGGTCTGGATGTTCACTCCCAGTATCTCCTCCCCTGCAGGTCCCATCTCTTGACTATGGAGTGGCCCTCTGGTTTGAGGCGTATGCTCTGAGGAGGCAGAAGTATGATTTACCCTGCACCCAGGGGCAATGGACCATACAAAACCGAAGGTAGGAGGGTGCTGGGGGGATGGTGGTGTCCTACTCTTCTTCAGCTTTTAGGCTCTCTATCTTCATCCCTACTCAACAACCTTGCCCATTTCTATAGTCACCTGATATTCCTGGTCTGAACCAGTAGTAGGACTACTGGTTCTTAAAACTCCCCTCAAGTCAAACTGACCTATTTCAACTCCAGGACCCAACCTTGCATTCCCCACCTCTGGGCTGTCCCAGACTATCTTCTGGATTATCATGAACTTGGTCACCAGAAGAAGGGGATCTGAAGGGTCAGGGGAATGGGATGTGAGCCTAAAAGCTATATCAATAACAAGAAGTAAGGTCCAGTTCAGATGGCCTAAATTAGTCAATATAGTTTTAATCAATTCTTTTTTTTTTTTTGTACCAATTTATTTAAACAAACAAGCCATACCAGGTGCTGGGGATATTGACACCAAAACAAAAAGTCCTTGACCTCTCTTGGGGATGGGGTTGGGGAGAAGACACAACATGTCCACAGATCAGACAATCCAAAATATATAAATAATACAGATGAAAAGTTTGGTTGAGAGACAACTCTAACAAACTAGGGAAACAAGAAAGGTTCTCTGAGAAAGGTGCCAGAGTTGAGCTTTAAAGGGATCAAGGGCTTTCAAGAGCATAGGTGAAGAGAGAAAGTGTTCCTGGCATGGTACACAGCCTGGGCAAAGTCACAGAGTTTCAAAAGCAGAAGCTTCAGTTATTTTTGTAAAGGCAGACAGAGCATGGTCTAATTTGTCTGGTAGGTAGAACACATGAAGGGAGAAATACACCATCAGCCTGGAAAAGTAGGTTGGAGGTAGATTTCAAAGGTCTCTAAATGCCACCTGATGGGGCTCTTGTGTTATCCTAGAGGCCAAGGGGGCCCCTGAAACTTCTCAGACAGGAGAGTGAGGTGGTCAGAGCTGTGCTTTAGGACTGTCGATTCAACAGCTATGTAAATTATCACAGGAAAACAGAAGTTGGGGCACAGGACATCATTAGAAGGTCATCTAAATAGCAAAGGGGGTGCTGATGAGTTGTGTTAGTGGAGAAGAGAAGGATATGGAGAAGTTGAACCAACAAGATTTGACAATGGATGGAGAGAGGGGGGAAGGGTAAAGAATCCCAGAATTAGAGAGGTGGAGAGGACCTCCACAGCCATTCAGGCCAATCCATACTTGAAAGGAATCCTTTACCATCACATAATGGAAAGTGATCATCTAGGTTTTGTTTGAAAATCTTGACAACCCTTCCCCCAGGGGAGAGAACTCCTCACTTCCGAAGGCTACCCATTCAACTTTGAAACAGCTCTCATTGTTAGGAAGATTTTCCTAATCTTAAACCTGAATTAACTTTTTTTTTTTTTGTAACTTCCCTTGGTTCCTTCCCTTTCTTCCCTCTAGGGTTAGCTAGAACAAATCCTCTATTTTCTCTAAGTGACACCCCATCAGATACTTAGAAACAGTTCCATGCCCCCAAGACTTCTTTTCTCTAGTTGAAGAATGCCCTATTCCTTCGATCCTTACAAAACAACAATTCAAGACTGTTCACCAACCTGGTCACCATCCTCTGGACACTCTTCAGTTTATTAAGATCTTGGTTCCTTGAGGAGAATGTAACATGCCAGATGAAGTCTGACTAGGGTAGAGCACATTAAAACTCTCACCTCCTTAGACCTGGAAGCTCAGCCTCTTTTAATGTGGCTCAATATTATATATTTGGGGGCTGTGACATTCCACAGCTTACTCATATTGAGTTTGCAGTTCACTTAAACCCCCAGATCTTTTTCATCTAATCATACTTCCCCAAGAGTGTGTAACTGATTTTTGTAACCATGTGTAAGAGTTCATACATGTATCCCTGTTGGATTCTGTCTAATTAGATTCAGCCCAATGCTCTGTGCTAGGGATTCTTAGCCTAGGTTCCACGGGATTGTGTGTGTGTGTGTGTGTGTTTTAATATTTTGGTAACTCTCAGAATGATTTGTAAACCAATGTAATTGTAATCCCATAATTTCTGTATTTCCCATGTATTTTATGTATTTAGAAACATAAGTCTGAGAAAGAGTCAATAGGTTTCATCAGACTGACTGCCCAAAGGGGCCAGACACAAAGAAGGTCAAGAACCCTTCTAGTCCATCAACATCTTTGTGGATGCTGACTCTTTTAGCCAGTATGTTGTTAACTTTCCATCATCCCAGTTTGGTGTCAATTAAAAGTTGTAAAATTATACAATCTATGCCTTTATCCAAGTCATAGATAAAAATAGGTTTTTTTCCCCTTTCTTTCTAATTTATTTATTTATTTTTAGTTTTCAACATTCATTTCCACAAGATTTTGAGTTCTAAATTTTCTCCTCATCTCTCCCCTTCACCCATCCCAAGACAGCATGCATTCTGATTCCTCCTTCCCCCTAATTTACCCTCCCTTCTATCACACCCTTCCCTTCTCTTATCTCCAGCCCCTCTGTTTTCTTGGAGGTTAAGATAGATTTCTATATCCCATTGCCTATATAAAATCTTATTTCCCAGTTGCACGTGAAAACTATTTTTAATGTTCATTTTTAAAACTTTGAGTTCCAGCTTCTCTCCCTTCCTCCCTCCCCATTCATTCCCACTGAGAAGGCAAGCAATTCAATATATGTTATACATGTGTAGTTATGCAAAAGACATAGTCAAGTAAGTTATGTGGTGGGAGACTAACTATATTTCCCTCTATCCTATCCTGCCCCCATTTATTCTATCCTCTCTTTTGACCCTATCCCTCCTCAAAAGTATTTACTTCTAATTACATCCTCCTCCCATTTGCCCTCCCTTCTATCATCCCCCCACCCCCGCTTACATAGATAAAAATATTAAACAGCCTAGAACCAAATGGAAATTCCCTAGTGCTCACTGGAGAATTCCTACTACATCAACTTGGAGCTAGTAACAACTAATCTTTGAATCCAGCCATCCAACTAGGTTCAAATCCATCTCATTGTATCCTCATCTAATTCACATCTATCCAGCTGATGAGATACTTTATGGTATCCTAGAAAATCTAGGAAAATTATATTTGCAACATTCCCCTTCATTTCTGGTTTAGTAACTCTGCCCAAAAAAAGGCAGGAGAGTTTAGGCCGGCACATCCTGTTCTTGATGAAGCTGCTTTTTGTGATCATCACTTTCTTTTCAAGTTATTCACCAACCATCAGTTCCAAAGTTTTCCCAGAAATCAGGTCAGATGTACTACCCTATGGTGTTCAAACTGTTTTCTTTCCATTAAAAAAAAAATGGGACATTTGCTCTTCCCTAACCTTGTTGACTTTTTCCATTTTTTGTGATCATTCCAAGATTACTATTCGGTTCTTTTGGGACGCAAGGATGGAGTCCCTCTGGGTTAGAGGATTGGAATTCACCAATGGCATCTGGGTGCTCTCCGTTTATTATCTTGGGCAGCACCTCCTTGTTTCTTATTTTGCTCTGTCTTTCCCAGAACAATGATGAAAAAGGAGTCTAAGTTTGTGTAGTTGGGTTACTGGAAGGATGGTTGCACTTTCCTTGATTTCTTCCCAACTGAAAATGATGCCCTCCCTCCTGGGATTTCTCAAAGCACATTACCTAATTTCTCCTTTGCCCCTCCCAAATCCACATTTTACCATACATAGTAATGTTTGTGTGCCACCCCAGTAGACTATAAACTCCTTGAAAGGAGGGACTATATCATTTTCTAGCTTTTTATCCTCACCTTTGAGCACAGACACAGAGTAGAAACTTAGTAAACCTTGCGTTGAATAATGCTTATTCCTATATTTCCATAGTGATTTTTGCAAAATTATTTTAACAATAACACGAGCATTTACGTAAGGGCTTTAAATTGCAAAACAATTTAGTTAACTTGTTTAATCCTCCCAATGACTGTAGGGGGTAGTTATTGACTCCATTTTACAGATATGGAAACTGGGGCTGAGAAAGGTGAAGGATTCGCCCAGGGACACACAACTAGCAAGTGTCTAGTGACATTACAACTAATGTCTTCTTGACTTTAGTCTTTCACTCTCTCTACTCTGCATAGTCTTTTCAGCCTCACTCTGAACCTTTTCAGGTAGGCAGGTGGAGGTTCATCACCCTCATTTTAATCAATTAAACACTTATTAAGTGCCTACCAAGTGCCAAATAAGGGGTAGAGTATAATTATAGGTGACATTTATAGGACACTTCAAGGTTTACAAAATGCTGTGCATATTATTTCATTTTATCTTCTTATCTGGGAGGGAAACACTTATTATCACCGTTTTACAATTGAGAAAAATGAGGCAGGTTAAGCAATTTACCTAGATTCACAAAGATAGTAAGTAATTGAAGCTGGAGTCAAACTCAGGTCTTTCCTGCCAGGGACAGTAATCTATTTTCTATGCCACCTAGCTGTCTCAGAGAGTCAAACTATCAGTTAGGGATCTAGTTTTCAGACAGAGGCTGAAAGAGGCATTTAACTCTTAGAACATGGCTAAGGGAAATATGACAAAAAATATCCCATTCTTGGAGAATCTTTAAAGCAAGGGGTTTCCCCACACAATGTTCCTCTTCCAGTTCACTCTAGGGGCCCAGCACCTTAATGTCACCAAGTCCCTCACCCCCACCCCCAAACCTGCTAGGGGTTACATGGTGGCCAACCATTCAACATTCACTCATTTCAGAGACCTAGATTCTAATTGTGGCTTTGCCACATTTGATAAGTGACCTAATCTTTCTGGGGCTGTGCCAAGTAAGAAGGTTGGACCAAATAATATCTATAGTCACTTTCAATCTTCACCTTCATTTTTTATTCTAAGGTCCCTACCAGCTGCGACCTTCCCTGTTCTAAGCCCTCTCCCAACTCTGCCATTTCCTGCTCTAAGCTCCCTCCTAGCCCTGACCCTCGCTGGTCTCAGGTCCCTCCCATCTGTTAGTCTAGTGTGCCATTCTCTGACACCCATCCATTTTGTCATTCATTCAACCCTGTCTGAATCATTCCTTTTACATTAAATCATGTGATGCTCAGGGATGCAATAGCACTGCTTCATGGATCTCAATCCTCCTCTTTCATTTAGTTATTCCCCAAAATTTATTAAGCACCTACTAAATACTGGGCATTGTGCTAAGCCCCTAAAGAGCCAGAAAGATGAAGAGGATACAGCCGCTCCTCTCCAGGATCTCATCTCTATTAGGGAAATAAAAGGAACTGGATCAGTATATGTTAATTGGTATGAGAGAAGTGCAAACCAAGCTTTGGGGGAGCTCAGAGGACAGAAAGCTCAGAGTGACTTTGTAGAAGAAGGTTTGGAAGGACATGGAGGAGTGTGACAAGTAGAAATGGCAGTGGGGGAGGGACAAGAAAGGGAGGAATGGCATCCAGGGCAGAGGGAATAATTATGTAGCCAAAATCACTGAGATAGGAAAGTTTGAATGGTTCTGGATAGAGTGTAAAGGGCAGAGTGGACACCAAGATTGGGCAAATGGGTCAGGGTAAAAGGATGAGGAATTAATATCTAAAGAGGTCCTCAGAGCCCACCTGGCTCAATCTCCTCACTTCATAAAGGAGGAAATTCAGGCAAAGTGACAGAAATCATAAATGACAGAGTCAAGATTTGACCCTAGGTCTCTCCATATCTTCTTTCCATGGCACCATGTTTTCTCCCATTTGGGCTTATCTTAATAGCAATGGGCAGACACAGAAGATTTTGGATCCAGGTTGTCCCTTAAAAAAAAAAATTTCACTAATTCACCAAATATGCTGAGTGCACTTTAAGATTTACAAAATTCGTTCCTGTCAATTGCATTATGAAGTAAGGTAGGGGTGGTATCATTATACTCACCTTCCAAATGAGAAAATTGAGACTTAGAGGAAGTGACTATGCAGCTAACATCAGAGTTCTCCCTCACCCTTGGATCTGATCCGTATATATATAGAGAGTTTTCTTTCCTCCACGTCATGCAGATAACCATAAACCTAAAACTCATGATAGAAAATTATACTCTAAGGTTTACAAAGCACTTTCCAACATCCTCTTGAGGTCAACATTGTAAGCATTATTAATCCCCATTTTACAGATGAGGAAACAACTGTGGCTCCGAAAGAGGAAGTGACTTGCCCACAGTCAGATAACTGATAAGGGCGGGGGCTAGGAATTGAACCCAGGACTCTTCTGCCCCCTGGGTCCAGAGTTCTTTCCGCTATACCAACATATAGTGTCTTGTCAAATACAACAAAAGGTTACCCCAAACCAGTCCTTGGCATCATAAGGTGATTCTGTGTAGAAATGAGGAGGAGGAAGAGGAAAATGTTGGTGATAATGATTTGAGGCATCAGCAAGTCTATTGGAATGAGATGGAGACGGATTGGCGGGTGCCCAAGGGAGTCATTGGAATTACACTAATCCTTAAAAGTAAATTGGGTCTAGTTCTTTTAAGAGACTTAAAAGCAAGTTGAAAGAAAGCACAATCCATGACTTCTCCTCAGAAAAGGTCCCACATCTTACCTGAGGAGATTAGATTAAGGCTTTATCTCAGAAGTTGGGGGCTAGATGAATGTCTCTTCTATATTGTCATCAGTTCTCTCCAGAAGGCTGTCCTGTCCTTGCTTGGGTTTCTTCTTTCTAGTTCAGGGGTTCTTAACATGAGGATCACCAAACCCCAGTGGGTAAGAGATATCAGGGGGTCTGTAAATTTGGTTGGGAAAAAAATACAGCTTTATTTTCACTAACCTCTAGCTGAAATTTAGCATTTCCTTCCATTGTGAATTTAAAAAAAAAACCCAACAACCTGATTCTGAGAAGGGGTCTATCGACTTCACCAGGCTGCCAAAGGCACCCATGAGAACAAGAAGGTTAAGAACTACTACTTTAGTCTTTGACTAAGCAACAGTCAGTCTCTTTTTGGAAAATCCACTCTTAGAGTTCAAAGGAAATTCAGAGGTCATCTGATTCAGCCCATGGACTGAGCAGTAATCCTTTCCACAATTTCCCCAGCAAGTGGTCATTGATGATGCCTCAGACCAAACAACCACCATTTTAACTCAGGTTGTCATCAGCTCTCACCCAATTAGCTTCCTAATTAGTCTCTCTGCCTTAAGTCTCTCACTCCTCCAGTTCATCCTACATCCTACTGCCAAGATCTGACATCTATGCACTTCAGATTGCACCTTCTGGAAATAGCCCCCTATTGAACTCTTCAGTTTAGCTTGCAAAGCCTTCTATCACCTAGTGACAATCTATTTTTCCTATCTCATTAGACATTACTTCCTCTACCTGTCTGCTATTTGTCTATCACACCAAACTGCCTTTCTCTCTGTTCCCATATACCAATCTATCTCCCCTTCTCCATGCCTTTGCATTAGCTGTGCCTTTTGCTGGGAGTGAACTCCCTTTTCCCTACAACCTAATAGAATCCCTCTCTTCCTTTAAGACACAACTCAAGTGCTGTCTTGTATAGGAAGCCTTTCCAGTTCCCCTAACAGCTGGCATCCTTCTCCCTCCCAAAACACTTTGTTTTAAACTACTTTGTATTCTCTCTCTCTGTCTCTCTCTCTCTCATCTCTCTTTCTCTCTCTGCCTCTCTGTCTCTCTCTGTGTGTCTCTGTCTCTGTCTTTCTCTTTTTTCTCTCTTTATATATGCACATATTTATGTATTATGCATATCCTAATATATGTACTTGCTATCTCCCCATTGAATGTAAACTCCTTGACAATACAGAGTTTCTTTTTTTAAAAAAATTATTTCCTCAGGCCCCAGCACAGTGCCCACCGCATAGTAGGTACTTCATAACCGCTTGTTGATTTCATAATTATAGAAATGTAGTCTATTATTATTTGTCATTATCATTGCCGTTCTTTTGATTATATTTAAAGATGTGAGAAATGTTTCTAGAAACAGAACCTGGCTTCAAATACTGCCTTGTGACCACTGGCAAATCATTTACCCTCTCTAGATCTCAGTTTCCCCCACTGTCAAATGAGGGAATGAAGTTAAGTTTCCAGGTCTAGGCCTTTGATAGTCTCTTAAAGAAGTCTATTGCATTTTGGGGCCTTTCAGTTTGTTAGAAACCTTTCCCTAACCTGAACCAAAATCTGCCGTCTGCTACTTCCCCACATCCCTCCCAAGGGCCAAGATAAGCAAGTTTGTCCTTCTTCCTCATGCCAGCCTTTCAAATGCTCAAAGACAACATCCACCCCACCCTTTCCCCTTACTACAACCCTGTGCTCCTGTCTCTCTGGTCTAAGACATCCACATATATCCTTTACGTTTCCTCCTACTAGGCATATAGTCTAGTAGGAGAAACACAGGGATTTTGGAATCGAAAGACCTAGACTCGAATCCGAACTCTGACACAACCTAACCTTAGATAAATCACTTCCTCTTTGAAAGCCCAGTTTCTTCAATTATAAGATAGAGTATCAGTAAGGTCCCTAACATAAAGTCCTCACACCCTATGGTCTTGTGGTGGCAGTGAAGGACCTGTGTCATTCCCCCCACTAAATAACAAGACTTGGGGTGTGCCTCCAGGCTGTGTTCCTGACCTTGAAGCTGGTTGGGGAGCTTGGAAGGAAGAGGAGCATGAAAGATTATTTTACTTTCTGCTTGGCCTCTTCTGATTACAGAAATTCTAAATTTCCCCAGTTCCTTCCTCTTCCTGTCCTACTCACCCTCACCCTGGATGTCTCCATTTTATACCATTCTTGGTAGAGCAAGTAATGTGCTCTCGTCACATTTCTGGGTATCATGGTGAGGGTGTTTCCCTCCTGACCTCAGTGATGAATCTGATATGGCAAGCCTTGAAGAGTGAACAGAGCTCAGAAAATACCTGGGGCTCTGACCTTCGCCAAGGGAACCACCCCAGCAAGCCAGCAGACCCTTCCCTTTACAGTGAGTAGATTATGGGCTTAGAATCAGGAAGACCCGGGTTCAAATCACACTTCCACCAGCTGGACAATTCACTGTGACTTAGTTTCTTCACCTGTATAAAGAGGGGATTGAATTCAGTGACCTCTAAGGTCTTTTTCAACTTTGACTCTATGGTCCTATGATCCCTGGCACCAGGTACCACCTAGTGGTGCTTGGCCCACAGTTTTGTCCAGTGGTGACTCCTTAGGACATTGACTCCCAATCTTCCCATTTCCTGGTTGCGTGACCTCGGATAAATTTCTCCCACTCTTTGAGCCTTCATTTCCCCATTTATGAGATGGGAATGTCAGACTCCTTAGACTATTTCTCAGATCCTTCTTCAATTTAACAAACATGTTTTAGGTAATATTATTATATCCAAGGCATGATGCTAGATGTTAGAAGTACCTAACAAAAATCAATCTCTACTCTTATGGAGTTTACAGTCAGTCCTAAATCCTATAATCCAATAATCCTAGAAGGCTGGTGGGGCAAGGGGGAACTTAAGAGAAAAAATAATGAGAAAAGTAAGATTTTTATCTCCCCCCACCCTTTTCAACTCCAACCCAAGTGGCCAAATTGTAGGACTCTTCAGCCTAGAAATTCAGGAAAGACCACTAAAGAAAACAGGTCTCATGAATACAGTGTGACTCATATGGAGACTGGAAGCTGACCAAGATAGCCAGGCAATCACTACCTGTGTGTGCCCCAGGACAGGGCACTTAACCTTTACCTGCCTAGAAGAGGGGATTAATAATAGCACCTACCTGCTAGGTTTGTTGTAAGGACCAAACGAAATGATGTTTGTAAAATCTTTCGTAAATCTTAAAGCACTATATAAATGCTATTATTAGTTAAAATTATTATGTTAATCCTGGTTAGTTGGATGTTGTCCTTTGTTCCCAAAGAAGACCCAAATGGCATCAGTATGTTACATTATTGATTAAAATTATGGTCATCCTCGTACCTAGTTCATCAATAGAACAGGAGGCAGCAACCTTGGATCAATGACGTCTCCCTGGGCCTCGGTTTCCTCATCTGTAAAATGAAAGGGTTGGATTTAAAAGAGTCTCTGAGGTACCTCTCTGCTTTAGACTAGGGTCTGATTATCTCTGCGATCCTAGGTTCTATAGTACAGCTAGATAATCTCTCCATTCTCTTCCAGCTCTCATTTTCTATCAGTTAGCAAGTATAATCATTCCTTCCACATGGTGACTTTCCCCATCGCAGTTTCAATATATCTTGGATCAGTATAAGAAATTAAATGGGAATTTGGGGGTAGTTTTGTGGCAGCTGCAGATGACATGTGAAGGCCAGCAGATGGTATAGAAAATATTTAGAAACTCAGAAATGCATAATATATATACATATATATGTAATATTGTATAATACCAGCATATTTTATCTTTTAATACTGTAGTAATTTAGACTTCTTTTCTGGTATGAAGAGAGGATCAAAACAGTTTACATGGATTTTCTAGATCACAGGTACCATACCCCTAACCCCTGCAATGTGGAAGGGTTAACTTTTGTATCTCTCATGTGCATTTGTATGACTATCTTTTGTTCTTACATCACCGACATTTCTCCCTACATCCTTCCTCCTACCCTAGCCAGAGACCCTACTCTTATAACAAAACTACTTTTTAAAAAAAAAAAAAAAGGAAGAGAAAAAACAACCAGCAAAAGCGATGAACACCCACTTTGGTGAAAGAGCTTGTAGGAGATATTTTCTCACGCCTCTTCTTTGGGGCCATGTCTGATCTTGATGATTTTGCAATATCCGTTTTCAATTGTTTTGTGAAATTTGTTTCTTTCCATTCACATTGTTATGGTCATTGTGTCTAATATTTTCCTGGCTTTAATTACTGCACTCTTTGTTAATTCCTAGAAAAGTCTTCCATGTTTTCTATAATCCTCCTACGTCTTGTTTCCTACAATACAGTAATACTCCATTATATTCATATATCACCGTTTGTTTCGCATTCGCTAGTCGATGGGAATTTACTTTGTTTCCAGTTCTTTCCCCACTGCCTCTCAAAACGCTACTCTAAGTATTTTGATGTACACAGAGACTTCTTTTTTATTAATGACCTTCTTGGGGTGGACGCTTAGCAGTGGGATCCCTATAACAAAGGATATGGACATTTTAGTCACTTTATCTGTTGTTAAGTTGTTACAATTGCATCCAACTCTTTGTGGCCCCATTTGGGGTTTTCTTGGCAACAATACTGGAAGGCAGTTGTCATTTCCTTCTCATTTTACACATGGGAAAACAGGGTTACGTGACTTGTCAGGATCACCCAGGTAGTAAGCATCTGAGGCTACATTCGAACTCAGGTCAGCACTCTATCCACTGGACCACCTAGCTTCCCTATTCACTTTATTTGCATAATTTCAAATCAACAAGCATTTATTTAGCTCCTACAATGTGCCAACAACCAAACTAGATGCTGGGGCTAGAAACACAGAGAAAGAATTCTACTCTTTACGTCAAGGAGCATACATTTTGATAGAGGAAAAAATGGATTTCTGTCACCTTTTTTCATCTCCTGTAGGATCCACAGAACTCAGGGAAATTAACTGTACTGGAAAGGGTTCTGGGTTTGGAGTCCCAAGGTCTGGGTTTAAATTCTGCTTTCTATCGTTGTGACTTTGGATAAGTCACTTGACGTCTCTGACTTACTACCATGCCCTCCATCCCCATTTTTAAAAGGAGCTGCTTGGATTACAAGATTCTTTCTTAAGGTCCCATCTCTTCCCCTTCCACTTTCCTGCTCAGTTGGCACCTAGACTGAGCATGTAAGAGGGAGTGATTTGGAGCCTTGGAGCCCTTGTGAGAAGTTCCCCAGGTTCTTTTCCTCCTTCATTTAACTGAAATTCACTTTCACCTTCACCACTTCTCCAGCCCTCCCCATTTCCAGGAAAACCCTTCTGACCAGCTTCCTCTTGTTTGTTTGTTTTTTCTGTCCTTCCTACATGCGCTCTACTCAGACATTTCCAGCCAGGGCAGGCCCTCACTCATGAAAGCCAAGCTACAGGATGGAAACTGCCCTTCTCCCCAGAGCCCGGGCCCCAGACTTGCTCAGGTTCTCATTCATTCCAGTAGCATTTGTTAAGCACCTGCTCTGGAGAGTAACCTGCTCCCTCTCTCCCACCTCCACCTGCCCAGGCTTCCTTCATTGTTTCTTTGGGGGAATCTTCAGTCCAGCTTCATGACTGTTCTCACAAGACACTTCATCTTCTGACTCCAGACATTGTCATGGGCTGGCCCTCCTACCTGGCATTCTCTCCCCCTCAGCCTATCTCTGTCTCTTGCCCTCACTGGCTTCCTTCAAGTTCTAGCTAAAACCCCACCTTCTGTGAGAAACCTTTCTCAATCTCCCTCAGTTCTAGTGCCTTCCCCTCTCTGAATTATCTCCATTTTATCTTGTATGTATCTCGTTTGTACATAGTTATTTACACGTTAATTGCCCTGTTAGTCTGGGAGATCTTTGAGGGTGGGGATTTTCCCCTCCCTTTCCAATGAAATAACCCCTTCTCTCAAGGAGTTACATTCTATTACTAAGCCAAGAAAGTGAGTACCTTCAGCCCTTCCCTGGTCAATGGACAAGGGAAGGGCTTCCCTTCTCTAAGGTAATCTGAAAGATTGAATGAGTGAGTGAGTGAGTAAAGGAAGGAAGAAAAAGAGAAGGGAAGGGAGAGAGGGAGGAAGGAAGGAAGGAAGGAAGGAAGGAAGGAAGGAAGGAGGGAAGGGAGGGAAGGAGGGAGGAAGGAGCATTTATTAAGAGCTTCTTATGTGCAAAGCACTGTGCAAAATCCAGGGGTTATAAACTGAAAAGCAAGAAACTAAAAATGTGGAATACAGCACGATTCCTGGGGCTCACCTGCCCATCAGAAGGAGCTGCTCTTTAGTTGGTGTTGGTCAGGCTCTTTTCCACAAGATTTGCTTCCCTAGATGATAGCTTCAGAGGGGAAGCTGGAAGTGGATCTGGTGATGGGGGTTTGGGGAAAGAACCACTGTTATTCCCAGAATTCGTTGCGCTCACAGAAGCTGTTACTGTCAGCACATTCAGACTCAGGGCCCTACGCTGTGTCCCCCTGGGGAGGAGTCGGTTGGGTGGTGACAGGGGCTGCATCCTCCTGACCTCTGCTGCCTCCTCCTGTCTGTCCCCCAGGAGATCTTGCTGATTTCACTAGGTTGGCTTATATGCCCCCACATATCTGTGTGTATATAGAGGTAAAGTGTATGTGCATATATGTCTGTTTATATATCTATGTATAAATACATATACAAACATATATATATGCACATTCATATTAACATACTATTAATGTCTGCCATGCACACACGTATGATTTCTGGTATGAAAAAATTCCTTTGCTCATACACACCAGTAGCCTGTCGATCTTTTCATGGAATCCTGTGATCCTAGCTCTAGAGAAGGAAGGGACCTCCAAGGCCATCTAGTTCAACTGCATCTTTTTGCAGATGAGGAAACTGAGGCCCAGTGAAGGGCAGGGACTTGCCTTGAATGGTGACCATTTCTGCATAGTCTTTTAGAATTTGCAGAGTTCTTTCACATGCATTTTTTTTTCATTTGATCCTTATGGAAAACCTACAAAGTAGCCAGGGGACTATTACTATCCCCTTTCACAGATGAAGAAAATATGTCTCAGAAAAGAAAAACGCTTTTTGAAGTCTGGAGACTGGTTACTAGTCAGTGGACAGTGTGGCCCTGGACCTCACCTCAATTTAAACTCTGTGAGAGCAGGGGCATGTAGTGTATCACGCCTTGTCCTAGCGCATACAAAGAGATTTAAAGGATGATGTTTGGGAATTGAATTATTTGAATGTGGTTTCAGAATGGGAGACTGGGTTTCCAGGTGTATTTCCAACTGTTTGTCAGTTCCTGCCTGTGTCCTGTGGAAACTAGAAATAAGACTCTCAGTGTTTAGGACTCTTAAGCTCTCCATTTCCATCACACTCCACCCTTTGCCCAACATTTCCCTCCCAAATTCCCATGGGCTTCTGTGGGAAAGATGGTTGATTGTCTGGGCTCAAATTACAACTCTACATCTTGCTACTCAATCTAGTGATTAGAGAATTAACCACATAAGGAAGTAAGAAAGACCTGAGTCCAAGCGTTATTTCTGTGAACCAGAGCATATTGGAATGGGGTCAGAGATTTAAGGTTGGAAGGTGCAGGGATGTCAAAACACATGACCTAGGGGCTATATAAGATCCACAACTCTCCTAAATGAGACCAGAACCAGGTTAAGATGTAATTGGGAAATATTTAACAAAATAAATAAAAATACAATGAAAATAAGTAATACTACTTTTAAAACTAAGTCTACGTGTGGCACATATGGAGCCCCATGTCTTTTTATCCCTTTGGGTAAAAATTGAGGGTTAAGTGACTTGGCCAGGGTCCCATCACAGTAAGTGTCTGAGGCCAGATTTGAACTCAGGTCTTTGTGACTCCAGGGCTGGTGCTCTATACACTGCACCATCTAGCTGCCTATGTTCCCATTTCTATTTGAGAATGACACCACACCTTAGCAGTTATCAAAACTAACATTATACCTGAAGAAACTGTCCTGAGTGTAGTAAGTCTTTGAGGAATGATTCTAGTCTAGGTGTTCCTGACTCCATGTTTAGAACTCTATCCACCTTATCATATTGAATGTTGTTTGTGTGACTCTGGAAATTACCTATATCAGTGTCTCAGGTTAGGTATACTGAACTCATTGAGTTTTTTCCTATACCAGTGAAATTTCAGATACTCCCAAAAGGAATATTTATTAAGAATAATAACCCCTCCCTTCCAAGAGTTGTTGCAGTACCCAAAAGAGATGATACATTTGATAAGTTCACAGATACAGATGATCACTCCTCTTTTCAGAGACTTGCTCAGGATTGCCCCCCAGTGGTGACATCCAAGCAGGTACAGGTTCTGAAGCCCAAGGCATGGGTTGTTAGAACCAAGAGGAATCTCTGAGAATTAGAGGCAGAATTTGGAAAGCACTAGGGATGTCATAGAGGTTAAGCCTCTCATTTTATAGAGGAAACAGTTTTAGAGGAAGAAATGACTCGAGTGAGATCACAAGCTAACAAATGGCAAAGCTGGGAGTTCATGTCTTCTGATTCTCAAGAGAGCAGATTTGGAGTCCAGGGAACTAGGTTCAGATCCCAAATGCATCCCTTACTGTTTAGTGACAAGGGTCATGGCAAGCCCCTGACCCTTTCTGAGACTCAGTTTCCTTCTCTGTAAAGTAGGGACTTTTTGTAATATACTACAGTGCCTCTGACCTCTGATCCAGGTTCCTTTTTTCATAGATGGGGAAAATGACAAAGAATGAAGTACCAAAGTCATACATGTATTAAGTGACAGAGCTGAGATTTGAACCCAGATCCTTGGACTTGAAATTCAGTTCTCCTATTATGCTGCCCTGCCTCTGGTCTCTAGTTCAGCTTTCTCATTTTGTAGATTTCAAAAACTAAAGCTTAGAGAAGGTGAATTATATCTGCAGGCCCTTTAGGGAGTAAGTGGCAGACAGGACTAGAACCCAGGATTCTTGATTCCCATTTAGTGCTTTTCTTACAAGTCCATTCTTCTTTTCCAGGGGCTTTTAGGCCCCTAGAGCAAGCCTAGATACATAAAAGACAAATCGTTGCATAGATGTCTAATTGTCCTATTAAAGATCTTAGCAGCCAAGCCTTACCTGAAGCAGCAGTCTCCCTGACAAGTTATCTAACCACTACCTGAAAAGCTGTGGGGATGAGGAAATCATCACCCTCCAAAATATCCAATTTTTTGTCCTATCCCAGTTAGCATGTCAGGGGAATCAGAATCAAAGAGATCCCTGATTTCTTGTATCCAACCCCTACCTGAAACATGAATCCCCTTTGTAACATCCTCTAACAAGTCTTCCCATCCAGCCTCCCACTGAAAGACCCTATTGATGGAAAACTCATGATTTCTCAAGGCAAGCCCTATATATAGGGGCAGTTCTAAACCTCAGAAAGCTATCCTTTCTTTGGGGTTGAAATCTCTCTCCCTAAAACTTCTATTCATTAGTTCTGGATCAGAGAGGAGGAGTGTAGTAACCTAGAAATGAGGGAACACAGAAACCAAAGAACAGCTTTTTCCAGGTCCTTCCCTAGTGATGGAAAATGGAAGTCCCAAACATTTCCTCATGGAAGTAATGTTTAGTGGCCAAAAGTGTGGGAAGCTAATTAGCTTTCTCTATGGGAGTAGACTTTCTACTTTCCCTCCATCCAAGGCCCATGATGATTAACTTAATGACCTCCCTACATCAGAGAAGAGCTAATTACCAGTCCTTTCAGGAAGTGATTCCTTCTCACAGGCATCAGTTACCACTAGGGAAGACTATAGGTTCAACCACCTGATTTTGGATAGGAGGGAGTAACTAAATAATGTGTTCTACCACCTAAGGGAAGAGTGGAGTCCATGGTGGGTCATGGAAGGAACACTGGACTAGGGA
Organism: Potorous gilbertii; assembly: GCA_028658325.1. NCBI lineage: Eukaryota > Metazoa > Chordata > Mammalia > Diprotodontia > Potoroidae > Potorous > Potorous gilbertii. The sequence continues at coordinate 235,792,447 of CM053770.1, read as the reverse complement.
GTGGGAAGGGTCCAAATGTTGACTCTCCCCACTCCCATCTCTCAGTGATTCCCTCTCTAGGCCTAGCTAGTAGTGCTGCTGTTCCTGGGCTGGTTCAACACAGAAACAAATGAATGTATTGGTGCTCAACTGCCTAGTTATTTCATCCAAGCCTCACAGGACAAAACTGAGTCTCCTTAACTCAACTCAATACATTTCCTGTGAATTTCACTCCTTTGTTTTGCTTAGACCGTTAAAATGGTGAAAACCCTCAGCATCGTTTGATAGCCTTTCTCCTACTTCACTGCTTGATCAACTTAGTTTAATTAATGACTTTGTTGGCAGAGTAAGTGAATGATTTAACAGAAGTGTGTTCACTCAGTAAAGTTATCCAGCTCTTGTTACTTTGGTTGGGGTGGAGTGAAAGTTGGTTCAATCTACCTCCACTTTTTCATAAGCTTGTATTGACCACCTGCTTTGGCCCCAATCCTGTACTGGATGCTAAGATTGGGAAAGTAGAAAAACAAATATATATAAGATAATATCTCTGCTCTCCAGGAGCTTATAGTTAGTCTAGAAAAACTTCACACATACACACACACACATACGGGCACGCATGCACACACATGCACATATCCTATAGGAATGACATAAGATATGGCTACATACTAAAGTATGTAATTGGAGAATTTCCAAGTAGGAGAGTGATGTAGGTAATCAGGGAAGATATCCTGGAGGAGCTTGGGAATTTTCTAAGTGCAAAGATGAGGAACAATTTCAAGTAGAGAGCCTGAGGGAAGGCTATTCCTGATCCTCCCAGTTACTAGCAGCTTCTATTCCAAGATTATCTTCTATTTGATTTTTCTATGTCTTTTACATTACTATATGTGCACAAATCATCTCTTCCGGTTAACTAGGGAGGTGACAGGCTACTCTGTCCTGCCTTAATCAAACCCCATAAATAAAGCTCTTCGGAATCTTTAAAGCAAGTGTCCCTTTTGTAGAGGAAGCTCTACATTTCAGGAAGGACATAGGGAAGTTGGAAAGTGAGCTCACCACCAGGGGGCATCAAGAAATGGGATGCCTGAAGGTCTATCATACAATTCATCCACTCAACCAAGACAGTTTTCCAGTTTTTCAGGCTGAGGAGAAAAGGGCTTGGTGTGGAAAAGGGTCATGTTGCCTCCATGAGGCCATGTTTGTAGCAAGTGATTTTATTGTGTGTGAAATTTTCTCATTGAATTATCATTCCAGTGTCCTTTGCTCATCACTCCTCCCCTCCTCTGACCTTCCTCTTTCTCCTCAGGTTGTGTGGCCTTCGGACCCTACAAGCATATGCAGAGAGGATCCCTGTGGTAACCTCAGCTGGCATCACCATCAACTTTACCTCCCAGATCTCCCTTACAGGCCCTGGGGTGCAGGCTCACTACAGCTTATATAATCAGTCAGATCGTGAGTATGGGGAGCATGCACACTCATGTGTGTGTGCTCAGAGATGAAGGCAAAGGTGGAACACATATGGTCAGTTGATCATCAGGAGGGTTATTTTCCTAGCAAATACTAGGAGTTTCTACCCCAGTGTCCTCTTCTGGTTTGTTAAAGCCCTAACTTTGACAGATCCAAATTAGAAGGCTCTAAATATGGTACTCCTCATGAACTATGTGTTTTTTATCCAAGAAACAGCCTAGTTAAATTCAAGGGCTCATCACCAGGAAGTTGGTCACCAGGTGGGAACTTCTTCTGACCCAGCAACTCACAAGACCATCTATAAAGGCATAAAAGAGTTGTGATCTCCAATGATGGAGGAAGAAAAGCCCCACAATGATGAAGTCATGCTTCCTTGAAGTATTGGAGCCTAGGTGTCCATGGACCCTAGCCCGCTTCTCCCCAATAGGAGCCCATTCAGGGTATATGCCAGGCTTCTCCATCATTAACTTCAATAGTGTCATTGCCAACTTTCAAGTCATAGATATTCATAACTACTCACTGTACTCCACCTCTGAACAAATCAATAAACTCTGAATCAATGGTGATGTCAATCCATTTCATGTTTTTTCATTATTTGATTACTTTAGTGGTCACAGGAATCTGCCCCAGAGCATTTTCAGCTACTGGGATCAATATCCCATGGGCCCCTGCCCTTTCCCAACTTCTCTCTAAAAATTATAATTATTTGATTAAACATGGCTTAGGGGCTTTTCAAACCCCATTTCTGATTTGTTCTGATGGATCTCACCTTCTTGTGGTACCAGAACACAGAGGAGAGGCTCCCCCTTCCATCTTCTTCTTTGTCAAGCTGATTATAACATCAGGGTTTCTTTTTATTTTGGGGAAAGGGAAGGAATGCCTGTGCCTCTAATGCCTCCCCACATACTCCTTAAATTTATTAGCATGATGCACAGAGTCAGGAAGACCTGAGCCTGAATCCTGACTCAAATGCTTGTTCTGGTCAGCTTATTTCCCATCTCTCAGCCTCTGGTTCTTCATCTCTAAAATGGTGATATTAATTCACCTTCCCTTAGCATTGCTGGGAGAATCAACTAGGTAGAGCATTTTACATTCCTTAAATCACTATATAAATGTTAGCTATTGTTAGTTACTGTTATTGTTCCTGTTTTCTGGAGCTAGAAGAGGAAATGATTATTCCAGTTTCATCGCATTGGCCAGGGGGCCAAACCAGTGAGTGGTATGACCAAAGCCCAAAGGCCAACATTTCCAGGTTTCTGTCAAACATCTCAGCTCCCCCCACATTGCCAAGGGCACATGAAGTCACTGCTATGCATCCCTCTGGTTGACATTTGCTTACTTTGCTGTCCAAGATGCCACCACCATTCCACCACGATGTGAATGATGAGTTGGGTTTTCATGGTTTTCATCATCATCATTCGAGAGGCAGTGGGATACAATGGATAGAGGGTCTAAGAGTCTGAAGTTTTAGCTGTGTGTCTACTTATCTCTCAATAATGACTCTCCTTTTTCCTCTCACTACCTCTATGGGGTTTCCTAGCCTGTCCTGGAGAATTCCTGTGCTCAGTGAATGGCCTCTGTGTGCCAGTCTGTGATGGGATCAAGGATTGCCCCAACGGCCTGGATGAGAGAAACTGTGGTGAGAGATCTTGCCCCTCCCTACGATCTCCCCTTTTTCAAATCCTCACTTGAGCAGAAACTATAGTTGACTAGTCAAACATGGCTTGGGGCTTCCAAAACGCCATTTCCAGCCCCACCCCCAATTCACACTGCCTTATCTTGGTATCCCTCCTTTTGACTCCTGCTCAAATAACCCATCTTGGCATGGTGGAGACCTGCTTTGGATTCTTGGAGGCTCTACCGACAAAAGGTTGCAAGTTGGACTGAATGATGGTCTATGTGCCATCCTGGGAGGGCCAGTCTAGTCCAATTCAACAAAGTCCATTCTTACACTGTCCACAGAAAGAATCTCTTTTCATATCACCCCCAATGAGGGGTCCTCCATACCTTGATGGATGGTCAAAGGGGTCCTGATATTTTTAAGCAGAGAGCCTACTAAGGTACATAGCAGTGGAGGGAGTGTCCAAAGCAGTGAAATTACAGAGCTTTTGAGGAACTTAAGCACGCAGCTTGGCAACAGTCGTCCCAGGACTAAAATATAGGTCTCCTGACACTGTGCCTTCCCCCTTTCCCCCCCACCCACCCAAGAAGAAACTCTGCCGATTATCCTGGTACTCTAGAAATAATACTACTGAAACTGGAACAGAGAAACTGTGGAAGTGGGCTGCACAGACCAGGAGTTTCTCAAATGATTTCTCTGTCTGATATTTGATTTCTTTCTGTGCTTTGCCTGGTAGTCTGCCCATCCGCCTTCCAGTGTGAGGAAGACAGCACATGCATCCATCTGCCCAAGGTCTGTGACCAACACCTGGACTGTATCAATGGGAGTGATGAGTGGCAATGCCATGAAGGTAGGGCTAGCTGATTCCTGAAAGTCATTCATACATACATTTACTATGGATGCATTGTGGACTCAGTGTGTGCCTTGCCCTAATTATCAAATGATACAGAGATAAAGAAAATTCTGTTACCTGCTTTCAGAAAGTTTCTAGTTCATTCTAGGAAAGTGAGACATCAAAATTAACGTGAGGTAAAATGTGTGTAAGCTTCAAGAGGATACACAAACAGGAGGGGCCAGAGGAGGCAGAGATTGCCATGGGCTGAGAGAGGTCAGGGAAAGCAAGATCTGAAGTGGCCAAGCAAATAGTAGTAGAGTAGCTTGAATGGTGGACTTAGAAAACCCTGAGTTCAAGTCTAGCCTCAGATACTTACTAGCTATGTGACCCTGGCTGGGCATCTCAGTTTCCTGGTCTTTAAAATGGGATGACAATAGCATCTGCCTCACAGAGTTGTTGTAAGGATTAAATGAGGAAATAACATTTGCAAAGTGCTTAGTGCAGCACTTGGTAAATCATCAGTGCTTAATAATTCTTCCCTTTCCTCTCTCCATCCGCCAGTCTTTCTGACTTTAGGTCCTGCACTCCATTCACTGTGCCACCTAGCCATGTCAGACTCAGGGTTAGAATAGCTGCCACAGAGTTAGGGTTTCCATCTCCATAAAAATGAGAGGATTGAATTAGATGATCTCAAAGGTCATCTCTAGTTTTAAAATTCATGGGACGATAGATCACAAATTCAATCAGTGGGGCTAACTTCTTCCTGCTACAGATAAGAAAAACTGAGGGTTGGCAAGTTGTCATTTGCCTCTGATTACACAGATCAGACTTAGGTTTCCAAGACAAGACTTGAACTCTTGTCTTCATGGCACCTAGCCTAGCACTAAATCCTCTATACTAGTGGCTCTCAAAATATGATCCAGGAACCCCCTGGAGGTCCCCAAGAACCTTTTGAGGGGTCTATAGGGTCAAAATTATTTTCATGATAAATCATTTTTATTTATAATATAGAAAATATCTGTAGGTATAACCCACATAAACAAGTTTTTTGGTATCTTGAACGATTTTTAATAATATGATGGGATCATGAGATCACTACAGTATACCACACTTAATCTCAGAGTCTAATATTCTGATTCAGGCAGATGGAGATGCAAGTCTGTGAGAAGGTGGTTTCAAGATAAAGGGAGAATCATGGCAGGCAATAGTGAGCCAGAGAAGGTTTTGGAGCAAGGGGCTGACCTGATCAGAGCCATGCCTTAGAAAATTTTCTGTGTTTGCTTTCAGATAAATTGGAGATGCCAAGTAGGAGGCTTTTGAGATAAGACTGAGGAGGAGATAGAAGAGAGAAAGTGGAGGAAGAATTTTTAGGACTTGATAACTAACTGAATGTGGGGATTGAGGAAGAAGGAAATATTTGAAGAATAGAAAGATTGTAGTCAACAGAAACAGAAGAGTCAGGAGGAGAAGTTGGAGAAGATGCGATAATGGCAGATTATCCCAGGACCTAATGCTGGAAAGTCATATGGAAACCAACCAACCTAATCCCCTCATTTTACAAATGAGGAAATTGAGGCCCAGATCACAAAATCATAGAGTTGAAAAAAAATGATCTGTATGTGTGGATCATAGAATCGGAAGTAGTAAAAAGCCACCTTGTCCAACCCCCTCATTTTACAGACAAGGAAACTAAGGCCAGTGGAGGATAAGTGGCTTGCCCAAGGTCACAGAGGTAGCAAATGATGGAGTCAGGATTTGAACCTGAATGACCACTTGGGGAGGCTGTACAGGGCTTTTCTATTCAGATATGGATTGGACAAGAAAAGTTCCAAGGTAATTTCCAACTCTGAAATTCTTTCAGTGAAATCTACTTCTCTGAAATTTCCACCTGGCTCCTGATTGTGCTTTCTGGGCATCAAGAAAACATAGCTAGTTCCTCCTCTAGGTGCTTGACCAGAGAACACTTAGGTCCTCTCAGAGTCTTCTGTTCTCCAGGCTAAACTTCCTCAGTCCTTTTGACTAGTCTTTGTATGGCAGAATCTCCAGTTCTTCTGCCATCTTGGTCACCTTCCTCTGGAGGTATTTTCTCTCACCAAGGTCGTTTCTTTAAAAATGGTTCCTAGAATGGAACACAATACTCTCAATGTGGTCTTATCTGGGCCACATAGGGAAAGGGAGTCTTCCCTCTCTCTCTTGCAGGGGTTCCCTGTGGGGCTTTCAAATACCAGTGTGCCGATGGGAGCTGCCTGAAGAAACCCAACCCCCAATGTGATGATCATCCTGACTGCGACGACCAATCTGATGAGCAGCATTGTGGTAAGGGGTCAAAAGCTAGGCTGAGGACTGGATGGAACATGGATCTTGTCTGCTTTTGGGCAAGGCCAAGAGTGGGCAGAGCATCTTATCCTGAAAAACAGGGTGAATGACCCTGTAAGTCAAGAAACCGGAGATCTTGCCTCAACTTTGACACTAACTCACCTGCATGACCCTGAACAAGTAAACACTTGACTTCTCTGAGTCCTAGCTGCCTAACCTGTAAAATGTGGATAATTATTCTGATCCTGTCCATATCCAGGTAGTCATATGGCATAGTATATAGAGAGTTGGTCTCATAATCAGAAGTACATAAGGTTCTGTAGTTTGCCCATACATGTTTCAGTATGTGCATCTATTTATCCTTATTTCCACAATGACTGAGATGCAGCACACCCTAGTGGATAGAGAAGCATAAGGCTTTGGAGGCAGGAAACCTTGGGTCTGACACTTAGTGACTAAGTCACTTAACTGATCTAAGCCTTCATTGGTAAAATAGGGAGATTGTACTCAAAACTATGAGCCTAGGACCTCTGTCTGACATTCTATTTATCTAAATAGAAAATAACTTTGGAACAATTGAGCATAAAACTGCTCTCTTTCTTGGGCATAGCAGGTCTCATTCCAGCATCTTAACAGTGAGTTGAATAAGTTGAATAAATGAATGGAAAGATTTGAAAGCCAAGGGCCAGCAGAGCCATCATTGGCTGTTGCTGGAGAACTGTCATCCAAGACCCACCCCTATTATCCAACTGTTGGCTGCAGGCCTGGGAGGAGGAAGGCCAGGTTGACTAAAGTCCTCAAGACTGGATACTGTATATTTAGATTGTCAGGGGAACTTGAAAAGCTAAAGAATCTTCCCCAACACTTTGTTTTAAATACAGTCTACACAAGGGTGTGCTGGAGTCAACTCACACTGTTTTCTCTGGAACTGATTGTTAAATTTTCAGTGAGGATGTTACAAATCAGGGACTCTCTTGTTCTGTGGATTATCTGGACAAGAAAATGATGGAGAAAATGGTGCTAATGCAAACTAAACTCAAAAGTGTATCCCCTATGCTTTTTTTCCCCTGGAGAGCCAGTTGCTAGACATTTACCAGCCTGCTCCTGGCAGGGCCCTCCCTCCCCAAGCTGATGTTGAGCAGCAGAGACACCCTGAACCTGTACCTGGATGGGAACTAGGGTATGAGGGCTGATTTGTACAATGATCAAAAGCTGATCATTTAACAGAAGGAAGAGAGAGCCAGCTGACTGTTATATCAAGTCAGTACCTACCCTGAAGCACGTAAAAATACCTTTTCTCTTTAAGAGGATCCTGGTTCTTCAGAGGAATCATCACACACTATCAACAATGACCTAGGTTTCAATTCTCCTGCTGCTGTGGCCCAGAGCTGGTAGCCAGAGGGGCTCCACAGCTGGGCAAGAGAGCGAGGAGGGCCAGGTTGTGGGGTCAGAAGGTTGAGACTGAACCTTGTTTTTTCTTTCTCTTTTGACTTTCCTCCTGGCCCAATGAACTCAGACTGTGGGCTTCCGATTCCTTCCACCAGAATCGTGGGGGGTGCCACATCCGTGGAGGGGGAGTGGCCGTGGCAGGCTAGCTTGCAGGTGAGGGGCCGGCACATCTGCGGGGGGACCCTCGTATCCGATCAATGGGTGATGACAGCAGCCCACTGTTTCCAGGAAGACAGGTAAGGAATTGGAGAGGAAAAGAGGGCCATGGTCTATGAGGAGGGTCAAGGAGGCAATGAAAAGATAGTTGGAGGGGACCACAGTGACCAGGGGAGGGTTATCAAAAGCTCCTAGAAATTGGTGGCTATATGATACAATGCACTTGGACTCAGGAAGACCTGGATCACTTACTAGCTGTGTGATCCTGGACAAGTCACTTAATCTCTCTCTGCCTCAGTTTCCCCATCTATCAAGTGAGATAATAACAATACATACCTCCCAGGATTGTTGTGAGGATAAGATGAGACATGTAAAACATCCCATAAATGCTGGTGGTAATTATTCCTAGTCATGTCATTGGACTTTTACCTTATTAGAACATGAGTTCCCCCAACACATTGCAAATAGTAGGTGATTAATAAATACTGAGTAGATTGATACAGTGGAAGGAGCTTTGAAGCAATCAGAGAAGCCAGGTGAAAATGCAGGCTCAGCTGCTTACTTCCTGTGAGACCAGGACAAAGTCACTTCCCTTTCTGAAACCTCAGTTTCTTTCTCCACATAATTAAAGGGTTGGCCTAAATGACATCTAAGCTTTCTTGCAGCTCTACATCTATGAAGTCTTTTATGTGGTCAGTCAATACCAGAGACATGACTAAGATGGGGTGACTGGGACTTTGTCCTAAGGCACTGAAATGTGAAACTCCCAAAATCTGACATGTACCCTAGCCACAACATGAACTATTTTCCCTTTGTGTTTAAATTAATGTATTTCAACTACTTCTTGTAATATTTTCTTCACTATATATATATAGATAGATAGATAGATAGATAGATTATAGATAGATACAGATATACCCACAAAATTCATGGATCCATTCAAAAACCTTTTTTTCATATCATTAAATAAAAAGTTGATTTCCTGGCACTGGGTAACAAAATTACTAGCTACTATTCTCTCTGTCATCGTCTGAGTGTTGACTCCAATCAGAGTCTGGTGCTTGGTGCCCGGAGGAGGAAATGAAGGAGGAAATTCAGGAACTGGTAGCTTGATATAAGGAAAACTCTCTAACGATGTCAGCTATTCCAAAGTGGAATTCATTGCCAGTGGAGGTAGTGAGTTTCCCATCATAAGAGGTCTCCAAACAGAGGCTGGATGGCAATTTGTCAATGATATTGTGGAAGGCATTGCTGGACAGGAATTGGTTGGAAAAGATGGTCCCTGAGTTCTGGACTTCCTAACTCCAAATTTCCAATTCTCTAACATTTGTATAGGACTCTGTGGCACCAAAAAACCTTTGCATCACATTCCTATAATTCTCCTATCAGTGATCTGGTCCATCTGGCTCTTCCTACAGATGAGGTCAGAGGTTCAGAGAAAGGGAAATGATTTGCCCAAGCTCACTCAGGTAGGGAGTCAGGCATCAATACAGATTTCCTTATTTCAAATACAGGGTGCTTCCTATCTGTCCTCAAAGATCTGCTAAATGAAGGGATAAAAGAAGAATGAGAAGGAAATCCACATAGGAACACTATGACTTAATCTATCACTGCTTTAGGGAATGCTTTAAGATCATAAATTGGGGAGAAGCTGCCCATCTGCCTTAACGGAAGCAGTTTCTTTTATCAGCAAAATCCTAGATCCAATTCATATCCCTTTAAGGTTTACAGAGCACAGGTTCACAGTTAATTTGTTGGATTCTCACACATCTCTGGGAGATGCTATTGTACCCCCATTTTACAGATGAGGAAACTGATGCTCAGATTGTTTAATGACTTATCTGGGACAAAGGAAGTGTCCAAATCCTGATTCTAGTAAGGGGCTCCTGATTGCAAGTTAGAACATATATTCTATATACACTTATTGTCTTCCCTTCTAGCATGTAAGCTCCTTGGGAGAGGGACTTTCAATGTTGTCTTTGAGTCTCCAGTGCCTGATCCAATGCCTATTACAGCGTAGGCATTTAAGAAGTATTTGATGAGTGAATGATGAATTGAACTTGGGTGGGGGTGATCAGGAAAGGCTTCTAGGGGAGAGGTGATCTTAGAGGAGGGTGTTAAGGGAGAAAGAGGGACAAGTTGGTAGAGAGAAGGACCACCGTTCTAAGTCAGTGAATGACATATGTAAAGCAGCAGCAAGTGATTGATCCAGCAACCCACAAGCACAAGTCCTCACTATGTACCATGTATTATAGTAGGCATTGGTAATATAAATCAACTAATCAGCAAGAATTGACAAAGTACCTACTATGTGCCAGGCACTGTGCTGGGTGCTTGGCTGGTGGAGGGTGCTCAACATAAGGTCAATAATCAAGTCTTCTCCTCCACACCCGGCCCCTAGCATGGCCTCCCCATCGGTCTGGACCGTCTTCCTGGGCAAAATCCATCACAGTCCTCGCTGGCCTGGTGGGGTATCCTTCAAGGTCAGTCGCCTGCTCCTTCATCCCTACTATGAGGAGGACAACCACGACTATGATGTGGCCCTGTTGAAGCTGGATCACCCTGTGGTCCGTTCATCTCTGATCATGCCCATTTGTCTGCCTGCCCCATCCCACTTTTTCCAACCTGGCCTCTACTGCTGGATCACAGGCTGGGGGGCAGTTCAAGAGGGAGGTAGGTATCTGTCAGGAAGGGAAGGGCCTAAATGGAACCCTCTGCACTTATATCCATGTGCTGAAGAGTGGATTCAAATTCTACCATGTCCTTCTCTTAAGACGACCGGACTAGAGAAAATGCGGAGGCCAGATTGGAGATCAGATTGAGGCCTGAAGGGACCTTAGAGGCCAAGGAATTCAATCCCTTTATTTTACAAAAAAAGAAAAAGAAAGAAAGGAAGAAAGAGAAGGGAACTCAAAAGATCATTTGATAAGTCATTTAGAGTTAGAAGGCACCTCATCCAGTCTAAACCCCTTATTTCACAGACCAGGAGATTGAAGCCCAAGGGAGATTAAGTGGTTTTTCCCAAAGTCATGCAGGTAATAAATGTAAGAGCTCAGACCTGAACCCAGGTCCTCTGCCTCCAACACTTTCACAATGTCCCTCCAAGATTGAGACCCCAGAGAAAACTTAAGTGAGGAGAAGTAAACAAGATAGGAAACCCCAACTGAGCTTAGCTGCTTCTCAGACCTCTCCCTGATACCCTACTTGGCAGGTCCTTCCAGCAACACCCTCCAGAAGGTAGATGTGGAACTGATCCAGCAGGACCTGTGCAATGAAGCTTATCGCTACCAAGTTACCCCTCGGATGCTGTGCGCTGGCCATCGAAGAGGCAAGAAGGATGCCTGCCAGGTGACTGTTGCCCACGAGATTGGGCCCCTCCCCACAGAGGCAGCACCCACTGGTTCATAGAATCATCAGTTTAGAGCTGGCAAGAATCTTAGTGGGATCCAGTGACAAGAGCACTGGATTTGTCATCAAAGGAGCTGGATTCAAATCATGCTTCTGGTACTATGTGACCATAAACAAGTCACTTTCTCTTCTCTGGGTTTCCATTCTCTCATCTGCAAAACAAGGGTGTTGAAGTAGGTCACTTTTATAGTCCCTTCCAACCCTAAATCTCTGGTCTCTTGACTCCCAATCTGGAGTTCCCCTCTTTCCTGATCTGTTTCCCCTGGTGGCAGCAAAAGGGGAGAAAATGAAGGTTTGCGACATCACACTCCTTCACCATAGATAATCTGTCTGAGATCTGGAGAAAACAAAGTTCTCCTGACACTCAGATTTGAATCCCAGCTCTGTCATTAATACCTGTGTGCACTCAGGAAAATCACTTCTCTCTGAACCTTCATTCCATCTCATATAAAAGGACAGGGTTGGATCCTTCCAGTTTTAGACCTAGGGTTCTGACCTAACCCAACTACCTCATATTGTAGATGAGTGAACTGTCTACCGGAGAAGTGACTTACCTAAGGTCATACAGGTAGTATGACTGAACTGGGGCTCAAACCCAAAAAGTCCTCTGACTACAACTATTAATCTCTTTCAACCCTGCCAAATAGAGTACAGCCCTGTTTTAATATTATATTTGAAAATATATGACATACCTACATATACTTAGTAATGTATGTAAAGTGAAAAGAATATATGTAAAGTCCCCTCTAAATCTCAAAGTGTTATACATGTTAGCTATAAGCATTAATCTTCTAGCAACCAGAACCCATGGGTGACTCTAAGCTAATGCCCCTGTGTCCTGATGATTTCTTCCCTCTAGGGTGACTCGGGAGGCCCCTTGGTTTGCAAGGAGTCTAGTGGTCGGTGGTTCCTGGCTGGCTTGGTGAGCTGGGGCCTGGGGTGTGGCAGACCCAACTACTTTGGAGTCTATACCAGGATCACTCGGGTGATGGGCTGGATCCAACAGGCTCTGTCCTGAAGATCTGCATCTGTCTGGACCAGCTCTGGGCCACCCAAGAGCTCAGAAGCCTTCCTCTGACTCACTTTGCTTCTCCTCTGTGGGGGGCTATGGGGGCTTCTACCCAGATGGTGGGAGAATTGAGGTTTTCCAGGGAGGGGTGAGGCTAAGGCCATCTACTTTGCTCTACATTCCTTACTGCTCTGCTCTTTTGGGAGACTCTTCGGACCTGCTTCCTTGCCCCACCACAAGGAATGCAAAGATGTGAATTGGCTTTGGAATTGACCTGGACAGGTCCTAGTGACATCTGGGTGGTGAAGGAACCTTCCCTCCAAACACCAGTAGGCAGTATCCTTTCCAAAGGCCCACTAAGCTGGTTATGATCCCAGTCCTCTACTGCCCTTTGCTCCCATTCTTCTCTGGGCTTTAACCCTTCATCAACTCTCAGAGGCCGCCCCAACCTGGACCCCTTTGGCAGGTCCAACTGAATGGGGAAATTGCTCTGGACACACAGTAGACAGAAGCTCAAATCCCAGGGGCTTCCCCTGAGAAAAAAGATTCCCAGAGGGCTTCCTTCCTCTCAGTCAATGTTAAAACGAATGGCTTTTCAAGAACAAGCCCCTGTGGATGTGACAGGACAAGCCTCCTTGCTTTGGGGGTGAGAAAGTACCTAAGCAGAGATGCCAGGGGAGTTGGGGATAGGGACTTCATACCCACAGCTATTAAAGGAGCTCCAGCTCCCCTCCTAACCTATAGGCATTTTTCACAAGCCAAAGAGGAAAAGAGGCTTCCAGCCTTGAAGATTTCCTCCACCTCCTCAACTCCTCAACTGAACATCTCGCATCTCAAACCTTCTCTGACTTCTTCTCCCCACTTCCAATTCTCACTACCTCCTTGACCAAGAGGGAGGCATAAGGAAAGTCACCCTCTGAGATTAGACCCAGAATAAATCTGATTTAAGAACTCACTGAGTCCAGTTTTCATCTGACCCCTCTTCTCTCCAAAATTGTAGGATCCTAGACCAGATTTGGAGTTAAGGGGAATGTTAGAGCCCAATACACTCTGTTCATAGAGGATAGAATATAAACTCCTTGTGGATTTATTTCTTAGTGCCTAACATATAGTAGGTTCTTAATAAATGCTTGGTTGATTGGAAGAAAACTGAGACCCAGAGCAAAGGAAATTGATTCACCCAGGGTCACATAGGAAGTATTGGAACTCTGGGTCACTGACTCAAAATCCAGTGTTGGAACACATCGCCATGCCAAAGCAGTGACCTATGGACCTGCAAACAGCTGCTGGGATGGTATCCAAAACAGGTGGATCAAGAGTGTTCCCTCCAGCTAATCTTAGATTTCTTTCTCCTTGCTCTTCTGCTTAGCAACAAATAATTGAGGGGACAACCTTAAAATATGCTAGGAGTATGGAATGATCCCCAGTCCTGTGACCTCTGGAAGGGCCTGGTCCTGATGAGGTTAGGGCAAACAAGGTCAGGAGCCATGAGCCCAAGTCCTTAGGCTGAATGCCCAGGGTTGGATTTACAGCCTCTCCCTCTCCCCCTGCCCCTTCTTTCCCAAAGGAACAGGGTGGGTTCTACCACTGCCACTGGGAAAGTGCCCATTCTCCCTGTGGAGTCCAAGAATCATAGAATGGAAAGCGGAGCCATGATGTTGTAATGGAAAAAACCCTGGATTTGCAGCCAAAGCTTCCAATTCTAGCTCTTCTACTTTCCTCTGGCATAACCTTGGGCAAGTCATTATGCTCTAGGCCTTGGTTTCCCCATCTGTCCAATGAGAGGATTGGATCAGATGGCATCTGAGGTCTCTAGTGCAGCCCCCCACTCATTACAGAGATGGAGAAGACCAGAGAGAGGAAGGGGTCCAAGTTTCCTCCAGCAATGGGAGAGCTGATATTTGAATCCAAGCACCCTCCTCTCCTTTCCCTGCCCTGATTCTTCCCCAGGAGAAAAGGAAGTCAAAGGAGCCTGAGGTTTCTATCAAGGCTTTATTAACAAGGCTGCATCCAACACAGTTGTGAAGCCCACCACTCAGTCCCCAGGATACAGAGGGGCATCTCCCTAGGTCACACTCCCACTGCTTCAGTCCCACATCCCAATTCTGAGGGTCAGGATGAGGTGCCTCAGTTCATCTTCCTTCACCCTCCTTCAAGGGCACCCAAGATATACTAACATGGTCTTCTTTCTGCTAACTGGAACAGTCTGACAGAGGAGGGCAGTCACAGGAGAGAGTGGGGATTATTGCAGACAAAATATGAAAAGTATCAGTTTGACATGTTGGTGGGTGGCAAACTGGGGGTAGAGGCTGAGTTCTGCAGAGGGTAGCATGATTCTCCCCCTACTTTTCTATCAGAGGGTACCACCATGAAGGCCATGAGTAGAAGGGAAGGAAGATGAGAGATCCTCAGGACAGATCTGTCTTTATTTCTGAGGCTTATCCCCCATCCAAATGTCTTCCCACCAAAACCTGAAACTCCACCATTCATGACCCATTCCTTGGAGTTAAATTCCGTTGTCTCCCTGAGAAACAGATTTTGGGGGTGGGGGGGCGGTGAAGCTAATCCCTTTGGGACAGGCCATAAGAACAGCTCTCATCAATAGTTTCTCTGAATATTTTCAGACATTATTAGCTCATTCTATCCTCACAACAGCCCTGTGAGGTAGGCAAGGCAAGGGTTAGCAGCCCCAATTTACAGGCAAGGAAACTAAAGGCCAGAGGTGATGTTACTGAGCCCACCTTATTAAGGTAACCGCATATTTTTCCTCCCTGATGAATGGAACAGAACTGGGAAGGAGGCGTGGGCCCTGGAAACCAAACACTATTTCATCATTTTTCCCAAGGGAAGGAGAGAAGGCCCCCTGCCCAGGACCCTGAGTATCTGCCCTCATGGCATCACTGCTGAAATGTAAAAATCTCCATCTCAATTGACCAACCAAAGGGAATACACTGTGCCATTTCCTGGGTTTGGGGGGAGAGGGAACCAGAGGGAGTGCCTGGAAAGGAGAGGGATGAGGGTAACTGACGGGGCAATCTGCTTCAGCCCAGGAACGCTGCCGCAGGCCACAGTACAAAAATAAAGATTTCAGAACAGAAAACAAAAATTCCAGGAAGATGATCAACGTTCTCACATCTGGGAGCCTCTGGCTTGTAACAGCTAAAAAATAAGAGGGGTTGGGAGACAGAGGATGGGGGAGGGGTAGGAAGTGAGCAGGGGGACGTGCAGGAGTGGGAGCAGGGAGGGTGGTTCAGGGAGGCCAGGTTGGTGGTAGAGAATAGGAGATAGAAATGGAGAGAGGGAGAGAGAGAGAAGAGAGCAGGTGAGTCACATTCATTGTCTCGAAGGGTAGATATCAGGCCGAGGATGGAAATGTTGGGGAGACAGGTGGAAAGCTGGACTAAGGCCCACGAATTCCAGCCTTGGCTCCAGGAATGAAAGAATGAAGAGGCTGGAGCGAGTTGCTCTGAATGGCCCTTAATCCTGCCCTTCCCCTTCAGGTCTCTTCCCCCTTCATCTCCTCCCCACCCTCACCTCCACCCTCCTAGCTAGAGCCTATTTGCTTATGCAGATCAGGTTCTAGGGCCCAAAGCCAGGAAAACAACCCAACCTTCCAAGTCCGAGGGGAGGGGAGAAGGCCCCGCCTATTAGCACCAGGAGTCCAATCATTGCCTTCCCTTTGCTGATGGAGCTATTGAGTCCCCAAGAGGAGAAGCACCTTGGCCTGGGTTGGCCAGTGGCCAGGTCAAACCAGGCCCTCCCCCACCACCCCACCCAATTCCCTTGACGCCAAGTTCATTGCCTTTCCCACCAGGGATTTAGGACCTCCTCTTCTTTCTATCCAAGGCCGCCTGAGACTGCCTAGATCTGCGACACTGAGTTCAGACTTTAATCTGAAAAGCCTGGAGAAAGGATCTCATTCTCCCCATGGCAGGACGTTCCAATTGGAGGCTCAATGCCAAGGGCGAGGAGAAAATATGATGATGGTTTCTGGGAAGCTCTCGAGAGGAAGCCCGGGGACCTGGAGCCACCTGTATTGTTGGGTCTTTCTTCTCACCATCCTCCTCTCTTCTCTCTCCCTTTTATCCAGTCCCTGCCACATCTGAGCAAATGTGTTTAGGTCTCTATTCTCCCATACCACCTGCCCAGCCCCACCTTCATTCTCTAGTATCTTCGAAGTCCAGACCACCATGTAGATGCACCAAGATAAAAGAAAATTAAAAAAAAAATCCCCGCCCCCTCCCAAAATGCTTAGATGTCATCAAAGGAGTAGAAGGCAAGCCCCCTTCCCCTCACACCCCCATCGCTGCCCAATCCAGGATTGGGAGCTCTGCAAGACAGGGATAGGATAGGAGTCCCTCAAACAGCTCATCCTCAGGCTTGGGAGGTTGTGTGGAGAGGAACCTGAAAGGAGGAGAAGTGATCTCAGGAAGAGGGTGGGGCCCTCTCAGGACCTGGAAGGGGTGAGGTGGGGTGCGGGGGACGCAGTTCACAGAGCAGAGTCCTGAGATGGAGGCTAGAAGAGGAGGTCTGGGCAAAGTGGTGAGGAGGCCAAATTCCTCTCTAGAGAGTGTGGAAGCAGCCAGGATGAGGAATACTCTAGAGGGAGAGAATCCATTACTGGAAAGGTCTTTAAAGGTGATCTAGCTCAACCCACATATTGGACAGGTGAGGAAACATAGACTCAGAGAGGGAAATAGACATGCCCAAGTCCATAGGATTCTAGATTTAGAAATAGAAGGGACCTTAGAGGTCATGTAAGTCATGGAGTCCAACTCCATTTTTTCAGAGCTGGGATTTGAACGCAGGTCTTCTGACTCCAAATCCCATGCTTTGGGATTACACTGAGCTGCCCTGGACATCGATGTTGGAGGAACCCTGCCCTGGGGGGGCACTGATGGTGTGAGCACTCCTCAGGAGGGGGGAGTAGGAAGAGAGGAAACAGGGGCAAGAGGTGAGAGAGAGGAAGCAGGGAGCAGATGAGATCCAGGAGGAGGCAGAAGTGGGTGGAGATGAGATGGACCCTTCAGGAGGAGAGAGAGGAGCAAGCGGAGGAAGATGAGACGGCGAGAAGGGGAGAGAATGAGCACGATCCCGAGACAGCTGCACTGCAAAAACAAAAACAGAAACAAAGCAAGAGAAGGGATGGTTATGACCAGCGCCCGGGGGCAGGGGCTGAACTGATGAGGGGCTGTACCCGGCACCCCCCGGCACCCAGCACAGCTCAGCGGCTACCTCCGATGGACTCTCACCAGAAGGGACAGGTGGCTTTATGCTCAGGCTTTTACTAAAATCATTTTCCTCAGGGGGTTGCTGCACCTTTCTCGTCCGAATCTGCCTCGGGTTCCACCTGCACCTCATCCACCTGCACAACCTCCTCCTCCTCCTCCTCCTCCTCCTGCCGCTCTTCCTCCTCCAGATCCTCCTCCGTGCTCTGTCCCAGCCAGCCGGACCCAGGGAAGAAAGAGTGGAGACACTTGAAATGTGCGTGAGCACAACTCCCGAGACTGGGGGCTTCGAGGGCTGCAGGAGTATGCTAAATAAAGCTCCAGGGGAGGGGAGGCAGGGAGTACATCTGCCTCTTCTCCCCCCACACCCAGCCTAGACTTGTGGAAGGGGATCCCTCAGGGTCAGAGAAAAAGGATTAGTCAGAGGGAATCAGAGGATTCTGAGCCGAAAAGGACCCCCCTCCCGCATCTGACAGAGGAGGAAACTGAGGCACAGAGAAGGCAAAGCATCCCAAACCTAAAATTAAAAGAGACTCTAAAGATCATTCAGTCCAATTCTTTCATCTTATATATGGGGAAACTGAGGCCTAGATAGGTCATAGGACTATAAAGTCCTTACTTCAGAGCTGGAAGGGACTTCAGTCTAGTCCAGTCCCTTTGTTTTACAGAGGAGGAAACTGAGGCCCAGGGAACTTGCCCACCATCAGAGAGATGAGAAAAAATGTCAAGAATTGGGATCTGAGGTCCTCCAACTCTAAAACAAATACACTTGTCAATCCTTCGATCCATTTCTATGGGTTCCTGTCAGAGCCAACCTGAAATATAGGATTTTGAGAGGGGAAGGGACCTTTGAAGTCATCTGGGCAAGAGAAGGACCAAAGGGTTCTGAACTGGGAGGAACCAGGCCACTGGAATTCACCGAAATTCAGGCCCAGGGGAAAAGAACAAGGGTTTGAACCCAGGGCCCCTGGCCTCAAATCCAGGTTTTTTCCAAAACAGCCCATCCTTTTATACCTTTCCAGGAGGGCATTGTGGAGTAGTGGGTGGAGAACTGGCTTCCAAGCCAGGAAGGTCTGGGTCCTGCCTCTGAATCATATTGGCTGTGTGATCCCGGGCAAGTCATTTAACTCCTCAATGTTCCAGGTAATTCTTTAGGAATATACATAGCTGACGTACATAAGTAGGAGCTCCTTACCTAATACTGATGCAATAGCAGGTCCATTAAAAATTTAGATTTTTAGATGTAATAGATTATAATTGACTATATAACTATCATAAGGTTATATTTCATATAATTCTAATATACAATATAAGTATTATAGTGTATATAATGGTGATAATATAGAAATGGCATAATAATTCTAATTTATATACTTCTAATAATATAAATATTCTAATGTATATAATTGGAATATATAAATACTATAATTTATATAATCATAATAATATAAATACTATAATGTATAATTCTAATATAAATAGTATAATTTTATGTAATTCTAATAATATGATATAAATATTATAATAACTATAATCATATATTGTTGTAACATAAATTATCTAATAATTGTAATTTATGCAATGTTGTCATTCGGTAGGTTTTTAGTTGTATCTGATTCTTCTTGACCCCATTTGGGGTTTTCTTGGCAAAGATACTAGAGTGGTTTCAGCCATTTCCTTCTCCAGCTCATTTTGCAAATGAGGAAGAAAGACAAATACAGTGAAATGACTTGCTCAGGGTCACACATCTAGTAGGTGTCTGTGGTCAAATTTAAACTCAGATCTTCCTAACTCCAGGACCAGCATTCCATCCATTGTGCCACCTCCTACTCCTATAGAATTATAATAACACATAAATATTATGTCATTTTATGTAATATAATAAGATACAAATATTATAAGATAATATTATAAGATACAAATATTGTAATATAATAATAAATTTAGATTTATTAATAATAGTAAAAATAGCTTTAAAGTTTGCTAAGTGCTTTAAAAATAGTATCTCATTTGACTCTCACAACAACCCTGGGAGGTAGGTGCTGTTATTACTGCTGTCTTACAGATGAGGAAACTGAGGCAAACAGAGATTAAGTGACTTGCCCAGGGTCACACATCTTGTAAGTGTCTGAGACTGGACTTGAATTGAAGTCTTTCTGAGTCTAGCTCCAGAGTTCTATTCACTGCCCCATCTAACTCCTCTAGTACTTTAAAAAGTATAGCTTTAAGAAAAGCTAGTGACATGCAAGGGATAGGAGTGGGGATTGGCAGGAGGATGGGTACCCCATCAACCTAGAAAGGGACTTGGTTTCCAGACCTCCACTCAACCTTGCTCCCTCTGTAATAAAGAAGTAGAGAAAAATCAAAGGAAACATGGCTTCCTGGTAGACCTGGGCATCTGGCACCCACACCACTGTGCCCTGCATTTCTTGGCACTGTCCTCAGAAAAGATACACTTAAAGTTCAATTTCCAGCTCTGCACTAGTTTAGCACTTAACAGTCACACAGTAGGATTTAATAAATGCTTTTCCCTCTGTGATCTCAGTTTTCCTCATCCAGAAAATAAGGGATGTGTGGGGTGAACTAGGATCAAGATCCCAGAGGCCTAGAGTTTTGAGGGTAGAAGGGGCCTCAGAGCCCCATTTGGACCATCTAACCTAGAAACATGCTGGTTAATGTTGGGTGTAGGGGGATGTATACCTGACACAATTAATAAGCATTAATTTTTCCCTCTCCATTACTTTCTTAAGTCTGAACAATTCACAAACTATAAATTAAGCCCTGATGGGTAATATTTCTGGATTTTTGAGATGGAAATGCTCACATACAATCAGATCCTCACATTTTACACAGAAGGAAACTGAGAACCCAGAAAGGAAAGGGAACTTTCCAAGATCACCTGATGAGCAAGGAGCACAAGTGATACCTCAACCTTGGTCCTCTGCCTCCTGGCTTCAAGTTTTTGCCCTTGCTTTGCATTGATCTTCCTAATGTGTACCTCAGCAGGCACTGGAGAGTGGTAGATGATGTAAAATTTGGAATCAGGAAGGCCTATGCTCAAATACCTCCTCAGATACTACTCGCTGTGCTAGCTGTGTGACATTAGGCAAGTTACATCCTCTCTCTGAGCCTCAGTTTCCTCATCTGTAAAAAAGGGATTCTTTTTGTGTGTCATGGATCCATTTGACATTCCAGTGAAGAATACAGTTCCTTTCTGAGAGTGATGTTTTGAAAAACATAAAACAAATTACATACAATTACAAAGGAATCCAATTATACTGATAGTTGGTGTTCAAAATATTTTTTAAAAACAAATTCACAGACCCTGGGTTAACCCGGATTGGATGGCCTAAGAAGTCCCTTCCAGCTCAAGAACCGTGATCCTATAATATTCCCTTAGCATCAGTTTCCTCATCTGTAAAATGGGAGAGTAGGACAGTTGCATTTAGAGGGCCTCTAAGTTCAATGCTACATCTAACTCTATGATCCTCCATTCACCTTTTTGAAAGATCTCCCCACCTCCCCCAAGGATGGGGAATTCACTATTTCACAAAACAGCTCATTCTACACGAGGACAGCTCTAATTTTTGGAATCAATAAATTGGGCAGCACATACTTGCCAAGGCTTTAGAAACCACAGAGGACATTACCAAAAGGGAGCAGGGGAGAGATAACGATAGGGGCAGACGAACAGACAAAAAGACCTCAACTTCATGGGAGACCAGGCCACCAAAAGGAAGAGCACACAGCCATCTCCCTCCTTCCAAAACACCTCCCCTTACTAAAAGACTCTGCTTTAGACATGAGAAGGTCAGCCTGTCTTCCCAGTGGAATTTATCAGCTCTTATGCACCATCTCAATTCATCCTTTTTATCTAGGGTTCTCTGACCCCTCCCTTCAGGAATCCAAAAAGATGCCACTACCACCCAGAGGCTTCCAGAAAATGTCAGATGGCCTTGGGTTCAGCCTGTAGGGCTAGCTGGAGGCTCCACACAAAAGCTTGGACCCAGCAGAGAGAAGGAAACTGTTTCTATCAGATGACGAAGGAGGGCTGGCTTCCCCAAGGCAGGTGCTCATGCTGCGATGAGCTAAAGGCATCCCCAGCCAGCCAGCACTTCCCTGAGGATCCATTTAATGTCACCCAACCAGTAGGGGATGCTTAGGAAGGGAAAAGACTCAATTATTCAGGTCCTAGCTCACTCCTTACAGACTCTGAACCCTTCGCCTAAGAAGTCACAGCTAGGCCAAGGGGATCCTTGTGGCCATAAGACTATCTTTATAGGCTCTCATCTATCATCTAGAACCAGAGAATGTCAGAGCTGGAAGAAATCATAGGGATCTAAATCCAATAAAGAAAATGACACCCTGAGAGCTGGAATGATTTGCTCACATTTGGAGTTGGGAGAAAGGGAACTAAAACCCAACTCTTCTGGGTGCTTACAGTCCTAAACTGAGACCAAAACCCATCCCAGTGGCCAGTTCATAATGCCATGTCTCCTTGTGGCTAGACTCCAGCACCACCATGTACCAGGTCACATCACATCTCCTAGTGTATGAACTTAAGGTTTCCTAAGGTCCCTTCCAGATCTAAGCCCTGGGACTCCTATCACTCAGCCCAGAAAAGGAGTCTACACTCACCATAGCCTCTGTTACACCTGGCCAAGCCTCCATGTAACAACTAACCTTGCTTGGGCCTGCATAATTTGGATGCGCTCACAGTTAGGAGCACAGCATGGGATGGGATGGCTGTGACTATGGAGCATTATGGATGCCAGAGCAGGAAGGGTGAAGACAGAAGAAACAGGAATAACAGGCTAGGAGAAGGGGAAGAGAAGGAGAAACTCAGTGGGGCAGAGAGAGTCAGCCTGTAAGTTGGGTCTCACCTTGGCTTTCCGGCTGGGCTCTGAACTCAATCCATTGGGAGAGTTATACAGTTCCTTGGAGACAACACACAGGAATTCTGCCTGGTCCTCATTCCCATAGTTATAAGAGGACCCAATGTTCACCAGCTAGGAAGGAAGGGTATGGAAAAATTTCAGCTAATGATAACGAGACTGCCACTACTGATTCTAAGACAGGCTGTTATTTCCTCATCGCATATAACCCAGAAGGATCAGAAGTACACGTGTCATTACACTCATTTTACAGACAAGGAAATGGAGGTGGTGTAATTTGCCCAAGGTAACATATGGCAAATAATAGTGGAATCAGGAGCTGAACTCACTTCTCCTGACTCCAAGTCAGCATTCCATGTACTAGTTTCCCTCTCTATAGCAGGCATGTGGGCCAACCACTATTCATTTCTTCAATAAACATTTACTAAAGGCCCACTAGGATCAGTATACTGTGATAGGCATTAAGGGGAATAAAAAATTTAGGTAAAAACCTTAATATGTGCTCTTAAGGACTATATTATTATTTTATTTTGGTCTTTGTATTCCCAACAGTAATCTTTAACAACAGTCTATTCTTCATACAAGTTGCCAGAGTCAACTTTGCAAGGGACATGACCAATGTGGTGACTTTCCTGTTCAAAAGCCATCAGTGAGTCCCTAGTGTTTTTAGGATAAATGGCAAACTTCTTGGCCTGGCAATTTGAATTTCCATGAAACCTGGCTTCAACTCACCTTTCCTTCACAAACCAAAATTCCAGTCCAACGGGATGAGTAGCTATTTTCTTGTCTCCTCTTACCCTCTATCACATTTGGGCAAGCCAACCTTCCCCATTCCTAGAAAGTGCTTGCTTTGCCCAGATTGAATTTCTTCTCTTATTTCAAGATCCAGTTCAGGTGTCCCTTCTTTCAGGAATCTTTCCTGAGACCCTCAGTGAGTAGTAAGCTTTCCCTACTCATAATCTTTATAACACTTTTTTCTAAGCCTTGCCTTTATCATACTCTACTTTCTATCATATCTGTCTGTCTATCTAGTCACCCATCTATCCATTCACCTATCCATCTGTCCATTCATCTTTATCTATCTATTCATCCTATGTATCTATTTTTCCATCTGTCATTGATTCATCCATTTATATATTTATCCATTCATCAGCTATATATCTATCCATTCATCTATCTCTCATATATATATATATATATATATATATATATATATGGATGGATGGATATATAATATCCATTCATCTACCTACCCATCTGTCTATCCTATTTATCTACTCATCCAACAATCATCTTTCTAGGCATTCATCCATCCATCTAGCCATTCATTCATCCATTTACCTTTCCATTCATCTATCTATCATCCATCTCATCCATCCCTCTCCCTTTCTCTCTCTCATATTCCCCAAGTAAACCCTATGAGGGCACCTTCTGGCCTTTCTGCTCAATTCCTAAAAACACATATTCCACTCCTCACCTATCTCCATTTTGCCTATGTCCCTCCCCAGCCCTGCTGTACCTGCTCAAATCTCCAACCATCAGACATGGTGGAGACCATCTGAGTGAGCTCTTCTTCCTGACATTGCAGTACTCGGTACACATGCTTAGGGGGCACCTGGGGGAGAGAAGTAGCAGGTGTTAATGAAATGTGGGATGGCACAGAGATAGAAACTGGCAACTCTTGCCTAGGGAAGGAAGGAGAACATGGAGTCAGACTGTACAATGCAAAGGAAAGAATGGTGGATTTGGAGAGGGTTCAAATCCTACTTATTACTTGGGTGGCCTTAGGCAAGTCACTGACCTCTGAGCCTCAGTTTCCTCATCTGAAAAATAAAGTGATCAGAATAGATGGCCTCTTGAGTTTCTTTCTAGCTCACAGACTATGCTCTTATAAACCTATAAAATACAGTTTTAAAATACATGCACTACATGAGGCTCAAGTGAGATTACATATGTAAAAGCACTTTGCAAAACTCATAGCACTAAGTAAATGTCAGCTGTCATTAATGCATGATCAACATGATAGCCATCGTTTCACTCATATTGTAACAATTCTATGGGGGGAGGAGCCAAGATGGCGAAGCAGAAAGATTCACATATGCTAGCTCTGAACCCACAGCCCATGGATCTCCTGTAAAAAGAACTCCCAACAAATTCTGGAACGGTGAAAGTCATGCAGTAACAGAGTGAAGGAGATTTCCGTTCCAGAGAGCCCTGAAAAACCAATCCCAAAGGTCCATCGTGCAGTGGATGGGAGCGGAGTCCAGCCCTTCCCTAGCTGCACGGCAAAGAGAGGAGCAGATCAGGGCAGGCTTCAGGGACAGAATCTCTGGCAGCTGTGAAGGTCCCTCCACCCACAGACTCACAGGTCAGTGAAACAGAAGTCTGGACGGGCTGAGAGGGGAGCTGGGTGTCTCCATAACTCAGGCCCCCTCGAGAGGCAGCAGCAGAGGCAGCAGCAGCCAGAGGTTCCCGGAGCAGGCAGGAGCTCAGCAGCAGCTCCATTACAAAAGGTCTCTGCATAAACCCCCTGA
>CM053770.1:235679519-235759398 GCA_028658325.1 Potorous gilbertii | reverse complement strand
CACACACACACACACACACACACACACACACACACACACACGTTCGCCTGACCACACTCACACAGGCGCGCCCCCACGGCGAGCAGCGCCCAGACCCGCAGCCCCGCTGGCCCAGCCTTACCCGGTCGGACTGGAGCTCCTCCCCTTGGCAGAGACGGCTGAGGAAAGACTTCTGCTCGCGGCATAGCGTCTGCCGGGTGGTCAGAAAGATCGTGCCCCCCACGTTGAGCCTGACCCACTTGCCCCAGCTGCCCGGGGCACGGGCTGCGGTTCCCCCGACGCCCGGGCCGGTCGCGGGGACAACTGGCGGCGCGTGGGGCCCCCGGTCCCGCTCCGCCGCCTGCACTTCCCCACCCGCTTCCATCCTCATCTCTCTGCGCTCCTCTTCTGTATCCCTCCCCCTGCAGTCCAAGTGGAGGAGGCCTGGGCAGGTGTTGGGCGCTGGAGGATGCTGGGAGCTGTAGTTTGCTGGAGACACAGAGCGAGGGGGACTGAATTGGCAGGGCTTGGGGGGAGGTGAGAGCAGGAATTGGAGAGAGGAGGGATGCCCAAGAGGACCTCATCCATGTGGTGTCCTTGCCTTCCTCGCCTCATCCAGTTCGGTCCATTCTAGAGTCGAGGTCTTCATGCCTGACTCTTGAGTATCCTGGCTGTGATGGACACATGCCAGCCAAACCCCTACCTCATCTGGCCCTCAAAGTCAAGCCCTCTCTAGGCTGATCTTTACACTGAGGCCCTGAAGTCTTCCCTAAAGGCTAAACCTTTCTCCCTCACCAAAAAAAAAAAAAATCGCCCTAAGGAAGTATCCCTTTACACTCATTCTCCCACCTAATTTAGCAATCTATTCTTTTGGTTTCACCATTATCTTAAACACACACACATTACGTCAATGACATCAGTGGAATTTTTTAATTTGGCTGAAACATTTCTGCTTTCCCCCAGCCGAGTATGCAGCAAATCACCTTCAGGCCATACCAGGGAAAGGTTGGATGAAATTCTCAACTTCTGTGCCAGGCAGCTTCTGGCAAGTAAAGACAGAGATGAAATCATAGAAGGAAGGAGCTAGAAAGGACATTTTTAGACACAATATAAGATGATAAAATGTTAAAAATGGCAGGAGCTTTAAGACAGAGAACGGTAGATTCACTTTAGGGCATTTTAAAAGGTGAAAAATTGGAATCCTCTCTGGAGCAGCTTGGAGGCATGGAGGAAGAGCCTGACACTCTTATGCTGGTGCTAGACCATTCCATTACATCATGGTGGTTGAGCTGTGCATTTTTGGAAGGAGAGCAAAGAAGGGGGTCAGAATTTCCTGACACTCCAGCCTCCAAGAAGAATGTTTTATCTTAGGTATAAGATGATCAGCTTGATTTGTCCAGTGATATTGGGTTTCATACCAAAGAAGAATGTATTTCTCTCTGAAAGGGAAACATTATAGTTCTTCAGATCCATTATGATCTCCAAAGGAAAGAAGTATGATACACTGCTGAGGTGTTTTGAGGTGAATCACAAGTGTACCAAGTCATGGATCATTTTAACATGTTCTCAAAGTACCATGGCATTGAAGGAAATTTGGTGACCAGTCCAATCTTAACAACTCACTAGGGAAACAATTTGAAACTATCTAAAGGTATGAGGTGATGAGACCACAATAATCCTTCATGCAAAAGCTGCACAAAAGTTTTATGGAAATGAAAAAAAGGGGGTTTTGTTCTCCTCGTTGTGTATATCTTATGGGCAATGGATGGAAGGGGAAAAAAGACCAAATGGAATATGGTGGTTCTTCTGAACACGAATCTCAGGCATATGCATTTATTGGAACAGGAACTAGGGACCACAAAATGCAGTAGCTGAATTTGAAAGGGAAGAATTATTGCACAATCAAAATATCATGTATATCTGATTTAGACAAGTGAAAGCATTTCATGTCATCTGTAAAGATATTCTACAGCAGGGGTGGGGAACTTGTGGCCCTCTAGGTCCTCCAATGTGACCCTATGACTGAATCAAACTGCACAGAATAAATCTGCTTCATAAAAAGATGTGGTCTGCAAAACTTGGACTCAGTCAAAAGGCTGCACCCAAGGACCTAGAAGACCACAGGTAGCCTCAAGTTCAAAGGTTCCCCACCTCTGCTCTATGACAACAGTGAGGACATTGCTGTGCTCCTCAGCAAACAGATCAAAGTCTTCTCCAATTCTTGTAAAAAAAAAAAAAGGATTAATCATTGAAAAATGAACAAAAGTGTCATTATTTAGTTGACTTTGATCACAAGCAGCGCCAGATATTTGCACGTAGGAGGGAATTTCCATGCTACCTCACAATAGTGGGGAGGATTTTATATTCACCTTTTGGAGGATAATGAATTCACAGTGAGAGGAGGCTATATCCTTCGGGATAGACTATCAGACTTGTGTGTTCAGTTACAGGCATGACATTCCCAAGGCTGATAATTCCAAAAGCTGATGAACAGACCACAATACTAGATGCAGATGATCCAATGTCACAGTTACATAAATGTTCATCTTTTCTTAAGGATACAGAAAGAATGTATTTGTGCCTTTCCCAAGAGAGACTAATCCAATTTCAAGCCACTCCATGCCCCCAAGAACCAAATAAAGAAATGAGAAATATTGGAGCTTTGTGGACAATCCTTAGTACAGATAAGAAAGAATGCACATTGTATGAGGGAGTAGGAGCTGTCCATGTTCCAGTAATACCTGTGAGATAGTCTTCAATTGAATGGTGGTGCTAGAATTTACAGGACAGAATTTCACTCCAAATTTACATGTCTGGTTTGGGGATGTGGAAGCTAAAACTATGTACAAATGTGCAGAGAACATGCTTTCTGTTGTCCAGACATTTCTACCTTCCCAGAAGGCTGGAGGTAGGTTTGTCAGCCAGTCCAAGTCCTAATAACTTTGGTTGGTAATGATGAAATAATCTATTCTACCAGCCTGACCTTTACAATGCAGCAGAAGTAATCCTTCAAGTCAATTCAAGTCAAATGGCCACTAAAGAATTAAACACAAAGGGTAAGGGAACTATGTAAAAATGTCAGTTACACCAATCAATGTCACATCATCTACAGCAACAGTCATCTCCTAACTTCTGTGGTCACCTCAGACTTATCCTGACCTCCAGTGCTGCAAAGGAGAAAATGGAACAAGCTTTTGTGGCTGCTTGGGAAAACTACCCATTCTGACCAATCCTCTGAGCCCTGTTACCTATAAGTGCTGATTTAGAAAAGCAGAAGCCACAATAAAGAAGTCAAAAAATTAAAATATTAGCCTAGAAGAGACATTAAAACAATACTGTTCATCCTTCATTTTCAAAGAGAACCAGTGATATCACAGTCAATGCTTTGACTTGCACATGAATTGGATTTAATCAGTTGACACCTTTTCAAAACTCTGCCTTACTTAAATTCAATTCATGCACAAGTCAAGTAAGTTAAGGGAGGCAGAATTTCCCAAAATCATCATCCTTACTATGTCTTCCTGAGTCATGGAAGTCTACTGGCAGGACAAAAGTCACGATGACTGTTGATGGCCCAGGATTTGTTGGATGACCTTGATGTCTTCGATGTCAAACCAAAGTCTAAGCACTTCAAAGTGCCTTCCAAAAAAGTAACAGGTTATCTGGCTGCCCTCAATGAGTACAATTTAAAAGGTTTTTTTTTTTTTTACAGAATTAGCAGTTAGTGTCAGTGATTAAAGGACTATCGAGGGTACACATGACACCATAGGACTGGAGAAAACACATAAGATGTGTTAAAAACAACAGCATAATAATAACATAATATTAGTGTTGGAAGGAACTTGATAACATTAAGAGATAGATGGAAGGAACCTTAGAACAAAATGTCACAGCTGGGAGGCACTATAGAAGAGAGGATGTTCTAATAAAAAAAAAATCTAATGATGTTCTAATGTCTAGTAAAATATGACACTCATAAGAAACCTTTGACTATAGAATTTTATAGCACAGAATGTAAGAGTGGGAAGAAGCCTTAGAACATACCATCTCAGATCTGAGAGATGCCTTAGAACAGACAATCAATATTGAAAAATTTACTTCACAAAGTAAGTGCAGGATGCACAAATTTGGGAAATCCACCCCAAATATTCACATGGACGATCTACGCCCAGTCTGTGGTAGAGCATTGCAAGCTTGTTTTGGTCTGATCAGCCACAGTCAGACACACTGAAATTTCACTTTATCATGGTAATGTCATTTTGGTTCTCTTCAAGAATGAAGAACAACCAATGGTGAAAAGGACCTTTGAACAGTGAAAATCTGAACACAAACCATCCCTGAAAGGGACCTTAAACCAGGGAATGACACAACATAGAATGATAGCGTTGAAGAAACCTTGGAAAACAGGATCTTAAATCTGGAAGGCACCTTGAAACAACCTGCAATGTCAGCCTTGGAAGGAACTTTAAAATGTAGAAAGTTCGACCTGGAAAGGACCTGAGAACTTAGTAGACCTTAGACCTGAGGATATCAGAATGTGTAAGTGACATCCAGATTGACCTGTTCATTTTGCAGACCCAAAGTGGGACCATGGTCTATGGTGGAAAAAACACAGGCTTCACAGTCAGAAGACTGACTTGTGTGTGAGTGATGGCCCAATTGTTTAATAACTTTACGGCCATAAGCAATTTCCTTATCCTCTCTGCCTCTGCCTCTCTCCTCTTCATCAGTGGGGATAGTACTATACCTTTCTGGGCTTTGCTGAAGGAAGTCCTATTGAAAAATGAGCCATCGTTATCTCTGAGGTTTCATCCAGCTCAGAATCTGAAGGGAACCTATGAAAAACTAAGACAAAGGTTAGATGACCTACCCCCTGACTCACACAGCTATTAAGTGCCTCTGCAGGAACTGGTACCCAGGTGTTTGGATTCCAGCTCCCAGGCTCTTTCCTCTATATGAGCTGCTTCTTTAGGGAAGAGAGCAAAGAATTGTCAGAGAATCTTCATTCATTTCAACAATAGCTCCCTCCTCCTCAGACCTGCTTCAATACTCTGGAGGAATCTTTTCTTCTAACTGTGAAAATATCTGGTGGGGGAAGAAATAAGAGGATATTAATAGCTAGCATTTACAGAGTGTGTTAGAGGTTACAAAGCACAGATGTAATCTTTTTTTATCCTCCCAATAATCCTGGATGGGATGTACCATTCTTATATCCATTTTACAGATGAAGGAATTGTGACTGAAGTTAAGTGACTTCACCAGGACCACACCACAGGAAGTGTATGGTAGGGTTTGCAGGCAGAACTCTAAAACAAGTGCTCTGTCCGTGGTGCTAGTCAGTTGCATGTTGCTAGGAAGCGTTTACCAATTGGATGAGAGACCCAGAGAAGATAAGATGATATGCCCAAACCCTCATCCCCTGTTGGAGAGAGGAATAGTGACAAAAGTAATTTCTTAGTGAGGTAAAACAGGATTGTTCTGAACAGGGAAAGCGTGTGACTTTAACAAAAGGTGACCATCCATGAGTAGAGCAGGAACAAGGACCAGGCCAGTTGGGAGCTGCCTACATGGCAGCAGGTGGTGGAAGCTGATGACTCCAAGTGTTACTCTTCAATGTTAACACTTTTTAATCTGAAAAATGCCCTTCCTTCTGACTTTTAGGTATTTATTTAGGCACCATAGTGAAAGCTCAAAACCTCAAATAAATAGATAATCACATGGAAGAGACATCATTTTCCTACCTTGACCTAGATGGACAGATGTCTAACCTCAGCCCCTAGAGGGTGAAATGGATTGTTTCTCAAATGATCTTGGTCAAGTCTCTTTCCCTCTCTTGGTCTTCAGTTTCCTCACCTGTAAAACAAGAGGACTGAATGAGATGATTACTTAAGTCCCTCCCAGCACTGCCATTCTTTCTCCTAAGTCCTCCCTGTCCCAGCTCTGACATTCCCTATTCTAAGGCCACTCCCAGCCCTGACTTTCCCTGTTCTAAAGTCCCTTCCAGCTCTGACATTCTATGCTTCCTCCTAGCATTAACATAATGATGATAATGAAGATGACACTAGCTGACACTTTATATAGTGCTTTAAATCTTGTCAAGTTTTTCCCATGTATTATGTGATCCACACAACAATCCTGGGAAAGAGATGTTGGTATTACCTTTTCTATAAATGAGGAAACTGAGGCCAAAAGAAGTTGCCAGAATCCCACAGCTAGGAAGTCTTCCTGACTCTATAACCTCAGTCTATGATTCTCTATTTCTCTATAAAATCAGAGGAGCAAATGCTTTACTAATGCTAATAATTTCCTAAGCTGATTCTCAATCCCACCACATGTCTGTTGACTTGAAATTCTATGACCCATATAGACTCTAAATTCTATGCTGCTGTGATCCTATGATCTCTAATGGTCTTTTTAGTTCTAAATTCCATAATCAAGTGACAAACTGAGAACAAATGAATATGGGAAATTAGTCCCTAGAGGAGGGAGTTATGAACTCTTGCACCAAAGAAGAGTGGGTATATACTCAAGAAAGGATTTCCATGGCCCAAAGTTCCAGCAATCATCAGTAAATTCTCTGTCGCATGTGAATCCTTACATGTATGTCCCATTCCCACTTTAAGTTAGTGGGGGCAGAGTCAAGATGGCAGAGTAGAAAGATGCACATATGCTAGTTCTTACCCCCACAGCCCATAAAATACCTGTAAAGAAGAACTCTTAACAAATTCTGGAGCAGCAGAAGCCACAGAACAATGGAGAGGAGGAGATTTCTATCCCAGAGTGACCTGAAAGACCTATGGGAAAAGTCTGTCATGAACCCAATGAGGAGCAGAGCCCAACTCTGCCTTGGCCATGTGACACCAAAAGGAGCAGATCCAAGCAGGCTTCAGGGACAGAATCTCCAGCACAGTGAAGATCCCTCAACCCACGGTCCCCAAAGGTCAGTGAGAGGGTCTTTTCAGCTGGCCGAGAAGAGAGCAGGGTGTCCCCATAACCCGGGCCTCCTCAGGTAGCAGCAGTAGAGGCAGCAGTGGATGGGGGCTCCCAAATCTGTCAGTAGCCCGCATCCATTGTTGAAGGTCTCATTGTAAACCCCTTGAGGGAACTGAGCTCTGTGTTGGCCCTGTCCCACCTGAGCAATTGATTTTAATCTCACATTGAATAGGGGCCCTGCCCCTCCTAAAACCCCTGAGGCTTTGGAGCAGCTCATCTGAATCTCAGCCCCTAGTTCAGGCTTGGCAGAACTGGAGGAGAGGTGGTTGTGGAGAGGAAACTCAGAAGTCAAGTAACTAGCTGGAAAAATGCCCAAAAAAGGGAAAAAAAAATAAGACCATAGAAGGTTACTTTCTTGGGGAACAGGTGTCTCCCCACATCCTTTTGGATGAGGAAGAACAAGGCATACTGTCATAGGAAGTCAAGGTCTCTGCCTCCAGGGCCTCCAAAGGGAACTTAAATTGGACTCAGGCAATAGAAGACCTTAAAAAACAAGTTAGCAGCTTACTAAAGGAACACCTAAAAAAAAAATGCTGAGGAAAATAACAACTTTAAAAAGAGGCTAACTCAATTGGAAAAAAGGTCCAAAAAGTCAATGAGGGGATGGAGGTTTTAAGTTAGTGACTCTTCCTGTGAACCTCTGTGTATTTGTAGGATAGTTTGCCCCATGACTTGGGGGAGGAAAGTTTATACCAACCGTTCTTGTTATATACTTTCTTAGTAAATACCTTTTCTAAAAGTACTGAGTTTGTTGACTGATTATTAGTTGGAAGTGCTCTAATGAGAACTTGTGAGTGTTAGAAATCTAGTTCCTCAAGGTGACCCCTATAATCTCCCAAAACTAAGGCAGAAGCCAGCCAACCCTCTGAGAACCCTAAACTGTGAATGTGACTATAGTCTGTAGGAATAAACCTAGAAGGCAGTGCTAAACTAGTATCTTTGAGATACTTTTGGATTTTAAATCTGTGATCTAAGTTTCCTTCCAGCTTAAATCCTTTGACGGGAGCTCTTCAGAAAGTCTGGGGCTTAGTGGTGAAGAATTGTAAATTTAGAAGGTACCCATCAATTGAAGAGAGGTTGAACAATATAGTATATAAATATTATTGCATTATATGAATTTATTAGAGACAGCTTCAAAAAAACCTAGGATGACTTGTATGAACAGATACAGAGTGGATTGAACAGAAAGAAGATAATTTATATAATAACAACAGCAATGGAAATACCAAAAATTTTAAGACTTAAGAACTCTGGTTATTGTGATAACCTTCTGTAATTCCAAAGGACTTTATAATGAAGCATATTAATTACCTCCTGACAAGATGACTGAAGAGACATGGCCAATGTGATGTTTTGCTTTGCTTCAGTCATGTCCAAGACACTGGAGTGGTTTGCCATTTCCTTATCTAGCTCATTTTACAGATGAGGAAACTGAGACAAACAAGATGAAGTGACTTATCTACAGCCACACATCTAGTAAGTATCTGAGACCAGATATGAACTCAGAAAGATGAGTCTTCCTGACTCCAAGCCTACTACTCTGTGCACTATGGCACCATCTAAACAGCCCTTGTTTTGCTTGACCATACCTATTTGTTAAAAGAGTACTGTTAATCTTTTTTCTTTTCCATGGGAATGGAGGAAAAGGAAATAAGAGAGAAAGTAGGCTTTGGAATAGGTTTCTTTGCCCTCTGGAAAAAAAAATTAGAAGAGAACAGAAGGAAAGCCAGAAGGAAGCACAAACAATCATGACAAGTTTGAAAATTACACATTGAATTCATTATAGATTTTTAAATAAAAGCAAGTTGTCCATAATAACATATATAGAAATTCTCTTTTTGGGGAGTTTAGGGCAGTGTTTGTTAATTTCAGAATAGAGAAGGGAGAGGAGAAAAAGGCTGGGGTTAGAGATGACAAAGGCAGCTAGGTGGCGCCATGGTGCAGAGAGCGTCAGACCTGGAGTCAAGAAGACATCTTCCTGAGTTCAAATCCGGTAGGTTTGACCTTGGGCAAATTATTTAACCTTGTTTACCTCAGTTTCCTCGTTTGTAAAATGAACTGGACCACGCCAGTATATTTGCCAAGAAAACTCCAAATGAGATCACCAAGAATTGGCCATGACTGAAAATGGCTTAAAAATATATATATAATCAGGACAGCTGATTCAACACAATTCAACAAACAATGATAAAGTGTCTACTATGAATCAGGCACCATACCATGACATCTCTTTATAGCATAAGAATTACCTTACTTCTGTCGCACCCTCTTTGGGACCACTTTCTCAACTGGGCACTTACAGTGTCAGAGTGGGTCCCCAAAGGGCAGTGACAACTAATTCCTTTAGGGTTCTAAGGTTCATTCTGAGGAGTTGAAGGTTCTAACACTGTAGCTCTAAAGCCCCCCACAAATGTGCTCCCTATGATCAATCAACCAGTTGAGTTCTATTTGTTTTAAGAAAAGGGATTTATGGAAAAGATATAGCAAGAAGAATTGGTATAAAACATTTCACACAAACCAAGGCACACTCTCCTCTTGCACACCCAATGTCAGGGCAAAGAGTAGGTTTAAAGCCTCAAAAACAAAGGTGCATATGTTGCAAGGGGTACTCTCCTGACCTTTGGAGGCAAATGTTATTTACTCCTTTAATAGGGTGCTCAATAAAGTTTCCCTTTGATGTAGCATTCAGCTTGGCTCAGAGGACTAGACTTCAGGTCTGGTACTCACTGTACCTTCTAGGGTACAAAGCTGGCCTATTTCTCTTCATATTCCTGAAAACCTTCATCACCCTTTCATGATGTCTTTTCACATTTGTCAGCAGGGGGTCTTTCTTTGTTATCACCACTGCTGCTTTAGCAATCACTCTTCACCCCCAACTCCAACTCCTTTTCTGCTTGTGTGCTGAGAAGGGAAAGATGCCAGCTACCTGGACTCAGCCCTTGTTAAGCTCAGTCATGGCTGGGCTAGGCCACTCAACTGCCGCCCTGAAAACCCTCCAGATATTGTGGTGCCTAAGAGATCATCATCTAGGCAAGATTGCTGCTTCCTTACCTCATGGCTCCTGTGGCTATTGTTACCAGCTCTGGTGACCTCCTCTCCCTGAAGGGACCTCAGGATCTCCTGAATTTGTGTGCCTGGGGACCAGGCACGATTATTCCTCAAATTAATTCCATCTCAGAATACTAATTCACTTAAGACCAGGAAGGAATTCACACACACACATAGATGCATATATACACACATGCACACATACCCATGCACACACACTCACATACACATGACAGAGGTACCATGTGCTCATGGACACATTGAGGCCAGATGGGGTGAAGTAGTCAGCTGCCTTTCCTCAGTAATCCTGGCCTTGCTCATGGCCAGGAAGGAAAAAGGGATTGATCGCTGTGCTGGTGTAAGTACCCTGCAGACCTTCCTTTGCACATCCTGAGTCATTGATAGTCAATGAGAAGACTATTCATTATGACATCCTATCAACCCCTCAGTCACTCATGGCTGGAAGTAAGCTGGTTAACACATGTTTAGATTGGAATTAGGCAAAGAATATCTGGGCATTGTATGAGTTAATCCAGGAAGAAAATTAGGCATGGAATGTTCATGCATTCTTCAGAACTGTAGCCCCCTCCACCCCCCTAAAAAGTCAACCTGACTCTCCTTAGCTCACAATGTGGAGCTCTCTAAATACATACTGTTTCTAGGCATATAAATTATAGACGTATACTATATCATATCATATCATTATATTTACAAAACATACATTTATGGTAGTCAGAGCACTGGAATTGTAGTCAAGAAGACTTGAGTTTGAATCCAGCCTCAGATGCTTGGCAACTTTGTGATGCTATACAAGCCCCTTATCCTCTCAATATCAGTTTCTTCATCTATAAAACGTGGATAACAGTAGCAAACACCTTATCAGATTATTATATCAAATGAGAAAGTATAAGTAAAGACTTCTGCAAACCTAAGTCTTATATAAAGGTTAACTAACAGTTATATATAACATCTTCCTGACAGTTTAACTTCTCAATCTGGCTTTGACAATTGCCCCAGTTTACCTTTTGGTTCTCTACCATGCTATTTTTACTGCAAAGTTAAATTCCTTCTCCCTCTCCCTCTGCCTCTACTCTCTCTGTCTCTCTTTTTCTTTCTCTCTCTTTCTATCTCCTTTTCCTTCCCCCCTTCCCCTCTCTCCCCTCACCTCTTTTCCCCCTTCTCCTTCTCTCTCTTTTCTGTCAACCTCTCTGCTTAATGAATAAACAAGGTTTTCTTCAGCTCCTTTCTCAACCTAATGCTTCCCACCCTGCCCCAACAGTATATTATTCCAATATGAAACAACATCCTAAGAAGTCACATGATACCCAGATTAGATTGCTCTTTATCCCTTGATGCTTCATTTAACCTCTCTCTTGACTTGGTCTCCCTTTGTAGTACATAGGTCGGGAAACTGACCCAGAGAGACCTCCCTACACATTCTAACTTCACCCCTTCTTCAAGCTCTGTTTCTTTGACTTGATAATTTTGCTAAGAGACTGCTCCCTTCTCTCCAATCTTTTCTAACAAACTGGCTTCTAGACTATGGGGTCTTTACCTAGAAATCTGTGAACTATGTCCCCATTTTTTTATATTTTGTTAATTTTAGTTCAACATAACTGGTTTTCTTTTAATTCTACGCATTTTTTGCCTTTGAAAACACTTCCAAGAAAGTATCCATAGGAATGATGAGATTGTCAAAGGAATCCAAGACACAAGTTAATGTAGTCCTTTCTTGTTACCTCTCAGCCTGCATCAAATAAACCTGATACTTTTGCTTCAAATGCCTCCTAGTTCATCCTTCTCCCCATCCCCCCACCTTCCCCTAATTCAGTTCATTTGTCCAGGCAGCGCATTAATCCTGTACATGAAAATATGGCAAATAATCCTCTTCTAGTCCAATCATCACTCTTATCTAAAGTCCAAATTTACATTAAGATGAGTGCTATTGGGGTTTGTCTCTTATTTTGGAAGAGGACCATGACATCAGGGAGGTGATAGCATAACTTGTCATTGAATTGGATTTAAGTGGTGCAAAGTCACCAGCCTTACTTTCTTCTACAGAACAATCTGGGTCCAGTGGCCAGATATAGATCAGGATGCCTGGAGTTGGCCCAGGATACAGTGGGAGACCTTGGTCTTTTTAAGCTAAGGTCTTTTCGTTTTCACTTTGAGTGAGGCAACATTCATTTGGTGAATAGGCCTTTTTAAGAACCAAGGGATGGCTTTTTAATAATAATAAAAAAATCAACCTGAGGTGAGGACCCTCAGGGTTGCTGTCCAAAAGAAAAACAGTTACTATTTACATTCACTCTGAGCCTATAGGGCCCCAAAAAGAAGCACTTAAGTGGTGCTTGGGAAAGGATCCATATAGACCACTAGGGAGGTCAGGAGCTGTCTGTCCATGTGCTTTCTGTTACCTGACAGAAGCTATTTGGGTTTGACTGTGGGTAATAGAGGAGGATATAGGTGGGTAATATTGGAGGATATAGAGCCTGATCACATCTTTCTGGGGATTAAGAAGAGACTGGGGGGTGATTCCTTCACACATGAGTCTAGCTAGTTTTTTCCAGTGCTCTGAAGGGATTATAGGAGTAGGGATTAGCCAGATTATAAAAGTATGGCAATGGTCTCTATATCCTTTGCCACTATCTCATTGAATTGTTTTTCTTTATCTCAGAAGCTCCATTTTCTCTTTAAAAAAAAAATTAAAGGGAATTGAACAAGAATCAAGAATTCCTAACCTAAATTTGTATTTTTAAAAAATAATTTTGTAACTATTTTAAGAGAATTGGTTTCCTTTGCAATTCTACATATTTTGTTTTATAAATTTAAAAAATTATGATAAGGAGTCTGCTGGGTGCCAGGGTACATGCCTGTATTCCCTCTTTTGGAGAGGTTGAGGCTAGCAGATAGATTGGGCTTAGAAGTTCTGCACTCAGGTAAGGCTAAAGCTGATGAGGTATCTGCACTAAATCTACCACAAGATAGAGAGCCCCTCTACCCCATAAGTAGTAAAGGGATTATACCAAGCAGAGTGAGAGAGCCACCAGGCTGTCTGAGGAGCAAACCAGGCCAGACGGAAGAGAAAAAGGAGAAAGGAGGGGAAAGAGGAGGAACAGGAAGAAGTTAAGAACCCCTGATCTAGATGATCCATAAGGTCCCCCCACCCTAACCCATCTTTGACATTTATGTCTCAAATCTACCACTCATCTGACAAAGAAGGAGCCAACTTAATCCAGTTTTATCTCTTCAAGGTCACTTTACTGTCAGAAGCACACCTTCATGACCATTACTGTCATAAAATGAAATACTATCATAAAATGAAAGAAATGCTGTTATAAAATGGAATCATACCCAAATGATTGCTTATCGTTTCACAAGTAATACACACACCACTGTCTAATTCAATTCAACCACCATAAAAAATATTCAGTGTCTACTCCCTGCAGGAACCTGTGCCGTGTGTTAGGGGCTCAAAGATGAAAAGTTATGTGGTCCCTGACCTCAAAAAGCTTACAATTTACTCATTGGACAAGCATTGATAGTCTAGAGCAAGGTTTCTTAAACTTTTTCTGCTTGCGACCCCTTCAGCACTTCTTAAACTAGACCCGCTATGGTGTTTTAAGAAGTGCTGGTCTACAGGGGCCAATGAAGAATGAGGGGATGCAGGTTATAAAAAGCACTGAATATGGAGTCAAGGGGCCTTGGTCTGAATCCTGGCTCAGCTCCTTCTTACTTGTGTGACCTTAGACAACTCACCACTTTTCTAGGTTGAAGTTTCTTCATCCATAAAGCATTTTGTAAGCATGAGACTTGATGAGCAGTTAAATCCCATTATCCAATTAAATAGGTCTTCATGTCCTTGATGAGCTCCAAAGTATCTTCCAGTCTGAGCCCATGACATTTACAGAAATGATCATGGTACCAGAGAGTTGGGTTTTTGAGCAGAAGCTAGATGTCTCTGTCAGAGTAAGAAGGGAATATCGTTTTTTCTCTCCTTTTGCTTCCTCAAATGTTCTTGAAAAATAGTAAAACTCCTAGGCTGATGAAAGCTTGTGATAAAATAAGCCTGCATAAGCCATTCTGCCAGGATGATGGTCAAGCACATCTTGGCCTCCTGGGGATACTAGAAGTGTGGAGTGACAAACAACTGGGACCCTAGCCTCCCTACCACACCTACATAATCTGCATGAGGAAGGAATTACCCTTTCCGCCTCTTTTCTTTAAATAAATGGCTCTTTGGGTAGATGTAATGTTAATTATATTAATGAGAGTTAAAGATCTTCCCTACCCATTAATGGGCCAACCCATTGAGGAAAGCTTGATTAGAGGAGATTTGTAGGAAGGTTCACACTTTTTGTTAATTTCTAATGAGGCACTGGTTCTCAAGGATTGTGATGTCCTCTGGCTCTGAAAAGTATATAAATACTCTGAGGTGAGCTTACTCTTTGGAAGTATTTGGCCAGAGGAGACTCTGGGGAGCTGCTAAGGAGCCCCACTTCCCCACCCTATCCCCTACCCTCTGCCCCTTTGAAAACCCAGATCTTGGTGCTTTTCTCTATGGTAACTATGTATGTAAGTAATGGTCAGACAGTTGGATCTGTCTGTTGATCTGTGTACTGCGACAATTAAGGGGGGGGGGGTCTCTCTTAGTCATTGCTGGCAAAATTCATGCTGGAGTCCTCCTTAATAGGCTGATCCTTTACCTGGAAGATGGTCATATACCTGAGAGCCAGTGTGGCTTCAGAAAGGGCCAAGGAAGAACCGATATGGTGTTTGCTGCCCGACAACTCCAGGAGAAATGCCAGGAACAGAAGAAGTCTTTCTGTACACAATGTCTGTAGATCTGACCAAGGACTTTGACACTGTTAGTTGTGAGAGATTATGGAAAAGTATGTCAAAATTTGGTTGCCCAGAGAAGTTCATTAGTATTGTACATCAACTTCATGATGGCATGTTTGCCTGGGTTCTGGAGAGTGGACAATGCTCTCGTGCCTTCCCAGTCACCAATGGAGTGAAACAGGGCTGTGTGCTTACTCCCATGCTTTTTAGCATGTTTTCAGCCATATTGTCAAATGCCTTCAACGAGGATGAACACAGCATCAAAGTCAACTACCATACTGATGGCAAATTCTTCATTTTGAAAAGACTACAAGTCAACGCAGCCTCTGAAGCTGAGATGCAGCAAAGCATGGATCAATTCTCTGCTGCCTGTGCTCATTTTGGCCTAATAATGAATACCAAGAAAACACAGGTGTTCCATCAGTCACCACCACACCATTCATACGTGGAATCATCAGTTACAATGAAGAAGTTATGAATGCTGTGGGTAAGTTCACTTACCTTGGCAGTGTACTTTCCAGGGATTTTATACATTGATAATGAGGTTGACGCATGAATTGCCAGAGCTAGCTCAGTGTTTGGGAGGCTCCAAAGAAAAGTTTGGGAGAGAAGAGGTATTCGACTGACTACCAAACTGAAGGTCTACAGAGCCACTGTGTTGATCTCATTGTTATATGCCTGTGAAACATGGACAGTCTACCAGCGCCATGCCAGGAACCTGAATTGCTTCCATTTGAACTGTCTTAGGAAGATTCTGAGGATCATCTGGCAGGAAAAGGTACCAGACACTGACATCCTTGCTGGAGCTGAACTGCCAAGCATTCAAACTATGCTTCAGAGAGCGCAACTCCAATGGACTGGCCATGTTGTTCAAATGCAAAATGTATGCTTACCAAAAAAGACTATTTTATGGAGAACTGGCATGGGGCAGATGATCACATGGTGGCCAGAAGAAGCTTTACAAGGACAGTCTCAAGGTCTCTCTCAAGAACTTTGAAATTGACTGTGCAACACAGGAGACACTGGCACGAGACTGCTCAGCATGGTGCCCACATCAGAAAGAGTCCTGTGCTCTATGAGCAAAGCAGGATTGAGACAGCACAAAGTAAACGTAGGATATGCAGATTTGGAGTATCCACCCCAAATATTCACATGGACTCTCTGTGCCCAACCTGTGGTAGAACATTCCAAGCTCATATTGGTCTGATCAGCCACAATTGGACACACTGACACTTCATTTTGTCATGGTGATGTTATTTTTGTCCTCTTCAAGAATGAATGACAACAACCAATGTATTGCTTATAGTCACACAGTTGGAAGCCCTGTCTGTTGGTCTTTCTGTTTGTATTTTCTCTGAAGTTCAGGGTGCAGGCTTTGCCCCCATAACTAAGTGAATGATATATGTGCTTGATTAAAGTAGATTGTTGACCCTCAAAAGTTGCTTTCCTTTTAGAAAAGCAGATCTAAGAACCTGTACAGCAGGCCCTCCTGTGTATGCTGGGATCTTTCCTGTTACAGTAGAAGACAGGGAAAGCTATGTTGGAAATGAGGGTGATAGAAACATTAAGTTTCACACTTAAAAAATAAATAAACACTAGATATATACAAAATAAATACATATGGGCAGAGGGGCACTGAGGAGAATCAGGACAGTCTTCTTGGTTAGAGTCTTGAAGAGGACAAGGGGTTCCAAGAGTGGAAGTAGGTGAGAAAAAAAAGATTTAATCCTAGGGGACAAGCTAGGCAAACATACAGAGGTAGGGTATTGAATGTTATTAATGAAGAATTAGCAAGTAGATTGGTTTGACTGAGGTAAGAAAGAATCATGTATAATCAGTCTGAGAAAAGGGGCTGGAATCAAATTATAAAAGGTTTTTAGTGCCAAAAAGAAGAGTTAGTATTTCATTTTATCTAGGGAAAATGGGAAGCCATTCAAATTTCTAGAGCGAGGATATGGTATGGTCACACCTGTACTTTATGAAAATCTACTTGGCAAAGGAGTGGAGGGTGGATTGGAGAGGGGAGATCCTGGATGCATCAAGAACATTTAGAATGTCATTAAGATGGTCCAAGTGAAAGACAGTTACACCTACGAAATGCCAGGAATTGTGCTAAGCACAGAAGATACAAAGAAAGCCCTCAAGGACCTTATAGTCTAACAGGGGGACAACATGTAAATTATATATTACACACAGGAAATATGCAGGATAGACAGAAAGTCATTTCAGAGGGGAAGGCATCCACCAGAAGATGTCATTAGAGTAGAATCCTACAAGAAGACATGGGATTTAAGAGGTGGAGGTCAAGGAAAGTCATAAGAGACATAAGTTAGAAACTCTAGACTGGAAGAACCTTAAGAGCAGGAATTTCTTTTTGTTTTTGTTTTTGTTAACCTTTTGCTGTATCCCCAGCATTTAGTAGGGTGACTTACAAAAAGGAGATGCTTAATAAATGTTGGTTGACTTGTTCAGGGGTTACCCAGTCAATCAAATTCAAATCAATTGCATTTATCAAGAGTCTACTGTATGAGGCAGTAGCGGCGCACAGAGGATAGAATCTGGAATTCCTGAGTCCAAATTCAGGCTCAGAAACTTCCTTTCCTAGCAGTATGATCTTAGACAAGTCATTTAACCTCTATTTGCTACTGGAGAAGGAAACAGCACACCATCTCAGGATCTTTGCCAAGAAAACCCCATGGACATAGGCTCGTGAGTCACAAAAGAGTTGGACAGGACTGGAACAACTGAGCATTATGTACTCTGTGTAGTGCACTCAGCTGCATGTGGGCATTTAAATACAAAAATGGAGCAACCCTTCTGACTAACACACAGTTACAGTTAGTGAGTGAAATTTGAGCCCCAAATCCATCAATGTGCTTTCTTCTTACTGGACCTTGACTTTCTCCTCTGTAAAATGAGGGAGTAGGGCCATCTCTGAATCCTGGCATCCCATCTACTCTGTTCTTTGTAATTCCATAGGCTCCAAACCCTTGGCTAATTGCTGCACCCTCTGACTTTATTGGCACTCCAGGCCAGGGGCATAAGCAAGAGGAGGAAGAGGTGGAGATTTGGAAAGTGCCATAGGTGGACTTCAGCCCCTACCTTTGACCCCAAAGTCAAAGGTAAAAGGTTTCAATGGATTTATCCTACTTCCCCACCCCTCTTCCACCCTTTCTTTATGACTCCTGATCTACACCTGGCCCATGCCCTACTTCTTGATTCCCATCCTTCGTCCCCAAAGATTTAGAAGCTGCTCCTCTCTGGGTGAGAGACAGAGGTTTTTTGCCTCTGGATTTTGGGCTATTTTGACAGTGGCAGCTAAAGGCTTGGCCCAGCTGCAAAAATAACAGTGCTGGCCTCAGCTACCCACCCTGGGCCACGTCTGTTCGCTCTCAGATCATTAGCCTTGAAGCCTGTCTTTGGCACCCATTCTTGCTCTCTCCTCTGCTAAACTTTACCTAGCTTAGGAAGGTCAAGGGTTGTGGTAAATAGAGCCTCAGTCAGACTGTCAGAGGACTTGGGTTTAAATTTCTAATATACAACTGTGTGATTTTGGGCAAGTCATCTAATTGCTCTGAGCCTTGGTTTACCCCTCAGTAAAATGAGATTTTTGGACTAGATGAACTCAATGATTTTTCTCCTTTCTGAAAGTTACTTTTTTATACTACTGAGGCCCAGTCCCTTCCCCTATATCCCACACTGTTTGCTTCATCTGAACTCAAGGTGCTTGGCAGGTGTGACAAGTAAAGAAACTGGGAGACCCATAGAGAGTAGAAGGGATCTTGCCCAAAGGTATGGGTGTCAATGGAATCCAAGAACCCTGATTACCAATTATGGACCTTCCTCAATGAACTACACTCCTTCCCTTTCAGAGAACTTCCAAAATACGTCCATGCTTTCTCATCAATCTTTTCTCCTTTTAGTCCCCTACATATGCCCAGCCTCCCCACTGTCACATATATGCATACACTATCCATACTTACCAGTGTATACACATGTGTATATAGGAAATATAATACTAAACTTGTAGACCTTTTGGTTGCTGAGTTGTTTCAGTCATGTCTACTCTTCATAACCTCATTTGGGTTTTTTTTGGCAGACTATGGGAGTGGTTTATCATTTCCTTCTCCAGCTCATTTTATAGATGGAGAAACTGAGGCAAACAGGATAAAGTGACTTGCCCAGGGTCACACGGCTAGTGTCTGAAGTCGGATTTGAACTCACAAAGATGGGTCTTCCTGACTGCAGGACCAGTGTGCTATCTACTGCACCACCTAGTAGAGATCATCTATTCCA
The DNA here is from genome assembly GCA_028658325.1 of Potorous gilbertii. Lineage (NCBI taxonomy): Eukaryota > Metazoa > Chordata > Mammalia > Diprotodontia > Potoroidae > Potorous > Potorous gilbertii. The sequence goes on along the minus strand of CM053770.1, from coordinate 235,740,240 downwards.
ACAATCTCATTTCACAGATTGGGAAACTGAGGCCTAAAAATGAGAAGCAATGTAGTGTACTATAGCCCCAGAAGAGACCTTGGAAATTGTCCAGTCTAAACTCTTTTATTTTGCAAATGGGAAAACTAAAGTCCAGAGAAGATCATGGGACACCAACTCTAGAGTTCAAAGGAACCAAACTCCTCATTTTACAAATCGGGAAAGTGAGGCACAGAAAATTTACCCAAGTTTACACCAGGGAGTAAGTGGCAGAGCCAAGATTCCAACCTTTGCCTCCAGACCCAGTTCTCCTTCCATGATACTATCATCAAACCTGCTGAAAATTGTCAAATGCAGTTCAAGCAATAATGACTGAAACAATGTCAATGTCAAGAGTCCTCCTAGGGCATTCCGTTTCCCATCTCTGCTCGTACTGTACTCCTTTCTCACCTCAGGGTTTTAAAATGTCCTTCAAGGCTCCTTCTCATGGAAGACTTCTCCTGATTCTTTCCCCATCCCTACCCTGGGGCTTTCTCCCCCAAAATAACTCATTTATACTTTACAGACTAGAGCTGTGAATTTTTTGGTTAAAAGAAAGTCCTTCCATCAACAGAACTGAATACCATCTCTGAAACTTCTAGTCTTAAGAGGTGCCTAGAACACTACCAGGCAGCAGGATGTCCCAGAGGAGGAGTCAGACATTCCTGGTTTTGAGTTCTCTTCATTTTACAGCACTATAGTGCCACCATCTTGCTTATGCTCTGTCTATATATTTATATAGGGCAGTTGGGTGGCACAATGGATAGAGTGCCAGGCCTGGAGTCAGGAAGACTCATCTTTCTGAGCACAAATCTGACCTCAGACATTTACTGGATGTGTGACCTTGAGCAAGTCACTTCACCCTGTTTGCCTCAGTTTCCTCATTTATAAAATATCCAGAAGAAGGAAATGGCAAACCACAGCAGTATCTTCGCCAAGAAAATCCCAAATGGGGTCAGGATGAATATTTATTTATTCATATTTATACAGCTAGTGATTATCTCTCCTTGCTAGATAAGGGAACATTTAACTTTTCTTTGTATAGTCAGTGCCAAGGACGTTGCCTAATACGTAGTATATCCTTTGCTCTTGTTCGGGACTTCGTAAATGCTTATTGACTGATCAATAAATGACACATCATGATTCCAGGGTATCAAAGATGAAGCCTGCCTCCCACCTCCCAACAGAGAACTGATGGACTCAGGGTACAGAAAGAGACACACATTTTTGAATGTGGTCAGTGTGAGAGGTTTGTTTTGCTTGCTGAGACATATTTGTTGAAAGGATTTTTTTTTCCTTTTTCTTTTCAGCTGAGAAAGTGATGGAATCCTAACAAAGTTGCCACTAGTCCAAATATTCTAACTTTCTTGCAGGCTCTACTGAACAGCAGGCCCACAGGCATAGGTGATAGATTAAAGGGGTGAGAGAGAGAGAGAGAGAGAGAGAGAGAGAGAGAGAGAAAGACATAGAGAGACAGCGAGAGAGACAGAAAATGCAGAGAGCCTGGGAAAGAACACCAGTGTTTAGGGGTCAGGAAGAGGATAAAGAATGAATAAATCAGTGAAGCTGAGAGGAGGAAAAACAAGAGAGAATGGCATCCCTGGAGCCAAGGAAATATCATAGGGATTCCAGATCTGCTGTAGAGCACAGCTAGGCTAACCCCTTGATCTACATATGAAGAAACTGAGACTGAAGGAAGGGGGATAACTGAGTTGCTTGAGGTAACAAACATGACATGATATGAGTCTCATTCTTATGCCTTCAGAGCCAATAATTTTTTTCAAATTTTATATATACCATGCTGGAGAGTATTCAATCAGTGACAAAGTCAGAAGCTGTAGAAAGGGCTGAGAAAAGGGGTCATTGGCTTTGCAGGTAAGAGAATGGTGCCCGCTTTGGAGAGGGGCAGTGGTTGTTGAGTGGAGGGGCCAGAGGCCAGTTTGTCATGGAGCTGAGGAGACAGTGCTAAGTGAGGAAATAGAGACTGAGCGGCTAAGAGATCTTTCAACAGGAGATTGACCGTGAAAGAGAAGAGATATGTGGGATAGTAACTTGAGGGAGTGGCAGAGAAAACTGTCTTGAGGATGGGGGAAACCTGGAAACGTTTGTAGGGGGTCCCAGCTACAGAGAGGTGGCATGACTTTAGAGATTGAGGGCTGGCCCAAGGGTCAGAAAAACTGGGTTCAAGTTTTGCTGTCACAAATACTGGCTCTGTAACCCTGGAAACTCACTCCTTTTTCAAAGGAAACAAGATTATGAATCACCAAAATTTCCTTATCTAGGAATTCCTTATATAGATGATATCACAGTGGAGAGGAAGTAGAGAGAAGCATAAGCACTTACTAATCATCTACTATGTGCCAGAGACCTATGGTGCATCTCAACTACTCAGTGCTGATGGAGCCACAATGATTAATGATAAGGACATGATCCTAAAGGGACAGGCTGAACACTTCCACAGTGTTCTCAACAGACCATCATTAATCAATGCTGATGCCTCAGGTTGAAGTCAATCCCTCCTTAGCTGAAATTCCAACTGAAGGAGAAGTTTTAAATGCCATTAGGCTCCTTGCACGTGCCTTTCTCGAGAATTGTAATTAATCCTTTTCTTTCTGTTCTTATTGAGAAGCCTCTTTATTTATTTAAGATTTTGAGTAAGGCTCTTTTTTATCCCACACACCTTGGTAGCATACTTTCCATAGATGTACACTGAGGTTGATGCACACATTGCCAGAACTAGCTCAGTGTTTGGGAGGCTGTGAGGGAAAGTGTGGGAGAGAAGAGGTATTAGATCGACTACTAAACTGAAGGTCTACAGAGCCATTGTGCTGACCTCATTGTTGTATGCCTGTGAAAACTGGATGATCTACCAATGTCATGCCAGGAAACTGAATTGCTTCCATTTGAATTCTCTTAGGAAGATTCTGAAGATCATCTGGCAGGATAAGGTACCAGATGCTGAGGTCCTTACTTGAACTAAAACTGCCAAGTATTCAAACTTTGCTTCAAAGAGTGCAACTCTGATGAACTGGCCACGTTGTTTGAATGCAAAATGGATGCTTGCCAAAAAGACTATTTTATGTAGAACTCACACAATGCAAGTGTTCACATGGTGGTCAAAAGAAGTGATACAAGGATAATTTCAAGGTCTCTCTCAAGCACTTTGGAATTGATTGTGGGAGACACTAGTACAGGACCGCTCAGCACGCTGTGCCCACATCGGAGATGGTGCTGTATTCTATGAGGAAAGCAGAATTGAAATAGCTCAGAACAAACTTGAGATGTGCAAATTTCGGAGTATCCACCCCAAATGTTCACATGGACTATTTGTGCCCAATCTATGGTAAAGTCTTCCGTGTTCATATAGGTCTGATCAAAAACAGTCAGACACACTGAAACTTGACTCCAGCATGGTGATGTCATTTTGGTCCTCTTTGAGAATGATGGACTGATGAGGTTGAGAGGTGACTGGGGACCCCAAGATACTGACAGTCTGGATCCTGCTCAAATGAATTCGACTCAAGCCTTCTTAAAGCCAAAGAAAACAAAATTTATTAAAGATTCACCAAATTGGGTTGCCTCTTAAGGAGCCTAGGCTCATTTGTAACACTTGTGTTCACAAGCGAGCCACAGAGAATTCCAGCTAGACAGAGTCTGAGCTGGATTGCATCTGAGCACTTTCATGGAGGCAAGATGGAACTTAAATACAGAAAAGAGTACAGGAGGGATCTGGGTGGGGTGGGGGGGGTGGTCTGGTAGTTCAGATGGAAGGAAGGGTTTAGGAAGGATCTTGAGGAGAAGTCCAAGGAGGGAATTCCAGGAGCATCCAAGGCTGGAAATATCAGGAGATATCAGACAAAGGAGGGCTTGGGTGGGAAGCAGGTGGGGCAATCCAGAGATCTTGATAGGGGCATTATGGGAATGAACACAGATCTTGATGGGAGTGGTCCACAGCCTGGAGAATGGGAATGATAATGAAAAGCCCATAGGCTTCCCCAGACTGCCGGAACAAATGGGAAGATTAGATTTGAGTAAGAAAGGCCAGATTAAGTGGGAAAATTCAAGGGGAGCTCAAGGAGGCTTCCAGAGTCTGAACCCCATCAGGACAACAACCAATCAACCAGGCATTATGCTTAACAAGTACTACCTCATTTGATCCTCATAACAACCCTAGAAAGTAGGTGGTTTTACTATTCTCATTTTACAATTGAGAAAATAGAGGCAGAGAGAAACTAAATGATTTTGCTCAGTGTCACTCTGCTAGAAAATATTTCAGGCTATATTTGAATTTAGGACTTCCTGTGTTCTATTTACTGTGCTCTCTAGCTATAATTCTTATTTCTATCTTCCAATTGATGAAATTAGCTGAAGCCTTTAGGGGAGATGATGAAATTCAAATAGACTGGTCAATGAGATAATAAGATTCAAATAGGTTGGTCAGAGAAACTCCATCCCTCCCCTTCTCCCTCTCCTCTTCATCTGAAGGGGGTCTGCCCAAAAGAAGGCATATTTTATTGACTGAAAGCAATCTCATTAACTTTTCTCAAAGTCCAAGCCTTAAACCCAATTCATTATGGAACTCATAGATTGGACAATAGGTTCCTGACCTCCTAGCACATAGTGAAAATAAATAGTAAATAGTAACTGTTTCTCTGGTCCAACCACCCTGAAGGTCTTCTCCTCTTAATTTGATTTTATTTTATTTTTTTATTGAAGGGGCCATTCCTTGACTCACTTCTTAAAGAGGCCTATTCACTGAATGAGTGTTTCTCACTCAGAGTGAGAACCTGAAAAGATCTTAGTCTAAAAGGGCCAGGGTCTCTCATTGCATCCCGAGTCATCTCTATTCATCCTGATGAATATCTGACCACTAGACCCAGATGGTTCTGGAGGAGAAAGTGAGGCTGGTGAGCTTGCGCAGGCCTCCCTCCCTCAAATCCAAGTCAAATGTAAGTCAAGTCATCATTTCCCTGATGTCATGGTCCTCTTCGAAAACTGAGGACAAATAACACTAAAAGAAACTAACTAGGGCCTCCCTGCCCTGGGCAAATGGGCTGGACAATGGAATTAAATCTCTAAACTACTGCTCCTGGTTTACATATCCCTGATTATCTTATCTCTGCCCACAGGGCACATTTTCTCTATAAAAATCCCTAGTTAATCTGGCTAGGGAGCATCCCCCTTAAAGCACTTTTACCTCCCATAAGGAGGACCCTGCTTAAGTGTGTGATGCAGAATAAATGCTCTTACCTGATATGGAGGCACCTTGACTGAATTCTTTCAACAATATCTTCACACACACACACACACACCTTGCACCTCAACAGTTTGGTGACCTTGCACCTCATCACAATCATCTAACCTTCCAGCCTTAGAGTCAGGAAGACTCATCTTCCTGAGTTCAAATCTGGCCTCAGACATTTACTAGCTGTGTGACCCTGGGTAAGTTACTTTACCCTGTTTGCCTCAGTTTCCTCATCTGTAAAATGTGTGTGTTTTTGTCCTTTGTTGCTGAAGAAGACCATGCCATCAGAGAAATAATGACATGACTTGCACTTGAGTTTGTTTTTTGAGAAAGAGGGTTGTGCAGGTCACCAGCCTCACTTTTCCTCCAGAGTCATCTGAATCCAGTGACCAGATATTCATCAGGATGAGTGGAGATGACCCAGGATGAGGCAGTTGGGTTAAGTGACTTACCAAAGGTCACAAAGCTAGGGAGTATCAAGTGTCTGAGGTGACATTTCAACTCAAGTCCTCCTGACTCCTGCACTGATGCTCTATCCACTGCACCACCTAGCTGCTCCTACTGTAAAACGAGCTGGAGAAGGAAATGGTAAAACACTCAGGACAACTGGAGATTGCCAAGAAAACCCCAAATGGGGTCAGGAAGAGTCACACAGTCTAAACAATAACAATCTTCTAATTTCCATTCCACTTGGGGGCAGGCTGAATTCTTTGGAAAGTTTTCCTTTTAGGATATATTGAAGGGGTGTGTTGGCAGTGAAAAAAAGAGCAAAGAATCAAGTAGAATTCCAGGTTCCCAAAGATCTAAATAGAATGTGGAATACCGGGGGTATATGAATAGGTGTGGACTTAATCCCTCTGGACCCACTCTGGAGATTAACAATGGGAAGGACAGTGGAGCAGTATTGGTAAAACCATTTTTCAAGGTATTTCTAGAATAGAAAAAGTGGGAGGGGCAGGAAATAAGGAATGAAGGCGAGGTAAACGGAGACCAGCTGATCTGCAGCAGGTCCCTCCTCTATAGCCCCAGGGCTGCTCTATCTCACCCCACCAAGATACAGGTCTTGTCGGCAGCTCAGAACGATTAGAAAGCACTGTATATTGGAAAGAGTTCTGGAACTAGTCAAGAAAAAAGGGCTCAAGTCCTGTGCCCGCCCTGAGCCTCATCTGTAAAATAGAGATAATCCATGGAAGAGTAACATAGGAAAGTATTTCATAAAATTTAAGTGAGAACTATTTCTGAGGAGTCAGAAGACTATTCTATTTAACCAGTCAACAAGCATTTATAAAATGCCTATATGCCACATACTTGCCAGATGCTGGACACACACACACCACACACAGACACATACACACACAGAGATACACACACACCACACAGATACACCACACACACATACACACATACCACACACACACACACCACAGAGCAGATTGTCCCCTCAAGGACTGTTAGGAGAGGCTCACCTTAATGAAAGTGCTCCTGCTCCGATACTGTCCTTCTGCGGGTGATCCATCCAACTACTGAATGCCTCATTTCTCCTTGATCTAATTCTATTTCTACTATCGTTTGCCTCACCTTCCTTCCCAAATGTCCCAGTGCCTCTCCACTACCCAAGGAGTTATCTTCACCAACTCAGGGGTGTTGTGACACTCCGATGAGATATTTGTAAAGCACTTTGCAAACCTTAAAACACCATATAAATGCCAGCTATTAATAGTATTATAACTGTCCAATCACCAGGCTTCTAGCCTGGTGAAGACTTCACTCCCGGGCTTTCTACATCATTCCTGCAGAGCACAAGCAAAGTTCCTCAAGTAGTACCGGGGCATGCTAGTAAAGGTTTTACAACTGGGAAGGAAGGGAAGAAATGTCTGCAGGATGCACTATTAAGTCTAATGTGTATTAACATTTAAGTGTAGACAATCAATAAAACAACCCAACCCTGATTTGCAGTGATGGCCGATTTCTGAAGATAAATACTCATGATGACAATTTAATAATAAAGAACTGAGAGCTGGTTAGAATGGACTCCAATATATTCCCCAGGTTAAGGAAATCTAGATGGTGTGTATAGAACAAAGGACAAGTCTTTGAAGGAAGGGAACCAGGTCAGTCAGGGGAAGGTCAGGAGGCTCATGGAAGACAAAGGGAAGATGAAAGCCCAGTGGCCAGAGGGAAAAGAGGTGCTTGGGACTGGTTCCCAGTAGAAACTGCTGCCCAGAATGCTGATCAGATCAGAAAGGCCCAAAGGCTTGAGTCTTATCATAAGGCTTAAGAATGAGAAGGATCAGAGCCAAGAGTCCTTAAGTTCCAAGATTTTATGAACTTCTGGATCTGCAGCCTTTGGCAGGTCATAGCAATTTACCACCTATCCCCATACCTTATTGCATTTCTATAGTACTTTAAAGGATTTCCAAATTTTTTTTTATAATGAAAAAAGCAGTCACCTGTGAAGATTGGGATGGTATCAGTCCATTCACTTACTAGGTCTGAAACCCTGGGAAAGTCACAATATCTCATCTGGAAAATAAGAAGGATTGATTTTGATGACCTCCAAGGTCCCTTCCAATCTATGTGTAAGATCTTGTGAATGACATGAGTTCAGTAGTCCTTATCCTTGTCTGACAGATGAAAAAATGGAGATGAAGTGGTTTGCTTAAGTATACAAGAAGGGGTTAATGCTGGGGCTGTGACCTGGGGAAGTGAGGGATAAACCCCAATTCTCTACTTAGAACTCATCTCATGTATTGTACCCACTCCTAGCCCCCTCCCTACCCTGCTTTTCTTCTATAAAACTTTATTAATAAGATCTCACAGATGGAACTCCAACCCAAATCTTCTGACTCTCAGTCGTGAACTACACTCAGCTCTCCCCACCCCTAAATATTTTCATTGTCTTATAGGAGAATGGCATTCTTTTATTCTAGAAAATGGTCCTCTCTCAGTGGATTGGAATTGGCCCACCAGGATGTCCAGGCTGCAGTTTTCTACCTCCAGTGTTTAGTTCAATGCTTGTAAGGGTTTAATGAATATTTCATTCATTCATTCATTCATTGGCATATTTTGTTGACCCTTTAATTTAAGGAGCTCATCTGGAGAATGGTTTTTCCCAAAACCCTTGAAGAGAGACCTACTTTGCCCACACCCACTATGGTTTTCAGAGATTGGTTTCAAACAAGAGGAAATAGGTGGCTGTATAGAAAGATTAAACACTTCACATTTATTGACACTAAAAGATAGGAGGCGGTAGGTCTGGTAATCAGCACAGGCTAAATTTCAGAGGGCCATATTTGGAACTAGGTAAGCCCCTCTTTTTCCCCCATTCTTCACTTCAATCAGCCCCAGTAGATCCCTTCACCATTGCCAAAAGTGCCTCCATGCCCTCCCCCCTTTACCAGATGGCATTTGTCTTTTGTCTCTGAATCAGAATATTCCATGGGCTTCCCAGAAGAAAGGGAGAGGTGGGGTGTGCCACCCAGGCCACACCTTGAGAATAAAAAAATTTGGCCACTGTATTTAAAAAAGACTTAGAAAAACTGTTAGGTTGGGTGGCCTGGGAGCAGGGAAGATCCCTGCTTCAAAGGGTCTTGCCTCTGCCCTCTGAGATGACATCCTCAGGCTGGGCACGCATGTACCACTCTATCCAGGATCCATCATAGATGGCCACATCAGGCTTGCCACAGAGATAGGCACCCAGGGCTACATGGCAGGCAGTGACACCTGAGCCACAAGTTGCCACCAGGGGCTTTGAGAGGTCCACCTTCTTTTCCTGGAACAGTCTTTGAATGGCATCAGGATTTTTCTCCAGGCCCTCTTTGGTTAGGAAGTCAATGAAGGGAATGTTCACGGTGCCAGGGATGTGGCCAGGTTCAATGCCTAAAGGAGGAAAAGTGGATTTCAGTGGAAGTAGGAAGTAGCGGGGGTGGGTGGGAGGATGGGGAAACTCAGAAGAGCTGGGTTGGAATCCTGGCTTTGGAACTAACTACCCACAGCTCAGCGCTTAACACACATTAATGCCTCACTTCACAAATCGTTACTGACTGACCATTCCCTTTCTGGGCCTCAGTTTCCTGCTCTATAAAATTAGGGGGCTGAGATTAGAAAATCATCAATCTAGAGCTAGAAGGAACTTCAGTGGTCATTCACTCCTTTTGGAGAAGAAGAAACTAAGGCCCAGGATAGTGACTGAATGGCCTATGATCACACAAATCATAGGAACAGTACATCGAGAACTGGAAGTGGGTCTGAGATTCTTTAATCCAACCCTTCTTTTATAGATGTGGGAGGGCGCGGGGAAAGGTCCAGGGAAGATAAATGACTTTCCTAGAATCACAAAGAAAATAACTGATAGAAGCAAGTTTTGAACACAGGTCTCTGACTTCAAAGCCAGTAGTTTTTCCATGGTACCACATGGTGTGCCTTATGGTACCTTCTAACTCTAGTTCTGGATCTTAAAATAAAGTCTGAAGGGAGATTGTGAAGAATAAAGGACATAATTTAACTGGAGCATGACAGAACAAGTTGCAGTATAGGACTGTGATGGAATACTATTGTTCTATAAGAAATGATGAACAAGGTGCCCTCAAGAAACCTGGGAAGATTTAGCTGAACTGATGCAAAGTGAAGGGAGCAGAACCAGGAGAATGTTGTACACAGTAACATTAACATTGTAACAATGATCAATTGCGAAAGATTTAGCTACTTTGATCAAGATGATGACCCAAAGCAATTCTCAAGGACCCATGACGAAACATTCAGGCAGTTCAGTATACTCAGCCAGTTGGGTAATTAAACTCATCCTCTCCCTCTCCTCTCCAAAGGAAGGTAAATTTTGACAGCCAGAAGCTACCCAATTAACTTGGGGTTTACTGGCTAGATTTCTTTCTCTTTCTCTATCTCTGTCTCTCTTCCTTCCTTTTTTTCACAAAATTTTAAAGCCAGTTCACTCTGAAGCTCATGGATTGGACCATAATAGGTCCCTGCCCAAGCTCCACTTAATGGATGCATGTTGGGCACCCCTGGATTAGAGTGAATGTCAATGGTAACTGTTTCTCTTTGGAACAGCAGCCCTGAGGGTCTTCCCCTCCCAGATTAATTTTTTTTTTGTAATTAAAGAGGCCATCCCTTGATTTACTTTTTAAAGAGGCCTATACATTGAATGTGTGTATCTCAAAGTGAGAACCTGAAAAGACCTTAGCCAGGGTCTCCCATTGCATCCTGCGCCATCTCCAGTCATCCTGATGAACATCTGGCCACTGGACCTAGATGGCTCAGGAGGAGAAAGTGAGAAAGTTCTTTGAAAACAAAGAACAAGCACAACAGTGGTGAAACATGCTATTCACCTCTAGAGAAAAAAACTGATGAATGCTGAATGTAGATGGAAGAACTTTTAAAAATTCTTTATCCTAAATATTTTATTTTGCTTGTGTTTTCTTTTGCAACATGACTAATATGGAAATGTATTTTGCATGACCTTACATGCATAAACAAAATTAAATTGCTTGCCTTCTCAAGAAGCGGGGCAGGAGGGAGAGAATTTGGAACTCAATAAAAAAAAATTTAAATATCTATATGTAATTGGCAAATATTCAACAAAATAAATGAAAATATTTTTAAATGGAAAAAAAGGAAAAGCACATGGCCTGGGAAAGGAGTAAACTGGCTTTGAGTGGACAAGATCAGAGGATTAAGGGTAGCAATGTATCTTAGATAGCATTTTATCTACCCTATCTCCCATTCATTGACTACAATGATAAAAAAAATGCCTAAAGAGAAGGGACTTTTCTAAACTCCTATAGGTCATTAACGTAACATTTGGGTTTTAAGACCCAGTTCTCTGACTGAAAATCCCCAGGATACTTTTCACTATTCTGGAGTGCCTAAGGATGGGTGAGGTCTCAGATGGGGACACCTAAGTACCAGCTGCTTTCACCTAAGAGCAATCTGGTAAGGGATCTCATGGGACTAGTGTGTAACAGACCAAAGAATCACAGACCTATAAAAGACCTCAGTAGCCCTCCACATCACCCGGCACTGAAGTAGCAACCACAGCTCCAATATCCTTGACCAGCAGTCATTCAAAGATTCATTTGCTTAAAAACCTTGACACTAGAGGAGATACTGCCCCAAGGTCTTGTTGAGTGGAATGTAGCCAGAGTACTTAATTTGGCAGTCAAGAGAGTGCCCCGAGTGTGGTCCTTGCCTTTTCTGATACTCATTTCTCTATTTCACAAAATGAGGATAATGTTTACAAATTATCCACCTCACAGGAGGGTGGAGTGGCTGAACCAGCATTTAGTAAAGAGCCGCATGAAATGATGGTGACTCAGTACCCAGGCACAGAGAAATGATTGTTGGCTTGCTATAATCATTAATGTTACAAATTAAAATAATTAAACAATAACTTAAAAAATAATAGCTAACAACTGAACATATTGAGCGTTAGAGTTTACAGAGCCCTTTATATTTATTTAATCCATGTGGAACCTATAACAAGGGAGGTAGGCTAACTGTTATCTTTATTAATCATTAATATTGCTATTGTGTTGTCCTATGCTATCATAGATGAGGAAACTGAGGCAAGTAGAGACAAAATGACTTGGCCAGGGTGTCCAAAGCAGCACCTGAATGCATGTATTCCTGATTCCAAGACCAGAAATCAATATATTAAGCTAGATTGCCTCTTAGCTAGGTGGTGCAGTGTTGACAGGAGCGGACTGGGAGTCAGGAAGTCCTGAAGTTGAATCTTGCCTAAGATGCTGCAGTGTGACCCTGGGCACTTTTCTGTGCTTCATTTGGACTCCATGAAAGCCTTCAAGGATTGACTTGACCTTTACCTGACTTACTGGATTAACTGTGGAGAGAATTCTCATACAGATATGGGTTAAATTGGCTCAATGGATCAAGTGCTGGGTCTAGAGTTGGGAAGACTAGAGTTGAGATCAGAGGATTTAGATAGCATCTAGGCAAGTCATTTGACACCTACCTTTCTGCCTCAGTTTCTTCACCTGTAAAACAGGGAAAATAATAGCACCTCCCTCTCAGGGCTGTTGTGAGGATCATATGAGATAATATTTGTAACAAGACTTGTCCAGTGTGTAGCGCATCGTAGGTAGGCACTTAAAGAATGTTTCCTTCCTCCCTCCCTTCTCTCCCTTTCTCCTTCCTTCCTTCCTTCCTTCACACTGAGATTCTGTAATTATTATTAACACAGTTATTACTTGAATTTAGACAATGAGGAAACATGCCCAATCAGATATTCCCAAAGGTTTCAATAACTTACAGAACACAGCAGTACCTGAAGGAGTCTGTGACCCACAGAAATGGAGGGCCCATGAACCAAGATAATACTCCAGAGTTTGAGTGGGGGGATACCAAGCATCTGGTCCATCCAGCCCAAGCTCTGGGCCAGAAAGATTCCAAGGGGTCCCCAACACTTAAGGAATGTAAGGATCTAGCAGAGCTTCACTGACTGTAGCCACCCCCTCCAAAAGCCTTCTCCTAGGCATGCAAGTTCTGGCTCTAGAAGGTTCTGCTAGCAGTACGCAGGCACAATCCAAAATGCTGCAAGGTAGTGCCTGCCATCTGAGGACCAGCCCAACTATCAAAGACATGCTATCTTTGGGGTTAAACAGATATAGAGGAGATATAGCCAACCCCATTCCCCATTCCAGGGTCTCCTCAGAACCAACCTCCTTGGCCACCACTGCCTTCTAGGTGATGACTTCCCCTTTCAGAACAGAAGTTCCTTGAGGGCAGGAGTTGTTTATGTCATTGTGTCCCTGGTTCTTAAGATGAGTGCCTGGCACAGAGTAGGTCAATGTTTAGTTATTCTTTCATCCCTATTTTACAGATAAGAAAACTAAAGCTCATAGTGACTCAAGGCAGGTGAAGTCAAGAGTATGAGAAAACGTTTGGGATTTGAGGATCTGGGTTCAAATTCTGACTCTGCCTCTTAAAACCTGGGCAGCTAAGTGGTACACTGCAGAGAGCTCCTGAGTTCAAATCTGACCACAGACATTTAGTAGCTATATGACCCTGGGCAAGTCACTTAACCTTCTTTTGCCTCAGTTTCCTCCTCTGTAAAATGAGCTAGTGAAAGACATAGCTAATCACTCCAGTATCCGCCAAGAAAATCCCAAAAGGGGTCACAGAGAGTCAAGATGCAATTGAACAATTTACAACTTAGGGGACTTTGGACAAATCCTATCACCCCTCCAAGCCTCAGTTTCCCCATCTGTAAAATGGGGACAAAAAACAGCCTCTTCCCTGCAGGGCTGCTGTAAGGATCAAATGAGCATTGGATATAAAGCTACAGAAATGGGGGCTGTTCTAATTATCTCATCACTGTTGCTATCACAGTCTCACAGCGACCTTCAGTTTCCCTCAATCTGTTCCCCATGTCCCTCTGGGCACTCTAGCTGAGAGCACTCTCCAGCACCCTTGCTCCAGTTGAACAACTAGAGGTTCCAGCAGGGAGCAGAGGGCAAACTACAGGGTATGAAAATAAGACAGTGATTGATCAGTCCCCTCCCATTCATGTGTTCAGCAGCAAACACACCTCCCATCTCAGCTGTCCCAGGCTGGTTGTTAAGAGCTCCCCACCACTTCAGCTACTATGTCCATGGTACTTGAATGCTTGCAAATGTAAGCTTATCTTATTAAATGTAAGTTATCTTATTTGTGGAAGAGAAGATGAATGGTGGTAGGGGAATGTCTGGATGGAACCCGACTGGGACAATACTTGATGGCAAACGGGATTGCCCATAGGCACTTGGGTTTGTCCTTCATTCTCAAAGAGGACCACAACATCAAGATGATGACAGGACTTGCAGATGACTTTGATTTGAGTGAGGGAAGGCTGTACAAGGTCACCTGCCTCACTTTCTTCTCCTGAGCCATCTGGATCCAGTGGCCTGTTATTACTCAGGAGGACTGGAGATGGCCCAGGATGCAATGTGGGATCTTGGCCCTTTTAGGTTAAGTTCTTAGACTCTCACTTTGAGTGAGACATACCCATTCGATGAATAGGCCTCTTTCAGTAGTTACTCAAGGGATGGCCCCTTTTAAGAAAGGAAAAAAAAAAAAATCAAACTGCATTGGGCAGAGAGTGCTTATCAATAAAACAAGAGAATTGGAGTAGATGACCTCCAAGAACCCTCTGGGCCTCAGTTTTTTCATCTATACAATGGCAGGCCTGGATGTGAGAGCTTCTGAGATCCATTCCAGGTACAGTGTCATGATTTTATGGTTTGTTTAATCATGGAATTTGGAGTGGGAAAGGGAATCTTAGAAATCCTCAAGACACCATGTGGTACTGTGGAAAGAGGGCCTGGAGCCAAAGCATCTGGATTCAAATCCTAGTTTTCCCTTTCTCTCTTGTGTGATCTTGGCCAAGTCACTTGAATCCCATGGGCTTTAGGTTCCTCCACTATAAAATAAGGGTCTGAGACTAGTGCTGTCTAAGGGCCCTTACAGCTCTAAACTTAGGATCTTAGGACCCTACCCCCTTATTTTACAGAGGAGAAAACTGAAAAGTAGATTGGAGAAGTGAGTTGGGCACAATCACCCAGGTAGGAAGAAGAGCTGAGATTTGACCCTGGGTCCTTTGACTGCAAATACCATGTGATCTTTTTGCCATCTCCTTCCCTCAGTCCCACCTGGTCATAGACAGTGCTATATTACCTTCCCGGGGTTCTGGCTCAATGCCCCTGAAGCGACCTTCAACACGGGCATCCACAACCTGGAACTGGCGTGATTCGATGTTCTCCTTGATTTCTTCATAGGTCTTCACAAACAGCGGGTTTAGTGTAGCCTGGAATTCTGCTTGAATTGGGCGGGCCTTGCCTGAGCTCAGCGGGTAGCCCTCCCGCTTCCAGTTCCTTAACCCTCCATCCAGCAAGGAGACAGTCTCGTGCCCAAAGGCCCTGAACATCCACCACAATCGGGGGGCAGAGAACAGGCCCTGGTCACTAGCATCATACACCACCACGTGCGTGCCATTCCCCACCCCCAGCTTGCCAACATACTCAGCAAACTCCGCAGCATTGGGCAGCATGTGCTCATAGGGGGACGTCCGGTCACTGCAGATATCAATGTCGAAGAAGGCTGCTCCAGGGATGTGACCTTCTTCAAACTCCAGCCGAGGGTCTCGGTTCATCTTTGGCAGGTACCACGAGGCATCCAGCAGCTTCAGGGGCTGGGATTCCTTCAAGGACTTAGCCACCCACTTGGCTGATACCAGAGCTCTGAAGAGGGATCGTGCAGACATGATGCCTCTTGGCTTTTGGCCAGCTTCAGTCTGACTCAAGGCCTCCTGGGATCCTCTAGACTAGGTAAGAAGAAAGAGAAGAATCAACAACTAGGAGTAGAGAGGTAACTAAGCACACAGAGGGCTAGAATCCAATAGTAATTTGTGTTATCAAGAGTCAGAGAGAGCATAACAAAGGGAGAGGGAGGGAAGAATGAATGAAGGGAATGAGGAAATGAGGGAGGGGCGGTCAAAGTCCAATGAAAACACTACACAGCAAACAACTAGCTTCAGTGAACTCAGAGTCCTGATTCAGCAAAGTCACCCTGTCCCACCCACCTGGCCTCAGCCACAGAGATTAGAGAGACCATCATTCCCTGGAGTCAAGGGATACCTATGTTACTTGGAGAAGATAACAGTTCTTGACTCCAAAGTGTCATTTAGTCCAACCCTTTCATTTTTACAAATGAAGAAACTGAGGCCCAGATAGCCAAAGTAACTCATCATGGTCCACAGGAAGTGTCAAAGTCAGAACTTGAACCCAGGACCTGACTCTAAATTGAAGCTTCTTCCCCCTGTGCTATGTCCCTAGTGGACAATCTGGGGAAAGCAGGATTTCATGGGCCACACCAGCTCTATACCAGGGAGAGGAAGGTAGATGCAGAGCCTTTCCCTCCCAGTGTGTTAAAATGGCAGGACATGTAGGTGCAATCCCCTGAGCAATGGTGTTCCTGGGACTAGAGACATGCACTCCCTTGGCACATCTCCTGGTGATGAGAGACTTAGAGTGACAGAAGGGTAGTGACTTACCCAAAGCTATGCATCAATTTCTTAGCAAAGATAACACTAGATTGGCCATTAGAGTCTAGACTGTACACATAATGGAACCAGCCCTGCCCATGTCCTTCTGAAATGCCAACTACATGCCCTAAGGAATCCAATCTCTCCTTTGCCACTCCCCGCTTCTACCTGGGTAACTGTGGGCAAATCCATTCTCACAGGGGCTGTTTCCCAGTTCTGTAAATGAAGGGATCTAAAACGATCTCAATAATTTCCAAGATCCCTCCTCATTTTGACATACTGTGCCTATGTTTCTAATTCTGACATCATCTCTTCTAATGTTCTCTCCCTCACTGACAGGTTAAGTGCTAAGGCTGTTACCAGGGGCAACATTTTAAATTCTACTGACCCTCCTCCCAGTACAATTCAGTCAAATTCCCCAGTTAAAAGTTTATACCATTTCACATGAAAAAGAGGACAGTGTAGTGGGTTGAGACTAAGTGTCAGGAAGACCTGGCTCACACTGGCAGGGTGACCCCAGGCAAGTCAATTTCTTTCTTTATGCTCCCAAGGTGATTTTCTAAGACCACAAGATGCTGAGCTGGTATAGCCAACAATAATAGTTAACATTTATACAGCGATTACTTTGTGCCTGGCACTGTGTTAAGCACTTTACAAACACAGTCTCATTTGGTCTTCGCAACAGCCCTGGGAGGAAGGCGCCATTATTATTCCAATCTTACACATGAAGAACCCAAGGCAAACAAAAAGTGAAAAGATAATATCTAAACTAGTAGAGGGGGAATTTCCTCAGATAGAATTCTCTACATCAAATAAATTCCAAGTCTATTTAAAAAGGGGAGGGGAAGAGCACTCACTGACGTTGAAGTCAGAAGACCCAGGTTCACTTGTCTATCTGACCTAGGCTTAGTCACTTTAACAGTATGAGCCTCGGGTCCTTCAGTGTGAAATGAGAGATTTTGACTGGATAACCTCTGAGATTCCTCTAAGACCTCATATCCTCAGACCTCCATTCAAATTCTAGTGTATTCATTCCCTGGATGAACTTGGGCTGAGTCATTTCTCTTGTGGTTCCTGACTACAATATAATAACCACACTTACATAGTGCTCTACTTGGACCTTCACCATAAATCCAAGGTAGATGCTCGTTTTACAAGAGAAGAAACTGAGGTTCTGAGAAATTAAGTTATTTGCTGAGAGTTGCACAGAACCAAGTGTTTGAGGCAGGATTCAAACTCAATTACATCTGACCAGTTCACCATTCTAAGCTAGACAATGAAGATAGCAAGATCAAAGGAAAATTCAACCAAACAAAACGGTGCTAGTCCCTGCCCTGCTCTGAAGGAGCTAACATTCCATCCAGCAGGATACATACATGTCACACACACAGATGATTAAATATAATTTTAAAAATTAAAGCAACAATTTCTTTGGGTAGGAGCTCCTCCTAGTGAGAATGCTCCCTTCACTACCACATACCACCACCTGCCAAATACAGACCACATGCAAAGGGAATCCAAAGGTGTTTCTTGGGAGAGGGGACAATCATGGGGAAGGTGGTACCTGAGCCATCTCCGCCATGTACAACTCCTAGATCAGCTCAGTGTCCCTCCCTGGATGAGTTCTCAAGAAGTCTGGTTTTTGCTTTCAGCTCCCTTATTAAGGATGGTCAGGAAAGGTTAGACTAAGCTTAGCCAACACCCCCTACACACCCAGGTATATCCCCATTCTCAAACAGTATTTAAAGGAATAAGGGAGGGCCATGGATTTGAAAGCCACCTTCCCAGACATAGGAGCTGGCTGTTATTGGTTTTGTTTTTTTTTTAATTTCTGAAGGAGTGGAACAGATAGAAAACATGGAACCTGAGAGGTGGAAATGGAAGCCCAGAAAGGAAAAGGGGCTTATCCAAATGGTACATGAATAGTAAGGAACCAACCTAGGATTTGAACTCAGGTCTATTAACAATTCTGTTAGTCCATAGGTTTAGAATCCAGGATTGGAGCCGAAGAGGTCCTCAAGAGCAATGTAGCTCAACTTCCTTGATTTACAGAGGCCCAGAAGTGACTTGCCCAGGATTACATTGCTACAGCAATAGGCAAAAGATTTAGTTAGAAGTGATCTCAGAAGCGACCTACAAATGAAATTGAGGCCCAGGGAGGAGATCCAGGAATCAAATGAACCTGTACATTTCCTTGGCTACACAGGGTGGGTCCGAGGGCTTATGTGGTTTGGAGCCGCTGGCTGAACCTCCCTTGGGAGGGAGTCCCAATTCCTGATAAAAGGGGCCCAGTGGAGTAGAAGGCTGAGAAGAGCTTACTACTATCTGGTCCCCATTTTACAGAGTAGGAAAAGCGAACCTCAGAGCAGTCACGAGATTTGCTCAAGGTCACACGGCTCAAGTAATGGGGCAGAGGTAGTTCGCAAACCCGGCCAGGGTCTCTGCCCGCTAAGTCAGAGCTCCCTGTATCTCTAAATGGCTGTCCCCTCACCCCTGGACAAATACCAGACCGAGTTTAGTTTCAGGGAGCACCCAGTTAGCCTCCAAAACATCACTAACCCACATGGGCTGGGGGTCATTCGGCGCTCCGCCGTTGGGCTTCCGGTTACTCCACCAAGGACAGCTGGGTTAGGCTGGGGGAGGAAACCCTCCCTCCCGGTTGCCCTCCAGCACCCCCGGCTCCTTTTCCCAGACTACTACACGCCACCGCTGGCCTTGGGGCAGTGCCAGATCCCCCGGGCGCTCCGATTGTGCTGGGGCCGGAGGCACTGAGATTGTGGCACCTTGGACAGGGGTACCGGTTTAGTGTCCTTCCTCCAAGGGCAAGGGCCGTAAGGAATGGAAACTAGAGATCTGGGAGTCGAAGAGAGAGTCGGGGGGCCCAGCACCCACCCCACATGAGTCCTCACTCACCACGGTAGGGGCCGGCCCAAGCTGACGGCTTCTCCGCCCCTTCCCCTGCGACGGCGACGCCAGTGGGCTGGTCCCTGAACGCAGGAAGGAGGGATCTAAGGGCTGGGCAAGCGGCGAGGGCGGGACAGAGGCAGGGCCCAGGCTGGGCTTCCCTTTTTGAACAACTAACTTTATTCAACCGGGAGCGAGAGGGAGTGGCAGGCGGCAGGCTGGCGAGGGGTGTCGAGGAGGGAGGCACTGACTCGTCTGGAGGCCAGGGCCCACCGAGACAAAAAAGAATTCAAGAGGGAACTAGCCCATGGACCCAAGGACACATGGGGTGGGACTGGGGGAACCTAGATCTTGGAACTCTCCGGGGCACCTGGAGGATAACACCACCGCCCCCTCTCCCCCAACTCCCTAGAACAGGGCGAGAAATGGGGGTCATGGAGGGAAGGGACTTGCCCAAAGTCACACAGCTAGGAGCCAGCCGAGGCAGGATTTCCAGGCCAGGCTGACACCGTTCGGGTCCATGACTCTGGCCATAGCTCTCAACCACCTCTACAGAGGTCAGTGAGGGGGAGGAGTGAAAGGGAGCAGAGGAGAAGTGGAAGGGGGAGCAGAGAAGGCACGGACGAGCACAGTCCAGGGATCAAGGTCTCCTACCCTTCCCTTACTCCCACCTTCCTGCACTTCCTGTCCAAGCTGGTTCTCTCTGGGTTGGAATTTCTGGTTAAGTGGAGTTTTGAGTCTAGCGCAGGGTCAGGTGTGTTCCATCGGCTGGCGGGTTACCGCGAAGGGGTGCAGGAATCAGGGAGAGGTGTTACGATCTCTCCTTCCCCTTCATTTGGGGACGCTTTAGGGAAGAAGTTACTTCTGAAGCTGGGCCTGCCTCCCACAGGAGTCCTTTGTTTCGGGGATGGCCAGAGCCCAGGATGTGGTTCAGCTTTTTACTGATTTCCCTTAGGAATTAATGCTCCCTGCTTTAAATGAATCCCCCCTTTCCTAGCCCTTCAGCTGGGCTGCCCCCGTCACTACTCCCCTCCGCCTCCTCTTCCCCTTCCCCCTTCTCTTTCTCTGGAAGGGGGGAGGGACGACACCCAGACACAAACCCACATATACATAGATACACATTTTCATGTACGGACTCCCAGTCACAGCCAAGGCAAATTGTACTCTTCCAACTCTCAAAGGGCCACAAGTGCCATAGCAACTGCCAGGGATTGGCTGTTAAGGTGGGAGGGGTCAGTCCTGGAATAAGAGGGCCTAGCCTGAGGGTGGAAAGACAGCCACCTTTCCCTCCGCCCAGGGACCAGCTGGGTCTGCTGTGTTGGGGGATCACCCGTCAGGCCACGCCCCCCTCCACCTCCCCTCGCCTCTCCCTGGCAGCCTTTCTCGATCTCCCGGCTCCCAGTCGAGTTTTGTTCTCCCTGTTTCCTGCTTCTCCCTCTTCCAGGCAGAAGGCTCTAGTCTCCGGTCATGGTGCAACAGGTGCTCTACAGGGCTCTGGTGTCCACCAAGTGGCTGGCCGAGTCAGTCCGCTCCCAGAAGCTAGGCCCGGGCTTGCGGGTACTCGACGTGTCTTGGTACTCACCTCAACAGCGCAATGCGCTCCAGGAATACCGAGAGCGTCACATCCCCGGCGCCTCCTTCTTCGACATCGAGGAATGCCGGGACCAGGGGTCTCCCTATGAAATGATGCTACCCAGCGAGGCCGCCTTCGCCAGCTACGTGGGCCGCCTAGGCATCAGCAACAACACGCACGTGGTGGTGTATGACGGCGACGATTTGGGCAGTTTCTACGGCCCGCGCGCCTGGTGGATGTTTCGGGTCTTTGGCCACCGCACAGTGTCGGTGCTCAATGGGGGCTTCCGAAACTGGCTGCAGGAGGGGCACCCAGTGACCGCAGAACCCACGAACCCCGAGCCCGCAGTCTTCAAAGCCACACTGGACAAGTCCCTGCTCAAGACCTACGAGCAGATGATGGAAAACCTGGAATCCAAGCGCTTCCAGATGGTGGACTCCCGGTCCCGGGGGAGGTACCTGGGAACAGAGCCCGAGCCTGATAGCAAAGGTAAGGCGGGATGAGGGAGTATAAGCAAGCGAGCTACCTCGTAGACTAGGCTGACTGGGCACCCCTCCTTCCCCCAGACACGACTTCAACAGCTCACACTGGCTACCCGAGCTTGGTGGCCCCTGGTGCCTCCTACCAGACCAATGAATTAAGAGATCGTCAGAGACAACCTCCACACCAGCTGCCCACCATGTTACAGAGCAGTAAGGGGAGGCTAAGGGAAGTCGGGGGAATTACCCAATGTCACACAGTAAAAAGTGAAAGGCTAGGATTTAACCTAACATCTTGTCACTACAAATCCACCTCTCCCTCAATTACCCCCCACCCCATGATGCTTCTTGCTTTTATCTTCGGCTCACAGACAGAACCATCTAGTCTAACCCAATCATTTTATCATTTAGGAAACTGAGGTCCGCCTAGTTCAAGTAACTTAGGCAAGAACTCACTTTGTCCAGGACTTTTCCTCCTAGCACCCTGATTGTCTCTGATTCTAGTTTCATAGGCATTTGGGGTGGGGGGAAAGGGCCAGACATCCAGTGATTTGCCCAAAGTGACATGAATAGTTTTGACTGACCTCTTGGACCTTGGACTCCAGCTCTCAGAGTCTGTTCCATTCACCTCACTCCTCTCCCCTCCCCTCCTCCACACACAGTATAAAAACAGCTCTGCTTACCAACAGTGGACTCTTTCCTTTGGAGACACTCCCAGGTCCAAAATTTCCTTGAACCTTGAGATGTAAACGGTCCACGTGGCCATCCGCTGATTTTTATTGAGAACCTGATCACCAGAGCTTTCCTGTAAAGTCCTTTTCTGATGCTTCCTTGTGATTTGCCTATGACTCTTGATTTTCCAAAGTTTTGCCAGTGGTTCCCAAGCTCTAGACCTACCATCTTGGATAGGCTGGAAGTCTTGTATGTAGGATCTACCCCTAAGTTCCAAGAAATTCCCGGTCACATTGGCCACAGAGTGTCGATTTCATTTTAATTATTTAAAAAGTATAAACTTAATCATCAACCAATGTGAAGAACAAAAGAGGCCATTCATTCATTGTGTATCAAGCAGAATGCTGGATTCCTCAGACATGGCAACTCCTTCTCAAGTTGTAAAGGGGTCATAATCGGAATCAACGGAGGTAACACCCACACTGATGATTACAGATTGTTGTGGTAGAGAATTATTGTATACCCTGTGCTGGGTTAAGATGAAACACGATCCTTCCTTACCATCTTGGCTTCTGGTCTTATGCTCAGATATGTCAAAAAGAAGGCAAATAGAGTGTGTTAAGTCATGCCCATTTGGGGTTTTCTTGGCAAAGATACTAGAGTGATTTGTCATTTCCTTCTCCAGATCTTTTTACTGATGAGGAACTGAGACAAACAGGGTTAAGTGACTTGGCCAGGGTCACACAGCCATCTATCTAAGACCAGATTTGATGAGTCTTCCTGATTCCAGGTCTAGTTTGCTATATCCATTGTACTGCTTAGTCAGTACAGATTAGGGGAGATTTCCTAAAAGAAAGAGTATGTGGGTTGAATTTTAAAATATGAATACAGAATGTAAAAGGCAGAAGGTTGGTAGCAACACTTCTGAACAAAGGCAAAGCAAGGGGAAGGTATACAGGGTGTATAGGGGTGCAGGATGTTGAACATTCCAGTTTGACTAGAAAAATATGTGAAGAAAAATAGTATGACAGAAGGTTGGAAAGGGAGCTGAGAACTTAACACTGAGCAAGTTCACCTTTCTGAACCTCATTTTTCACATCTGTAAAATGGACCAGATAGCTTCTAAGGATGCAATCCAATCTGAATCCATGATCCTGTGTCAAACTAGTGTCAAACTAAGAAGTTTGACCTTGAAACTTGATAGGTGGCAGAAACCTTTAAAGACAACTTGAGGAGAATGGGAGTGGACTTGATGGCCTTGGAGTTCCTTGGAGGTCTAGAGAACTGAAGGGACTTAATGCAGTTACAATTGGAATCTATATGCTCTAGATTCAAATTCAGAGCTCTTTTCAATGGTTTATGTAGATTCTCTCTCACTCACCTCCTTTCCCCCCTCTCTCAAACAAAACACTGTCTAAAAAAGAATACTTCTGGGAAAGTGCATATCCCAGCTTCTCTCCCACCCTAGGCTAAAAACCTAGCCTGACCAGACTTGGTAATCAGAGTTATTTTTTGCAGTTGGAATCTATCCAGCTCCTCTCTCTTACCTAGAATGACAGCTCACTTGGATCTCTGACCCTTTTTCTGCCTGGCCCAACCCTTTCTCAAAAAAATCTTGAGAAGACAAATTCAATGCCGGACCTTTACACCCCCAGAGCCTCGATTAAGGGGTGAACTATGGTTTTGCAAGAGAGAAGCAGCATCTAGAGAAATTGTGCCCACTTTGTCTTTTTTTCCAACTCTCCTTAACTGGGCAGGCATTCAAGGGGAAGGAGGGAGATTAGGATATTCCTGGCGACAGGTCAGGCTTCTTGGAGGGAGTGGCCTAGAAATCTATGGGGGCTATGGAAAAGCTTGGGTCAGAGGGGACCAGAGATCTCATTCAATATAACCTATAATAAATACCTTCAAGATAGGTTATATTTATTGTTGTCTCTTTTTTCCAGCAGCCTGTCACAGGATTTTTTATACCTGAGTCCGAACTTGTGATCACATTGGGAATTCCCTCTACAGATACAGATTGGTAGAATTCTTAGTTTTCTTCCAAACATACTCCCCATCTGCAAATTATTTTGCGTTTACTTTATATCTACTTTATAGATGCTATGTAGCTCTCTGATAGGAGATACTATTTTCATCTTTCTATCTCCTGTACCCAGTTGCCTAGAGAAAGGCCAAACATGCAGCAGAGGTTTAATATGAGTGTTGCTAGGGGACTTTGAGCTTGTTAAGCAACTAGTCCCCATAGACCTGTTTGTTATTTTTTTATTGTCTCAGTTACTATGTAGTAACTGTGGAAAAAACCTCAACTTTGGAGAGTAAGAAGACTTGACCACATCCCATCTCTGATGCACACAGCCTAGGTGACCT
This sequence comes from Potorous gilbertii, assembly GCA_028658325.1. Taxonomy (NCBI): domain Eukaryota; kingdom Metazoa; phylum Chordata; class Mammalia; order Diprotodontia; family Potoroidae; genus Potorous; species Potorous gilbertii. The sequence goes on along the minus strand of CM053770.1, from coordinate 235,715,926 downwards.
TGGTCAGATCCTTTTTCCATTTTCTGAGCTATAGAACTAGGAAATTGGACTAAATGATCTTTGAGACTCCTTACTGCCCTAGAGCTAAGATCTTGTGTTCTATGAATCCCTTCCTCATCATCCCTGACAGGAGACTATCTAGTCCCTGTATGAACTTTTCCAGGAATGAGAAATGGGTTTTTAATCCAAGAGTCCATAGAATACTTTGGGTTATAATTTGATACATTAATACTTTGAAGCATAATTGATTTCCTTTGTAATCGTATGTATTTTATGCATTTAAAAATGTTCTGTAAATGGGTCCTTATGCTTTCCCAAACTCTCCTGCTTCGAACCAGGGAATGTCCCTAGAACAGGTGCTCTTAACCTTTTTTTCTAACTTTATTTTTCTTTTCCTGAACCCCTTTGGAGCTGGAGAGCAGTATTGAGTTTTCTCCCCCATATGCTATCTCCACCCTGGAATAGGAAAAGAAAATCTCTAATCAGTTAGTCAATAAACATTTATTAAGCACCTACTATTTACTACACTCTGGGGACTCAAAAAGAGGGGAAAAAAACAGTGCCTGTCCTCAAGGAGCTTACAATTTTATATGTTTGTGTGGGGAAGACATTAAGCAGAATATGAACAGATAAGTATATCTTTGGAGTAGGGGGTGGAAATAAATAAGAGAGGGAAGATAGTAAAATCTGTCCTGTGCCCTGAGAGAAATTGCTGCTTCTCCTTGGGTCTCAGTTTCCCCATCTGCAAAAATGAAAGTATTGTACTAGATAAGAACTCTTAAGTTCCCTCCCAGCTCTGAAACCTGTCATTTTAATAAGCTACCCCTCCTAGGGTCATTGACCTCTTAGAGACCGAGGCTGAAGTTGACTCTGTTTTCTGAACTAAGGTTGAGAGATGACATTTAGACTAACATCTGATGCTGTCTCCACTTTGCAGCTCCTTAGGTTGTATTTCAAGATAATGGATGTAAAGTCAGAAGAGATCTTAGAAGGAAGATCAAATCCATTTATAGGTGATGTATCAGGAAATTTACCCATAAAAGCCAGGTGACCACTTGCTCAGGAGGTTGCAGAGGTGTCCTGGAAAAAATTGAGAGGAAGCCAAGAGGGTAGAGAATTCATTGTAGTATAGTGGAAAGAGTACTGGTCCTGGAATCAGAGGACCTGGGTTCAAATTCCATCTCCAACACATACTAACATACAACCTCAGGTATGACACTTAACTATCTTGAGTCTCAGTTTCCTCATCTAGGAAATAAGGGACTGTTACTAGGCAACTACTGAGAGTTCTTCCAGTTCCTCATCTATGCTATTGTCCAATACCTTCATTTTGCAGAAGGGGAAACTGAGGCTCAGAGAAATTAAGTCACTTGCCAATTGTTGTGTAGACAGAAAGTGGCAGAACCAAGAGTCAAAGTCCACCTCTTCTTAACTCCAAATCCAGTCCCCCAGCACAAATTCCTGGTGCATAGTGAGAGCTTAATAAGTGCTCATTGATTGACTAATTCAGGTATAAGTTGACTATATGGCCCCTGAACCCATAGATTCCTCCATCTAAAGTTGGAAGGAATCTCTGAGGCCATCTGGTTTAACTCCCTCATTTTACAGATGGAGAAACTGAGGCCCATAGAGGGGAAGTAACTCCCCTTGATCATAGATTTAGAGCTGGAATGGACATTAGAACTCATCTAAGTCCAATACCCTCCTTTTTTTTTTTTCAAGATGATAAGACCAAGAGGGAAATAGCTTGCCTAATGTCACACATCCACACATCAGGGGTGAGACCTGGACTGAAACCCCACCATTGGCTCTTATTTAGCCTCCTTTTCATTATTCTCTGTCCTGCTTTCCAAATAAGCACCAGCCTTTGTTAGAGCAAAGGGTCAGTGTTCAAGCACATTCAGGGAATGAGGAAGGAAAAGTCACTTAACTTCATACCTGGCACTTAGTCACTACACATTAAATTGTTGATTAGAATCATAGGTTTAGAGATGGAAAGGATCCATGAAATGAAATCAATCTTCTTTTTACAGAAAAGGAAACAGGCCCAGAGAGTTCAAATGAGTTGCCTAGGTAGTATCTCACATGGGATCCAAGTGTTCAAGGTAGGATTTAATACCCAGGATTCCTGGCTCCCAAGTCCAGCATTTTATCTATCCTACCACACTGACTTTCAATGACCACATCCCCCACTTGCCTACTCGCATTACACCTGACTCAAATCCCATGCTCTTCCCATTCCCTTAACCTGCCTCACCACAAAAGGAATTTCTCTGAACCCAAATGGTTTGGAGCCAATACCCAGTTCAGAGCCCCCAGCACCTAGAAATCCAAATGTGTGTACAATGTTTAATCCCCAGTGAGAAGGATGAGGTGGTAGACAGAGAAGGCTGTCATCAAATAGTATTTAGTTTCCTGACTTAACATTATCCTGGCTTAATAGTTTAGTCATCCAAAACCCTTCCTTCACAAAAAACTCTGAGGGAGAGAGTACAAATATTCACCCCATTTTACTGATGAGAAAATAGAAACAAGGGGAGATGATTTGCCCAGAATCATGCAATTATCAGATAATTGAGTCATGTTTTAAATGTGAATTTTTCAGTCTAAGGGGAAGGCCACTACTTCTACTCTGCCTCTGTAACACTCAGCCAACAAGCATCTATGTGCCAGGTATTGTAATAAGTACTAAGAATACAGATGGAAAAATAAGATGGCCCCTAACTTTGAGATTACAATATAATAGGAGAATATAGCTTGTTCATAGATGCTGGATATGTCACTAGTAATCCGGGGGATGGCCGTCCTTGAAAGGAAGTCCACCTCTGGGCTCAAATGAGTCAAGCCCAGAGGGAATTTGACCTCAAAGAGAAGTATTGGGTTTTTCTTCCCTCATATACTTTCCCCAACCCTGAAAGAAACCTTCTAATCAGTCAGTCAATAAACATTTATTAAGCACCTACCATTCACTCTGCTAAGCTCTGGGGATACAAAAATAGGGAAAAAAAACCAGTGCTTGTCCTCAAAGAGCTTACAATCTTATGTGTTTATGTAGGGAAGACGGCAAGCAGGATGATATGGCATCTGGGGGGGGAGGGGTGAATAAATAAGAGAAGGAAGATAGTAGAAAGAAGACAATTTAGGAAAGGTTGGAAGATGGAATTTTAGTTGGGGCTTTAGGTGTGGTTCATATTTAGGGTCTCTCTAAAAGAGAATAATAAAAAGTGACTGACTGAATGAACCTTAGAGACCTTTGAGTCTAACCTTTTCATTTCAAAAGAGAGGAAACTGCGACTCAGAGATTGATTGGGTACCTAAGAAAACATAGATAAGATTATGGGGCATTTGATCCCAGGTCTTTCTGACCCTCAAATCCAGTGACCAATCCAGTACACTACTATGGTTTGCTATATGAAATATCAGGTATTGGACAACTACTATGGTTTACTATATGAAATACCAGGTATTGGACAACTACTATGGTTTACTATATGAAATACCAGGTATTGGACAACTATTTATTTCCTTCAACTCAAAAGAAATGCTTAAAATGCAAAAGACTCTTAAATGACCATTGATAAGTACTTATATGAAACAGTCGCCATTTACTCCTCATACTCTAGTAGGAAAGATTGGTGAGGCTACTGAACAGGTATTTAACATATTTTCCTCAAGTCTCTATTGTTGAGGGAGCCCAGAGTAAGAATGTATGGATGAATAAATAAAGCATTTATTAACTACTCACTCTGTACAAAGCACTGTGTGACGTGATAGAAATGCAAACAGAAAGATGAGACAGTCCCTGCTTTTAATGGTGAGATGTTGACTTGAAAGGAGTAGGCAGCCACAAGGCAGGTAGTGTGTCAGCAGAATGACTAAGGGAAAGTGTAATCAGCTCCTATCCACTGTCCACATGATAGTGCTGGCCAAATACTTTCTATCCCCACTTCATGCTTCATGGACTTAAAGTCTCTGGGGAGGGCGGGCCAGGAAACTGAGTTGAGGCCCAAAACAGGATCATGTTCCTCAGAGAGGAGATTATGGGGAGGGCAGAGTTGATCATAGCCAGTGACCAGGGTGCAGGGGGACGGACTCCTGACATTCTGAGTATCATAAAAGAGAATGGAGGGGCTAGACTGGCTTTTTTTCAGTCTCAGATCACTGCAGTCAGTAGTGTAAAAAGAGAATGTCTCTCTAATCCAAGTTTTCTTAATTTGGAGGCCATGAAGTTTTTTTTTTCTTTTTTAAGCATATATTTGTTTATTTTTTTCAATGTTTCTCAATTACATTTTAAAATTTTTTTACATTTTTAGAATTTTGAGTTCCAAATTCTCTCCCTTCCTCCCACTCCTTGAGAAGGCAAACAATATATCAACTCTACATGTGAAGTCACACAAAACATTTCATATTAGCCATGTTGCAAAAGAAACACACACAAATAAAAAAAAGTCAAGGGAAAAAAGTATGTTTCAATTTGCACTCAGAGTAATGCAATTATTTTTCAAAATCAATATTGATGACTCTTCCATTGTAATTGGTTTGTACTGTAATTCTACATATGTTATTAATTTAAAAACTTGATTCAGAGGATTACATAGGCTTCACCTAACTGCCCACTCAAATGGGGTATAAAACATGTAGAATGAACAATACAAACCAATTACATTGGAAGACTTATATTGTTTCTGAAAAACAAATTTGTAAAAACAATGACTGAGTGCAAATTGAAGCCAGAGGAGAAAGTGAGGCTGGTGACCTTGCACAGACCTCCCTCACTTAAATCCAATTCACTTGCATATTATGGCATCATCCCCCTGATGTCTTGGTCCTCTTTGAGAGTGAAGGATAAATAGCACAAATCCATTTTTTGACTTGGAGGGGTAGGGAAACTGGGCTCTTAAAAAGCTCAAGTCCCATTCTCAGGTCCAATTCTTCTTTCTTCTTCTCCCTCCTCCTCCTTCCTCCTTCTCCCTCCCTACTCCTCCTCCTCTACCGCTTATCCCCACTTTATTTTCCCTCCCCTTCTTGTCCTCCCTCTCCTCTATTCACTGTACCACCTAGCTGCCCCTAGGTAACTAGATCGAGTTTGACATGATGACCTCTTCCCTTTCTGTATTACTTTAAGAAGGTTCCCAAAGCTCTTCTCTCAACATTCTTGCAAAGCACATAGTTGTCTTTACCCACAGAATCATAGATTCACTCTCTCTGTTTTTCCCCAGTGCTCTGCTCGGGGTAGACACTGAACAAATACTTGTTGATTAATTGGCCCCTACGACTTCTCAGTTGGCACATTGGGATATGAAAAAGGGGATAGATGATTGTTAAATATTATAGATACATGCCTTTTTTGTGGTAGTTGGCATTTTAACAAGCACTTTTTATAGCCCAGTTCTTAAAGGTGTCTCTTTAATGGATCGTAGGGAATGCCTGAGGCAACATCGTGAGGTGATTCCCCCACAGAAAGCTCATCTGGTCTTTACCACATGGGACAGTGCCCAGAACAGGAGAGAGAGAGATAGTGGTCCTCTTCTCTCTCCTTCTGGTCAAACCACACCATTGCATTCAGTTCTTTGTGCCACATTATATTGATTTTATTTTTGTTTCACGGCTTTTATTAAACATATATGATGGAAAAATTTCTGTGAATACACACATCATCAGATCATCTGTACACATAAAAATGCTGGAGGGAGAGAATGACACCCTGAGACTAAACACTTCTGAGCTTCTGTAACTGATAGTCTGAGGCTGTGTTCCTATAAAAACTTGGATCAACTCAACTCTACTCATCTGGAAAGTTATGACACTCCCCATTTCCTGAATCTGACCCACAGGAGAAAAGGATATAGGCACTAATGCATTTAAACACATCAAATTTCTGCAGAAGGAACTCTTAAGGAATGCTAAAAAGCCCAACTGCCCTTCAAAAGTCACATTCTTGATCAATTCAAGGACACAGGCCCAATCCTCCTTTTAGATCTCTGGTGTGAAGTAGTCATATAGAATAAAAAATCCTGGGTAATATTGAGCAATCCTTACAAAATTCAAGGCAAGCTAGGTTGGTGCCACATCCTAGAAAGGGCCTTAATGAGAATGTTTAGCCTAGAGAACAGAAGGTTGACATGGGATATGAAAGCGGGTCCCTGTGAGCTCAAACTTACTAAACAGGTTGTTATCCTTCATCTCTGTTCTCTCATTGGAAGGATATTTTGCAGGGAGAGAGTTAAATCTCTTCTACTCAGAGGGCAAAACTAAGGGTCATGCTTGGAAGCAAGAGGAAGGCATGCTTTTTTGCTCAGTAAAAGGAGATTCTAATTAGAGCTTTTTCGAAGTGGAATGACCTACTTGTTTTCAAGTGGTCAGTCACTTATTTTATAGAGGGAATTTCATTCTATTCCGTGATAGTTTGGTCTAGATAATCCCTGCATGATGCTGAATGTATTCAATTCCCACTTTTTATTTTACTCATTTGTTTATTCATTCATCCATCCATCCATCCATCTATTATTCATTTAATTTATCTATCTATATACTTATCTATTTATTTACCTCAGGGAAGTAACTAAAGCTGAGTAGGGGGAAGTGACTTGCTCATGGTCACATAGCTATAAATAGTAGTAGGAGCTAATAAGTCATAAGACTTAAACCCATGTCTTTTTTCTCCATGCTTGGTACTTTTGCCACTAAGAACCTCTGCTCTAATCCAATCAAACAAACATTAAGTGCCTATTAACTGTGACCCTAATTGCCTCCAAATTTCAAAAATGAGAGAGAGAAAAGGAAACTCCATTCTTAAGGAACTTGTATTCTACCTCATGGTGACAGGGCTACAACTTGGAAACAGCTACGTTGACCCATGGCTTATTTTGTATCAACTTATACATAGCTAGGCTCTCTCCTATAGAATGTAAGATCCATGAAGGCAAGGATGGTGTCTTTATGTCAGAGTAGCCCAATGTCTTAACATGATGCCTGTTACATAGAATTTGCTAAATTAGAGGTTTGCTGATTGGTTCTCAATCTGGAAATCAGTTATTCTAGAGAGTTAGATTTGTTGTATGAGGACACTTCGCTACTGATGTCCAGTATGCAAGTCAACTTTTCTAAACCTCAGTATTGCTATCTGTTAAATGAAGAGACTGAATTAAGTAGTGCTCAAAGTCCCTTCTAATTCTAATTCTTTTGTCCTCTTTACCTTTCATTAAAAATTGGCTTTCTTGCTTTTCCTTACACATGCCACATCTTTCCCCACCTCCATACCTTTGCACTGACTACCCTGAATATTTGGAGTGCTTCTATCTATTAGAATTCCTGGTTTCCTTCAGGATTCAGGTCAAGCACCACCTCCTATATGAAATCTCTCCTCATCCCCCACTACTACCACCTCAAGGCTACTAGTACCTTCTTCCCAACAAAATTTACCTGATAACTCTTTTTTTGGTTTTTGGTTGTTGTTGGATTTTTATGTTACTATATGTGTATGTTTCCACCATTTGACTATTAAAATAAGCTCCTTGAGGGCAGGGTCTCTTTTGTTTTGTTTTTATATCCCCTCAGACTGGTACAGTTCCTAAGAAATAGGATTACAGGATTATGGATTTAATTTGAAAAAGGAACCTTAGAGGCCACCGAGTCTGACCTTTTTAGTTTATAGATGGGAAAAATGGGCCCCAGAGAATTCAAAAGATTTATCCACTCCTAGTAAGTGTTAGAGGCAGGCTGTGAACCCTGGCCTTCCTGCCTCCTAAGTCCAGCATTCTATCCATTATGCCACACTGTTTCTGATGATAGGTGCTTAATAAATGCTTATTGATTGTGTTGTGGCCCATTCATCACCTCTAACTCTTTCCTCCATTTTTCCTGTTTTCTTGGTCTCTTCCTGGGCCTGACTCAGACCTGGAACCTGGCCACATCCCTGGCTCCCTGAACATGCCTTTCACCGACTTCCTGACAACAGAAGGCTTAGAAAAGAGTCCTGAGGAGATTCGGGCTATGTTCAAGGAGAAGAAAGTGGACCTCTCAAAGCCACTCATTGCCACCTGCCGCAAGGGGGTCACTGCTTGCCACATCGCCCTTGCCGCCTACCTCTGTGGCAAGCCTGACGTAGCTGTGTATGATGGCTCCTGGTCCGAATGGTTCCGCCGGGCACCTCCTGAGCTTCGGGTCTCTCAATGGAAGGGAGGGAAAGCATGAGTAGAAATGGGGAAAGGATGAGACTTGACCCTTTCCTTGCCCTCTACCCTCTCCTAGATCAACCAGTTGAGCCGTCATGGATCTAGGGACCCATCTTTGCCTACAATCCTCTCTGAAATGATGTTTAGTTTATATGTTTTTTTCTTAACAGTTTTTGTAAAAGATTGAAGAGTTTCTGGGGTATCTTATATAAAGATTTCCTTCATTCTCCTTTGTCAGCTCTGAAATAAATTCTCCCCTTTCTGAGATACTATTTGAGATTCTCTTCCTGGACTGAGCTATTAGCAAAAGCATGTGGTCATGGAAAGGACAGTTCATAAGGGTTCAAATCTCACCTCCAATATGCACTACATATGTAAGTCACTTATTCATTCAGACTTATTTTATCCCTCTGTAAAATGGGTATATTACTTGAGATACTTGAACTGAAACTAACAGAAAGAACCCCTTGCCTGATAGAAGTGTTCATCCTACAGGTTATCTGAAAAACTGTCATTCAGGATCAGTTAGCTTTGTTTACTTGGCTCCAGAAAACAGAATGTAGAGCATTGGATATTGGTTACAGGGAGGGAAGTGGGTCTCAAGATTTTATGGAAAGGACTTTCTAACACAGAGTTATCTCAAGGTGAGGGGAGGCAATAGGCTGCCCTCAGAGGTAGTGAGCATTGGAAGTCTTCAAACAGAGGTAAGGGGATTACTACTTAGGTAGTTGATGGTCAAAAGGGCCTCTGAGGTACCTTTCATTTCTGAGTTGCTGTGATCAAGAGTTCACTTGACATAACCCAGCTGCTGTCATGGACTCCATCGTGTTTCAAGCCCTCCAGGCCTGGACCTGTGATTTCACCAATATAGGGAATTCCCTCTACCAATCAGTAGTGTAGTAAAATACTCTTTAGTAGGGTTTTATTTAAAAAATATTTAAAATACCCTTAGAGTAGGGTTTCTTAGTATTCTGTGAGTCTTGGACCCTCAGGCAGTAGGTCCAATGAAGCCTGTGGACACCTCAAATCATCTTGTTAAAGGCAGAAAATGTATAGGATTGCCAAGGACACTTACTATATTGAAATAAAGATGTATTTTTCTCCACCTAAGTTCATGGATCCGCAAAGGGTTCCCCAAGTTAAGAAATCCTGATTTAGAGAGTTGCCCAGGACACCTGGAGTTAAGTGACTTGCCCAGGGTCACACAATCTGTGTTAGAGTCTCAAGAATTGTATTTGAGAACCAGGAGGGAGGTGGAGGTATAAAGGTCACCGGGTGACTCCTTATCCCAGTAGGTGTGTACCTTCCTTATCATGAGCAATAGTGGGGAGCTTAGAGGCCTGTCAGTCCAATCTGGATGCTGAAGCTCAGTTAGAAAGGACCCATAGAAAGGTATCTGTGTGGCCCTAGACAAGTCACTTCCCTTGAACTTTCCTCACCTGTTAAATAAAGGGATTAGCTGTCCAAGTTCCTACTTTACATGGTATATCTGTGTAAACTATCCCATGAGCCCTTGAGTTTGACCAGTGGCTTGTCCACATTCAAAATCATGGCATTTGGAGTCCAAGAACCCAAGTCCAGATGATGTCTTTGACATGTACTACTGTGTGACTTTGGGTCAAATCACCTCTCTCCTCCCTGAGTCTCAGTTTCCTCAGGTGTAAAACAAAAGATGGATTAGATGTAGGGCTTCCAAGATCTCTTCCACTTCTGGATCTATGGCAGATGACTGTAACTGGGGACACAAGACAGGAGCTTTGAATGCCCAAGTCCATCCCATTCTTACGTCCTAACTCTCTTGCCAGCCCCGTTACTGCCTCAGTGATAACACACTCAGACTGGCTCATCTCAAGCTCCACCCCCTGGACCATTGTCCTACTGCACTTGTCCTTCTGGACCACCCTATCCCTTTCCTCCCCATCCTTCTGGATGGGGGCCTGAGAGAGTCAGCCATCCAGTGAAGGTAAGAGCCCTGGGTATTGTGGTCTCCATGGCAACCATTGACCACAACTCAGGAGGGCTGTTGCCTGTTAGGCAGACAGGCCTCTGAGTCCTGTGTGTTCGTCAGAGCCAAAGCAGAGATCCCAGGGATTTTGAAGACTTTGTAGGTGTGAAGAAGATATGAAAGAACTGATTATACAGGTGAGGCAGGTGGGGGTGGAATTTGGTTCCTTCAACCCACTGGTTTGTGTCCCACTGGGACTTGTGTGACTGTTGAAACCTCTCATGGCTTTCTGGATTTCTCTCCCCTCCATACTTGGAGATGGGAGGGTTGTGGGGGGGGAGGAGCCCTTCTCTCCAAGTAATATGAGCTATCTCAGGAAGTAGTGAGGTTCCTGACACTGAAGACATCCAAGAGAAGCATGGATGCTCTTGAGAAGATTTCTGAATGTGGATATGAATCCACATTTGGTTCAAGGCTGTATCTGTTAATCAGGTGGTAAAACCTGAACCCTCTGGACATAATGTAGGTAAGATGGGGGGATTGTTTCCTGGGTGGAGTGTAGAGCAGCAGCATCTGTCTTAGACCATATTTGGATGGTGAGGCCTACTTGAAAAAGCACAAGTCAAAGGACCTATTCTCTGACATCATTTGCCAAGTGACCTTTTCATCTGAAATAGAGTTAGGAATGGTATTGGAAGTCATCTGACCCAACATCACTAGAAACTGTGGCCCAGAGAGGTAAAGGGATTTGTTCAAATTGACACAGGTATTTTATGGCAAAGATGGAGATTTACTGAGTAAATAAAATGTTGTTTCCTGATTAGTCGCTTTATATCCCTGGGCCTTGATTTCTTCAACTGTAAAATGAAAAGGCTTGTCTGGATGACTTCCAACACCCAATTCTTCCATCTCTAATTCTTTGGTCAAAGATTGAACATATCTTCTGACTCCTCTACCCAGGAAGATATTGGAGTGGCCTCAGGCAGAAAGACTCATGTTCCTTGTTCCATGCCTCTAAAATGAGCCTCACCTATTAGAGCTTAAAGGAACCTGAGGGGAATTTTCAAGGTCTTCTGGTCCAAACCCTCTGATTTTATAATTGAGGAAGGAGAGGTATCTGCTGGCTGTGTGACCTTGGGCAAGTCATGTAACTTCTAAGGGCCCTAAGACCTAAGGCTTGAAGTACCAGGGCAGGGGTTAGTCTACATTCATAGAGAAGAATTACCCAGTGGGATTTTCCTACCCAAATGGAGTTGCAGGTCAGTCTTCTCTCCTTCCCCACCAAAATAGGGCTGGATTAGATGATTCTTAGTACAAATATTATCAGAGTCTGACTTTTGCTCTCTGGTGACTCAAGGTTGCAGACAGAGACTGAAGAGAATAGGAATTGGTTTTTCCAAGTTTATTTTACCTTATCCATTGATCCTGTGATGGTAGAAGTCAGAATCAGTATTTACCGCTCACATTCCTAAGTGATCTCAAAAGTCCCTGGAGAAGGAAAAAGAATTTTCATTCTACCTGAAGTAGAAAGTCAGTTGAATTCTGTAATTTAGAGGGGACCAAAATGATGAGTGTCAATCAACATTGATGGAAACCCATGTTTTGGGGAACAATATGGGAAAAGGATCAAATCTACAGAATCTCCTTTTGCCATTTTCTGTCATTTGGTGGTGGTTTTAGGGGGATTGGGAGATGTCAAAGCTGAGTAATTCCCATTGATATGGGGAGTGAGGTGGGATGGGGTGGGGGTGCTGGCACATCTGAATCCCAGCCCATGTAAAAAAAATGCCTCCTATGAAATGCAAATATCTATTCCAATCCAACAAGTATTCACTAAATTACTCTTAGATGTCAAGCACTGAACTCAAAAGCTGAGGAGATAAAGACTCAAAAAGTTTGGGTGGAGATATCTTTCTGTGTGGATAGGAGTTTACCAATGAAGTCACAGATACAGTCCCTATCACTTTGTGCCAATCATTGTGCTTTGTAATTATCTAACATGGTGGACACAGCGGAGTGGGGCACTGTGACCACTCCCTTACTTCCAAGGAGCACCTCTGCTTAGGACCCACATGGGCCCCCTCAAGAGGTAGGTTCAGCCCAGGGGATCTTTAGAGTTAAGGAGGGACAGTAAGTTGTCTTCGAGAAGGGACAGTAATCTCCCTTTTCTCACACTCTGGCTCATAAATAGCTCACCTCCACTCCCCTAGACCCTTCGATGACAAATATAAGCTTGAGTTTTAGTTTATGTTGATATGTCCAAAAGGTGGAAAGGACTGGAATAGTACTCATCGTACGATTATGAATCAGGTATGGGACAGGTATTTATTCCTCCAAACAAAAGAAACACTAAAGGCCACAAAAGATTCATTAGTATTCATGCATATAAATAATTCATTAGGATGAATGCCACACTAACCCCATCAAACTATAAAGCAAATTGTGGAACCACAGAACACATATAGCTACATTTTTTTTTTTTTTGCTTTCTAAACAACTGCTCATCATCTTACCGGTGGTAATCTCTGATGAAAACATTCCTCTGGCTAATAGGCATGTCTACCTTGTAGACACAATATACCGCCAGACTACTAAAACTCATAAAGTTGTCTCCAAGCCTGGACATATCTTGCTTGAGACTAAGAAGTCACCTTCCCAGAAAAGGAGAGACAAAGTCAAAGAGACCCCTGGAATTCCAGACACAAGCTCACTCGAATACCCTTCACTTTTAGTCATAGGGTCACTATGGTGTCAGGGGGGAGATGAGCCAGATCTTCCTCTTTACTGTGGAAAATCTTGCCACCTTTAGGATATATATATATACACACACACACACACAAAAGATTGAATCTCTCTTCTTTTTTCAAGTTTTACTGAGTGATTGGAACCTCCAGTTTTTAAACCAAAGAGAGGATTCCTTTACCATTTCAAAGCACCCACATTCTTTAGACCTGAGTTGCTACATAGCCAGAAACTGGAAGAAACAAGAAGCCTTCTTTGAGTTCCATGGGATAGCCCTCATTACACAAACACAAAAGCGATAGTTCTTATTCTTGGGGACTCACATTCTTCTGGGGGTGGGGGAGATTCTGGCTCTGCCTCTTCTACCTGTGTGACTTTGGGCATGTGACTGACATCAGTTCTCTAGACTTCAGTTTACTTTATTTCTAAAAGGAAGAGATTGGATTAGATGGCCCCTGAGATGTGTCCCTTCCAACTCTAAATCTACCAACTTATGTTCTATAAAATGAGGGAAGAGAATATATATATCGTCTTGTTATGTCCCTAGTAGGAGGTAAGTTCCCTGAGGACAAGGACATTTTTGTTTTGGAGCTCCCATGCCTAGCACAATGCTTAGTAATCAGTATACATTTATTAAGCACCTATTAGGTTGTCAAACTAAATTGAACCCTAATTCTCCAGACTCCAATATTCTTTCCACTATGCTATGTATGCCAAGCCTCAGTTTACACAGGATTACCAAGAGGAAAAGTGCTTCATGAATCTGGGAATATTTTAGATAGAGAACTTGTTAGCTCTTAGCAGCAGGTATAGGTTTTTTCCATTCCACTCCAGTACAAACCAATTAAAATGGAAGAGTCATCAATATTGATTTTGAAAAACAATTTCATTACTCTTCAAGGATAGAGAGTGAGACCCCTAAGAATGATGTGTGCTTGGTCAACTTTAAAACCAGAAGGGTAACAGAGGATGGATTGTAAAAGCTTCCCCAGTCCTGCCCAGTGGGGACTGGATAGGAAGAGAATATGGTGCTGGAGTAGATATCTGTGGCATCAAGTAGTTGAAGGATTAGGAGAAACCAAAATGGTCCTTGGTATCCTTGGCAGAGTGGAGTAGAGAATAGGATAGTGAGAGGAAATCTCTTCATGGAAAATAAATGAAAATAGACAGGAATATGGGTGCTGCAGGAGTCTGCCCTCAAGAATGCAACAGAATACTGGGCATCTGCAAAAGTCAGGGAGATATATGACCCTTCTTGCCTTGAGGGAGGGATATCTAAGAGGAAATTAGGTACCTGCAGGGGCCTAGAAAAGTCCTTTCTAGTCTCATTCAGGAACCTTTTGGAGGTCTGTTTCTCAGACAGACAGACTTACTGGCTCTTTTTTAAGGATCAAAGATTTGGAGAGAAAAAATCCCTACCCACTTATTTTATAGAAGGGCACGTAAGGTCCTTTCCAGATCTAAATCTACTATCTATGACCCTTATTTTACAGATAAATAAACTGAGGCTCTGATGAGTTGAAGAGGCAGATAGTGGACCCATGATCACACAGATAGTGTCAGAGGTCAGATTTGAACTTCTTATTCCAGGAAAGTTTAACATGGTGTAGAGAAAGCTGGATTTAGAATCAGAGAGATATGGAATACTTACTAGCTATTTAACCCTAAGTACGTCTTTTAACTATGCCTCAGTCTCTTCATCTGTAATTCAGATTCAATATTAGAATCTGCTTTATTTGGTGATACTGAGGAGAGATATGGAATACTTACTAGTTATTTAACCCTAAGTAAGTCTTTTAACTATGCCTCAGTCTCTTCATCTGTAATTCAGATTCAATATTAGAATCTGCTTTATTTGGTGATACTGAGGATTCCATGAGACAATGTATTTTAAAAACTCCTCAAGCTAAGTTAAAGTACTAACAAAATGTCAGCTATAGTAATTATTTTAACCTGGGAGTCAGTGTGGCACAATGGATAGAGCTGGCCTTGTGGTCAGGAAGAACTGGGTTCTGCCTCTGCCATGGACTATCTGTGTCCATGGGTAAGTCACTGAATCTTTCTGAGCCTCAGTTTACTCATCCATAAAATGGAAATAATTAAAACTGCAGTGACAGTCAGTACAGCATGGCATGCTGAAACTGAGTCGGGAACACCAAGGTGATTGGTAAGCCATTAAACTTCCCAGTGACCCAGGTGACTCTCCAAGAATATAAATTGGTAAGGTGAGGATCTGCACTATTATGTGTTTCCTCTTTGGGACTTTTCAATTCCAATGAAATCATAAAATCAGTCTCATCTTGTCCTATTTGGGTTTCATCCATGATCAATTAATTAACAAGAATTTATTAAGCACCAACTGTAAATACCCAATGCTGAGAATGCAGTAGGAAATACACAATGTATGGTTTCCTCTGTATCTTTAGCCCTGAGATTCATTAGCTCTGCAACTAGGGCAAGTCCCTTCCTGCCTCTGATCGCTAGTTTCCCCATCTATAAAATGAGAGGATTGGACTTGATAATCTGTACCTAAGATCCCTCCCAGCTATAGATTCTTTGAGACAATGATCCCTAATGGGGACATCCCTAGTCATGGTCAAGGCCAATGTCCAAGAAGGGAAGGCTACCAGGAATTCTTTCTCATTCCTCAGAGATTCGTGTGCAGATGGGAGCCCTAAGCCTCAGGGAGACCAGAGAACAAAAGGGACAAGGTGAAGAGGACTGAGTTGGAAGTATCTGCCATTTCTACATAAAGCTGGGGAAGAGTCTGCTCAGATCAACTCCTCATAGGAATGGGGGAGAAGGTCCTTGAACCAATGAAGGTGAATCATTTCTGCTTATTCCTCCTTTCCAAGACCTCTTCTAATGTGATTTAGTTAGATGTGGGGCAGGTGACTCAGGGTATGGGGAATGCCAAAAATTTCCTGGATGAATTTGAAGTGGGGAGGGAAGGTGGACTACTTGAACTTGACCTTGAAAACTCTTCACAAATTTCCAGTATATCCCAAATTCCCCCACACTACAGTTCAGTAGCTTACTCTCAGATCCTGTTTATTCCCAGTTTCCTGAGGACTCTGCTAAGCATCGTTATCTCCTCTTATTTTTAATTTGAAAACTGTGAAAGATTTAATAAGGTATATTTATGTACAAACTATAATTGCAAATTTCATATTAAATATTGACTATTGTGAAAATACATAAGGTAGTTTAAAGTTGTGCTTTCAACATGTTAATGATGAGATGAATGGTTTTCTGTACAAAATAATTTGGAAATGTTGGTTCATGCATTCAAAAATATTGAAGTCACCTAATTGTTCATGGGTTTGTTTGAAACTTCAAATACATAATATTGTTTCAACTAGATAAACTTTTGTATTAGTTCCAGAAAGTATGTGACTTACATCAGTCCAGAGGAAAATGTCATGAGGCTGACAGGTAGATCAGTCATTTAGTCTCTGTGATTTCCCATATTTGGTAAACTTATCGGATCCTTCTATCGAGTTGTGAGGTAAAAGGCAGGAACCTCTTTTGTTTTTGTTTTAAGGAATAGGATTTCAATGAAGTTATATTAGTGGAGACTAATAGCTTAAGAGTTATTTTGTGTTGTCTTAGCAGGAAATCTGATTTTACTTACCACTGAATCTGGAAGTAAGGCAAACTACTCAAGACTTACCTTAAAGATATTCACATCATTTAAAAGCATACTGAGAACGGTGGACTATGTTTGTGTCTATTTGAACATGGTTAATAACTGAACAAATTCTACTACTGACAATGTTTTCTGAAATATGTTCTCTACATAATTTGGATTACATTTACTACACATCTCAAGTGTTTTATTGTTTGTTATTAAGTATCTATATTCATTAGAGAAATTGGTCTATAATTTTCTTTCTCCATTTTAGCTCTTCCTGGTTTAAGTATCAAAACCATACTTGTATCATAAAAAGAATTTGGGAGGACACCTTCATCCTCAGTTTTCCCAAATAGTCTATATAGTATTGGAATTAACTGTTCTTTAACTGTTTGATAGAATTCACTTGTGAATCTATCTGGCCCTGGAGATTTTTTCCTAGGGAGTTCATTGATGGCTTGTTCAATTTCTTTTTTCTGAGAAGTGGTAATTTAAGTATTCAACTTCCTCTTCTGTTAGTCTGAGCAATTTGTGTCTTTTAAAATAATTAATTATCCATCTCATTTAGATTGTCTAATTTGTGGGCATACAGTTGGGCAAAGTAATTTCTTATTATTGTTTTAATTTCCTCTTCATTGGAGGTGAGTTCACCCTTTTCATTTGTGATATTGGTAATTTGGTTTTCTTCTTTCTTTTTTAATCAAATTGACCAAAGATTTATCAATTTTTTTTGTTTTTTCATAAAACCAATTCCTAGTTTTATTTATTAGTTCAATAGTTTCCTTAATTTCAATTTTATTAATCTCTCCTTTGGTTTTCAATATTTCTAATTTGGTATTTACTTGGGGATTTTCAATTTGTTCTTTTTTGAGTTTTTTCAGCTGCATGCCCAATCTATTGATCTCCTCTTTCTCTACTTTATTCATGTAGGCATCCAAAAATATAAAACTTCCCTAAAAACTTAGGACTTCTGGGCAATTTTCCTTAATGATTTCTTGGATGATATTGTCCAGGCTCTTTTTTCATCATAGCTTTCTGGTAGACTATTTTCCAGGTCAGTTGTTTTTTCCAGTTAGAGATTTTATATTTTCTTCTATCTTTTCATTCTTTAGATTCTGTTTGACTGATTCTTGATGTCTCATTACTTTCTACTTGCCTGATTCTATTTTTTATCAAATTGTTTTCTTCAGGTAACTTTTGCATCTCCCTTTCCATCTGTCCAGTTGTTCCTTTTTAGCAGTTATTTTCACCAGTTAGGTTTTGTATTTCCTTTTCCATTTGTCCAATTTTTTTCTTTTTTAAGGAGCTGTTCTCTTCAGTGAATTCTTTTTTCATATTTTTAAGATCATTGGTCAATTTTTCTTCTATTTCTCTAATTTGGATTTTAAAATCCTTCCATAACTCTTTCAAGAAGGCTCTGTGTTCTTCCAACTAGTTCATATTCCCTTCTGAAGTTTCATATGGGAGTATAGTCCTAATGCTGACCTGACTTTTTAGGTAGATCTCTGTGTCTGTGGCACAGAGAGCTCTACTCTATGGTTCTTGTGCCTAAAACTTGAGGCTTTGTGTGTTGTGGCCTCTGGTTCTTTCAGCTAGAAATTAAATGCTTCAACTTACCTGGTGCTGAGTTGGCTGGTATTTGAAAGCAGAGGCCGGTTAGGTATTTTGGGGTTTCCCTGCAATTACCCTGGAGGTAGTTTGTTAAGTGTCGGTGAGGGGTGGTCTGGATACCAGAGGCTCCTCTGCTGAGCCAGAGCATATGCAAGCTCAGCTTTCTGCAGTAGGGTCTTCCCAATTCCACTGGGGTGTTGAGGCATGACTGTAGTCCTGGTGTTGGCAGTTGCTGGCTTCACTCCCCTGGGGTTCAGGATCTTTACCCGTTTTGTTGAGTGGGACTGTCTGGGACAGCTCAGTTCTTGCACTGGTTGCCTTTGACTACAGCAAGAGGAACCCTCCTTAGTGATCTTTCTAATCTCCCATGCTGAGAGTCCGTTTACCCCTTCTGTTGTTCCCACTGTTCCAAGGTGTTTTTCTGGGGAAATAATCTCTGGGCTGATCAAGGTCAATAAGGCGAGGCGAGATAGCAGTTACCCATCACTCTGCCCTCTTGGCTCCCAGAACCAGAAATCACAAGATAGATTTTTATACCCCATTACCTATATTTCTTATTTCCCAGTTGCATGCAAGAACAATTCTCAACATTGGTTCCTAAAACTTTGAGTTCCAACTTTTCTCCTTTCCTTCCTCCTCACCCATCCTCACTGAGAAGGCAAGTAATTCAATATAGGTTATATATGTGTAGCTTTGCAAAAGACTTCCTCAATAGTCATGTTGTGTAAGACTAATTGTATTTCCCTCCATCCTGTCCTGACCCCCCATTAATTCTATTCTCCCTTTTGACTTTGTCCCTCCCCGAAAGTGTTTACTTGTAATTACTCTCTCCTCTCATTTGCCCTCCCTTCTACCATCCCTCCACCCCACTTCTCTACTTTCCTGTAATGTAAGATTTACATACCAAATTGAGTGTGCATGTTATTCCGTCCTTAAGCTAATTGTGATGAAGATAAGCTTCACTTTTTCTTTCTCACTTCCCCCTTTTTCCCTCCATTGAAAAAGCTTTTTCTTGCCTCTTTTATGAGAGACAATTTATCCCATTCCATTTCTCCCTTTCTCCTCCCAATATATTCCTCTTACTCCTTAATTTTATTTTTTTAGATATCATTCCTTCCTATTCAACTCATCCTGTGTCCTCTGTGTGTGTATATACACATATGTGTGTGTGTGTATAATCCCTCCAACTACCCAAATACTAAGAAAACTTTCAAGAGTTACAAATATTATCTTTCCATGTAGTAATGTAAACCATTCAGTTTTAGTAAGTCCCTTATGATTGCTCTTTCCTGTTTACTTTTTTATGCTTCACTTAATTCTTGTGTTTGAAAGTCAGATTTTCTATTGAGCTCTGGTCTTTTCATCAAGAATGCTTGAAAGTTCTCTATTTTATTGAATGACCATTTTTTCCCCTGAAGTATTATACTCAGTTTTCCTGGGTAGGTGATTCTTGGTTTTAATCTTAGTTTCTTTGACTTCTGGAATATCATATTCCAAACTTTTGATCCTTTAATGTAGAAACTGCTAGATCTTGTGTTATCCTGATGGTATTTCCACAATACTCAAATTGTTTCTTTCTAGCTGCTTGCAATATTTTCTCCTTGACCTGGGGAACTCTGAAATTTGTCTACAATATTCCTAGGAGTTTCTCTTTTCAGATCTCTTTTAGGAAGTGATTGGTGAAGTCTTTCAATATTTATTTTTCCCTATGGTTCTAGAACATCAGGGCAATTTTCCTTGATAATTTCATGAAAGATGATATCTAGGTTCTTTTCTTTTATCATGGCTTTCAGGTAGTCCCATAATTTTTAAATTATCTCTCCTGGATCTATTTTCCAGGTCAGTTGTTTTTCCAATGACATTATCTTCAATTTTTTTTCATTCTTTTGGTGTTGTGGTTTTGTTGTGTAATTTCTTGGTTTCTCATAAAGTTATTATCTTCCATCCCTTCCATTCTGATTTTTAAAGAACTATTTTCTTCAGTGAGCTTTTGAACCTCTTTTTCCATTTGATTAATTCTGATTTTTAAAGCATTCTTCTCCTCATTGGCTCTTTGGACCTCTTTTGCCATTTGAGTTAGTCTATATTTAAAGGTATTAATTTCTTCAACATTTTTTCGGGGTCTCCTTTAGCAAGCTGTTGACTTGCTTTTCATGATTTTCTTGCATTGCTCTCATTTCTCTTCCCAATTTTTCCTCCATCTCTCTTACTTGATTTGCAGAATTTGAGCTCTTCCATGGCCTGAGACAATTGTGTATTTATTTTGGAGATTTTGGAAGCCTTGACTTTGATGTCTTCCTCTGATGGCATGCTTTGTTCTTCCTCATCTGAAAGGATGGAAGAAAATACCTGTTCACCAAGAAAGTAACCTTCTATAGCCTTATTTTTTACCCTTTTTTGGACATTTTCCCAGCCAGTTTCTTGACTTTTGAGTCCTTTGTCAAGAGGTGGGTATATTCTAGGGATCCTTAAGTCCTCAGTTCCTCCAAGATGGCACAATCAAGGGAGAAGAGTTTACTCCTCTCCTTGTCTGTGCTATGGTCTGTAATCAGGATTCCCTTTCCAAAGTCTCCACCAGCTCCACCATGTCATCACTATTCCTCACCCCAGAGCAGCCACTCAGGGTTGAGACCCAGATCACCAGCTCAATTCCCTCAGGATCTTTAGGTCCAGGGCTCCAAAAATGGACGTTGTTACTGCTGCTGTGCCTAGGGCTAAGCCTAGGGAAGGACCCTACTCCCTTCTCCCCCAGGTGAAAAAGTTTTCTCACTGACCTTTGAAGCTGTGTTTGGCGTTTGTGGGATGAGGGATTCTGCACCCTAGGCTTCTCCAGTCCTGTCCTTGCAAGTTCCTGTCAGTGCCACAAGACCAAAGCTGGCTGGGCTCCATGGGCTGTGCTCCACGCATGGTGTAATAGACCTTTCCTGTCAGCCTTCCAGGCTGCCTTGGATTGGAAATCTCTTTAACTCTGTCATTTTGTGGCTTCTGCTGGTCTAGAATTTGTTTACAGTCATTTTTTACAGGTATTTTGTGGGCTATTCTGGGGGGGGGCGGAGAGCTTGTACAGATCTCTCCTTCTACTCCACCATCTTGTTTTTGCCCCACCCCTCTTACCTCTCCTTTTGAAAAACCCTAATGTCCTCCAGGGCTCATTTCAGGCAATAGCCTCGGGGAAGCAAGAAGAGACCCTTCCTTGAAGCACCAAGCCATCACTGCTAACCTCACCCTGATATTAATTTCAGTAAATTCTGTATTTATTTTCCCATGTTTGTGTTGCGTTCTTTCCAGTAAAATGGCAGCTCCTTCAAGACAGGAACTGACTTATTTTTGTCTTTGTGTGATCTGTACTCATTACCGAGCCTGGCACATAGCGGCCATTTATCAAATGCTTTCTTTCCTTTTTTCTTATTGGATCTGAGCTCCCTGTGAGGAATTACCACCATCAAAGTGGTATGTGCTTGATCTCCAACCTCTGGTCTTGGAGAGTTGCTTAGGGTTGGGTTAGAGGCACTGAGAAGAAGGGGCTTGACTAGGAGTAAATAGTCAGAATGTTGCTTGCTAGATGTTTGTCCTTCCTTCTCCAAGAGGAACATGACTTCAGGGAGGTGATGCCATGGCATGCAAATGAATTGAATTTAAGTGAGGAAGGGCAGTGCAAAGTCACTGGCCTCACTTTCTCTTCTAGAACCACCTGGGTCCAGTGACCAAGTATAAACCCAGCTGACTGGAGATTGCAGCAGATGCTGTTGGGGACCTTGGTCTTGTCAAGCTAATTTCTTTAGCAGGTCTCAGTTTGACTGAGGCAAAGCCTATTCAGAGACAAAGAGTGTATAAGAAAAGCATCTAAGAATAGCCTTTAAAACAAAAAAAAAGATCTGGGAGGAGGAGACCTTCAGGGTTCCTGGACAAAACCAAAGTAATTATTTGCAGTCTTTTTGACCCTATTTCCACCCAAACAAGAATCCAGTAGGTTTTGGCCTGGGACTTATTGTTGGCCAATCAATGAGAACTAGAGTGATCTGGGGTTAAGGGCTGGTCTTTAAGAGAAAAAACAAAGTTTCAGAGATTACAATTTACCTTCTGTTTTGGGCAGGGCACCTGTAGTTAAGGGTGTGATACTCTGCATGTTTCCAGTTGTCCAGATCCATACCTGGACACTGGACTCAAATGACTCCTAGAGGACCAGGTGAGACTGCTGACTTTGCACAGTCACGATATATCCAAGGCAGGACTTCCTGACTCAGGGGACACTCTCCATCCCTGAGGTCACGTAGAGTAGTCCTGCTCCACCCACCCCAAGACATGTACATCTATATTTTAACAGAGGAAGAAACTAGGTGGGGTTTTTTTGGTTGTTTATTTTGTTGTGTTTGAAAGATGCATAGTTCAAGTCCTCCCTGTGACACTTTAGTGTGACACCTGGGTTTCCTAGAATGTAAAATGGGAGAGACTCCACTGAGTGATCTGTAAAGGAGAAACTCACACCAAGGAGAGTTGTCTGACTGCTTATGGGTGTGTCTTTGCATTTTTTTTCTAGCTAAGTAAAGTCTGCTATCTGATGTTTTGCTAACCTGAGACTTTGTAGGAACGAATGTACTTCAGAAGTTCTGAAGCCTTTTTGTACTATTGATCTTTGGCAAACTAGTGAAACCTTGTAGAAGAATTTTTTTTTTTAATGCATATAACAAAATACATAGGACTACAAAGGAAAACAATTCTATTGAAATTTTATTGTTCAGTCATGCCTGACTCTTTGTAACCCCATTTGGGGTTTTCTTAGCAAAGATCCTGAATTGAATTGCCCTTTCCTTCTCCAGATCATTTTACAGATGAGGAAACTGAGGCAAACATGGTTAAATGACTTGCCCAGGGTCACACAGTAAGTGTCTGAGGCTGGGTTTGAATTCAGCTGGATTTGAATTCTTCCCAATTCCTTGCCAGGCATTCTATCCTTCACCACCTAGCTGCTCCTTTATATTGCAATGCATCTGTTTAAAAAACATAAACACAAAGCCAGTTTATGGATCCAAGGTTAAAAACCCCTCAGTTATTAGAGATTCATCTCTGGGGCTATAAGTTGTGGGGGGAAATAATTGTTTTCCCAAGAATTCCACCTGGCCATGAGTGAATTTAGAAGAAAAGATCAAGTCACCCTTCAGAAATTGTTGAGCTTTAAGGGTGCTGAGGGACCCCGAAATACCAACATGCCGGGTCCTACTCAAATGAATTCGACTCAAGTTTTCTTAAAGCCAAAGAAAAACAAAGTTTATTAAAGATTCGCCATATTGGGTTGGCTTTTAAGGAACCTAAGCATTTGTAATTCACAAGTGGGCCAGATAGAATCTCAGCTAGACAGTATCTTAGTTGAATTGAATCTGAGCACCTTCACAGAGGTGAAATGGAATTTAAATACAAAAAAAGACTATAGGAGGGATCTGGGGGTGGTCTTGCAGTCTAGGGTGATGGGAGGAGGGCTTTAGGGAAGTTCTTAAGGAGAAGTCCAAGGATGACCTCAATAGGAGTGGGGTCAAGGGTTGGAAACAGCTGGAGGCAATCAGGAGATATCAGACAATGGAGGGTCTGGGTCTGGGAGGCAGGTGTTGCCTGGTACTCTGGTGCTCCAGGGGTGGTCTTGATAGATCAAACCCTGGGAGGATCCTGATGGGAGTGACTGGTAAAGGGATGAATATCAAAAGAATGCTAAATAGAAGAGAGTGAGTATCTGGCCCAGGAGAAATGGAAGGGGAATCCAAGGAACAACACCCCCCTCCCCAAGGCCAGACTTTCCAGGGCCCTTCCGACAAATTAGACAAAAGTCCTCCTGATCCTAGGAGACCAGGTCTTGGCTTGGGCTTGTACCCCATCAGAAATGACATGAAATAAAAATCTTTTTTTTCTTTTTGTGAAAAAGAGTCCCTTCCTAGGCCCAAGCACACATCTCAAGACAATTACAAAACTCTTCCATAATCATCCTGATTCAAATTTCCCATCTTAAATCATTGGTCAACATTCCAGGGTTCACTAAGCCCCACTCCCCAATTACATTTTCTCATTTCCATATTTCAATCCCCTTTCCCTTCTTATCTTCATTTATTTTATTCTTTATTTAATAAAGGAAATGTCAAGCCAAAAAATACTCTTAGTCCCCTCTCCATTTGTCTGCATCAGATAGCATGAGGAAGAATTTTTCTCAATTGCTAGCTAAGAAAATTGACAAAAGTGGTGAATTTGCAGATTGGAACTCAGGATATCAATGATAAAAGTCCCATTATCTAAGACTGAGTCTGGGTTAATGGACCTCATCCTTAGTGAAAGGCACCTGACCAGGCAGTTGTTTTGATATATAGGAAAAGGCTTTCTCAAAACAAATCTCCTTTGTAGATTATCTGGTGGTCAACATCCCCCACTGTCTTTCCACCTACAATCAGTTTTATCTCTGACATTAGCCACCAGTATGACTTCAAATCATGTTTCATGTAATTTCTGTGGAACCAAAATTCAATCATCCCTTACAGTTACTACTGGATTAATCCATGAATTACGATATAATGCCCTCCTTGTTTCCTCCTTAATTGCTATTCTCCCAAATTAATTCTCCCCATAAGATTAGTCTTCCTAAGACACATCTTTCATTATCTTCATTCCAGTGCCCCCAAACCTGGTCATCCAATAGCTGACTCCATCCTACCATTCTGATTTCCCATACTTCTTGGTCCTGCATTGTGTGCTCCATTAGGCATGTCTACACTGCCCCACCAGCAAACCATGCTCACCAGCATCTTCTACCCCAGAGCTGTGTTAACTTCCCTGTTATTTCCAGAAGGAGTGACAAGTCCCCCACCTCCAACTTGTCCATTGGATCTTTAATGACCCTATGACTGAATTTGAGGTCCTTTCAGCTCTAAATATTATACATTCTGCATTCATGCATGGCCTTATTTCCTTCACCAAAAGATTTGTGAAATCAAATACTATAATGGGTGTGAAAATGCTTTTAAAATAGTAGGTTTGCTTTAAAGAGCACACATCTTCTCTATCATGTCCATTATGATGGATTTCAGCTCGCTGTGGTTATTGTAAATGTCATCCTCCCCAAATGCAAAGATCCCTTTCCTTGGTACGGAAAACAGAGCAGGAGGAAGACTGAGTAATTCTCTCACCTTTGGCATCATCTGAACCACTCCCAGCAGCAGCAAAACCAGTTCTTCTTTGACCTTTTGTTTCTCTTCTCTGTTTTCACTTGTTCTCATCTTTTGGGCTCCAAGGGTTAATCTCACATGCTGCCCTCCCTCCACTAGCCCCCATTTTATTATATCATGGGATCATAGATTTATGCTGCAAGGGGCCATGAAGAGCATCCAGGACCGCCTGGAAGGGGAAGAGAGTTGCCCAAGATTATGGAGGTGATAAATAGCAGAGGAGGGAGCAGAATCCAAAGATTCTCAGCTCCCTTGAAGTCTGGCAGGTTGTTGGAGGCCGAGTTGTCTCCTTCTATCTCTGGAGTTGGTCTCTTCTCACAAACACTGGCAATTCTTGGCCATCCATTTTCCTCTCCACTTTAGGGACTTGCCAACTAGGCAGTCAGCTAAGCAGTGTTCTTAAGGCTTGGCCAAACGGCCAACAGGTGGGTTAAACAGCTGCCAAAATGCTACAAGGACTTTGGGGGAGGGGTATTTTTAAAAATTTTTATTACTATTTTTTGCATTGGCATCAGTTTTATTTTTCAATTGCATCCCTTCTCCCTCCCCTTAGCTAATCTCTCAGATCAAAGAATTAAAAAGAAAAGAAACAATGATGTAGATGCTGCTCCTTGTCTTTCATTCTCTAAGAGGACCATGATGCCCTGACATGCAAGTAAATTGGATTTAAGTGAGGGAGGGCTATGCAAAGTCACCAGCCTCACTTTCACCTCTAGAGTAATCTAGGTACTAAAATGTTCTACACCCATATTTCCCCACCTTTGCCCAACTGGGGAAAATGCTTGGAATGATAAGTAGATTCTCAGTTCAAGATATGGCCAGAGAAGGGATCACAAGGCAAACTGACTTGATATGGGATGAAGTTAGAGAGATTAGGAGAGAAAATCCAAAGTGTGATGATAACAAGGCAGGAGCCAGGCCAGACTTTGACCACAGGCAAGTAGTAACTAGGGAAATAGGTAAATCTGACAGAGTTGTTATCAATAAAGCTCCTTGACCCTTATTTCCTCTTCTCTCATAGGCCCTATCTTGGTTTAATTCAGCATTAAGAGTCTTATAGGATCGTAAATCATTTAGTTTAGTTTTAAAAGTCTTATAGGATCATAAATTATATCTGAAAGAAATCTTAGACGTCAACTAGTGCAACCCCTTCATTTTACAGAGGAGTGAACTGAGGCCAAGAGAGGATGATTTCCCCAAGGTTACAAAGGCATTAGGCAACAAATCCTTTGCCTCCCCCAGCCAGTGTCTCCTCCATTCTAACACCCTGCTTTACTCAACAGTAACACCACCATTCACCCCTAGTCAAAACTAAATGCTGTGGTGGTCTAATAATCAAGCTTGTCCCACAAAGAACAGATGAGAGAAGGCACTTTTCCAGGCTGCTTTGCCAGAGTGGGGGGGGACTATAACTATAGAACAGTAATATCAAACTCAAATAGAAAAATGGCCATGAAACTCTACATTCAGATCTTTCAGATGCATATCA
The DNA here is from genome assembly GCA_028658325.1 of Potorous gilbertii. Taxonomy (NCBI): domain Eukaryota; kingdom Metazoa; phylum Chordata; class Mammalia; order Diprotodontia; family Potoroidae; genus Potorous; species Potorous gilbertii. The sequence goes on along the minus strand of CM053770.1, from coordinate 235,689,132 downwards.
ACTGAAAACCAAATATGAACATTACATTTCATTATATTTTTATTTATTTTATTAAATATTTCCCAATTACAGTTTACTCTGGTTCTGGCCACACTAGGGAGTGTTGCTGGCCCCATGTGGGTTGCTATCTCTGATCTAGTCCATCCTCCTCATTTTTACAGAAGAGGAAACTGAGGCCTAAGGAATTAAATGAATTAGCCACAGAGAATAAGTGATAGGATTCAAACTGAGATTCGATGACTCCAAGTTCAGGGCTCTTTTCGTTGTAACCGCTGAATCTGAATGAGGAAGCAGCTAGTACAGAAGAAACGCTGAACTCAGTGTTAAGAAGCTAGGATTTAAGTGCTCATTTTAGTATTTAACTAACCTATAGACCTCAAGCAAATTACCTAACATCTCTGAACTAGAATCATTTCCATGAAATCTATCTAGTGAATTGAAGTGGCTCATTTAAAGGACCTTGGAGTCTGGACTGGAGATGGTTGAATGCTCCCAGACTTAGGGATGCAGAGGTTACCAATATGCCTGGTTTCTTCTCAGTGGGAACATCCAGGGAATTGAAAGCAAGGGTTTGCCTGAGAGTGCCAATACTCCTTTCTAAACCGTCTTCTGCTTAGTGAAGGGCTCTGGATTTGTGGGCTAGATATACAAAGGAGCATCTGAATTCCCAGGTCTGATCTTCATAACCCCTCTCACTTGCTGACGTATTGGTGTGATCCTCATTTGAGTTGAGATGCCCAGGATCACTTTCACTCTAAGTTTTTCTTGGCTGTATACCAGGAAAGGTAGCGATCATGACAATGTCGGGCTTGTGGTGGGTTGACGATAGTAAGGTTCAAAGGATCAGTGGATCATAGATGGACTTCAGAGGTCATCTGGTCCCATCCCCTAGTTGTGCAGTTGGGGAAAATGAGTCCCATGAACATTGAGGGATTTGCCCAAGGTCATACAGGAAATGAATGTCAGAGGTGAGATTTGAACCCAGACAAATGCTCTTCCCACTTGATTAATGAAAGTAGATTTTATATGGGCAAATGAGGAAGGGAATATAAGCTCCATTGCTTTTTTCTTTCTTTCTTCCTTCTTTCCTTCCTTCCCTTATTTCTTTTTTCTTCCTTCCTTCCTTTTTCTTTCTTCCTTTCTTTTTGCCTTGATTGGGGATTATCAGAAGAAAAAAGGCAGAATATCCGCTGACTACAGAACTATCCCAAGGGGCAAATGAAGGGGAGGAGGAAAGACAAAAGTCAAGTCAAGGAAAATGAAAGTAATCTCAGGGAGGGAGAAAGTGAAAGGGAAGGCTGAAAAGGGAGAAGATTTCTGAATCACATTGTTAGTTACATCAGGAAGAGAAAAGATGCAAGGATGCAAGGTTATTGCTTTCTAGAAGCCTGATGTTGTACGAGGCTCAAAGAGAGAACATCTATGTCATCTATGTGCAAAGCTCAGGGAGGAAGTCTAAAGTCTAAGGCAGTTTAGAAGGAGAAAGGTAAAGCTTCCAAATTTAGAACTAGAAGAGACCTTTGGGGCCACCCTTATTTGACAACTGAGGAAACTGACTGAGAGAAGCTAGTTTGTTCAAGGTCCTCTGAGTAACAAGTGGTAGAAACAAGATTTGAACCCAGGTCTTCTGAATCCAAACTTAGTAGCAGCTACACTCCCCATGTTGGGAGCTTGATGTATTGAATTATTATTTCTTAGAAAAGGGCAGTGGAGATTAATTTGAAATAAGAGGTGATGTGATAGGCAGATGAAACAGGAATCTGAAGCATACTATTATCTGGGAGAGGGAGAAAGAGAGAGAAGCAGAGTGAAAGAAAGGAAAGGAGACAGAAAAACAAAGAGAGGAAACAAAGAAATAGGGGAAGAGAAAGATGCTCAGAAAATCAGAGAGAGAGAGAGAGAGACAGACACAGAGATGAGAAAGAAAGACATAGAAACATAAAAAGAGACAAAGGAGAAAGAGATGGGGGAGGAAGAGAAGGGAGGATGGAGAGAGGGTAGTATCAGTCAATTGGACTTGAGCTCAGTAGCAGGAGAGTGGGAGAAGTGTCTGACTGGAGATGACAATCACATTACTGTAAGCACACCTGTGAAGACCTGGTGCTGATTTAAAATGGGGAAAAATAATACAGAAAGACAGTGTAGTGCTTAGAGAACCGGACTTAGAATCAGGAAGACCTGGGTTTGAATCCTACCTCAGGAACATATTAATTGTGTGATCTTGGGCAAATCATGTTAGTTTCCTGAGTCTCAGTTTCCTCGTCTGTAAAATGAGAGAATTGGCCCAGCTGCTGTCCATGGTCCCTTTCAGTCCCAGATGTAGGTTAAATAGCTGAACTCCTTATATTCTACTCTGGTCACATCATTTGAGGAAGAACCTAGGCTGCTGAACCATGTAGAAAAGCATGTAGCCAAGGTGAGCTGAAGACTGGGGGCAGTTAGGCAGTATGGTGAATGGAGCAGTGGCCCCGGAATCTGGAAGACCTGAGTTCAAATGTGGCCTCAGACACTTTACACTTGCTAGCTGTGTGACCTTGGACAAGTCACTTAACCTCAACTGCCTCACCTCTTCCAAAAAAAAGAGGGAGCTGGAGACTATCCTATTTGATAAACCATTAGAAGATTTTTTTTCATCTGGAGAAGAAAGAATTTAGGGGACAATGATGTTTCTGTTCAGACTTGAAGGGCTGACTGTCAGCTGGAATAAGGATTAGACCCTTTGTGTTGTTTCCAGGGGTCAGAATGAGGAGCAATGGATGGAAGCTGCAAAGGCAGATTATTTAGTCTCAAGGCAGGGAAAAGTTTTCTATGATTCCCAAATATCCCAAAGCAGAAAGGGCTTCTCTGGAGGTATGGGTCCTACTAGATTATAGGCAGAACTCTTACTGGAAGCCTTGAGACCAAAGCCTCTATGACCATTACCAGATAAATGTTCATTGATTTGACTTGACTGGAAACCTCTGCACAGAGAATTCTGTTCTGGTGCAGATTGGGCTAGACTGAGCTCTGAGGTCCTTTTCAATCCTGAAGTCCTAATTATTTTCCTGAACTACTCACACTCCAAATTACAAGGCTCAATAAATGCCATGATTGGTTATTCCCTTAAGTAAATGACATGAGATCTTGAACCTAACTGATTGCTAGTCAAGGTCATGTCATTTCGTTCACTGTGGTGTACATAGTGCTATCTGAGCTGGGTCCAGGCTCTGCTAGGACGGGGTGACCCTGACTACTGGCTGGAGGGATTTATTTGCATTACTGATGACTTCTGAGGATCATCCTACAGGGATGGATTTTTAATGATTGGAACCCAGCAATTCTAGTAAGTCAGAGAGGAGCTATGACACTCTGTGGCTAGCAATTCTACACAGAAGAAATCATGAGAGGTAGCAGGGGGCTCTGGAGCCAGAGGACCTGGGTTCAAATACTGCCTCTGATACTAACTACCTGTATAACCTTGAGCAAGTCACTCAATTTCTGTGGGCCTCAGTTTCCTTATTTTGGACTTGATGATGACTTCTAAGGATGATCCAACTTTAAATCTATGATCCCATGAGTCATTCAAATCAAGCAACAAATATTTATTAAGCACCTACTGTATGCCAGACACTGGGCTACGAAATATAGACAAAAGTTAAATAACTCGTGCCCTCAAGGAGCTTGGAATTCTATTGGGACAGGTAAGCACAGACAGATAGAAAAGAGATGCAAAAAGCAAACAGTAATTTTGTTGGGGAAGGCACTAATAATTTGGAGGAATCCAAAAAAACTTCATGAAATGACTAATATGGAAATAGGTTTTGCATGATTTCACGTTGATATCATACTGCTTGACTTCTCAGTGAGTGGGAAAGGGGTCTGGAGGGAGGGAGAGAATTTGAAATTCAAAAGTTTTTAAAAGATTGTTAAAAATAAATAACAAATTAGAAACAAAAAATAAATAAAAAAGAAGATGGAAGTCTTGAAAGGGGCATGGTAAGAGGCCAAATGACTATAGTGCATTCTTTGAATTTTGTACTTGGTGTGGGACTGATGCTGTGTAATAACTCACATTAGACTGTGAGGTCTTTGACAACAGGGACTGTCTTGTATCTTTCTTTGTACTCCTAGTACTTAGTACAAAGTTTAGCATATAGGAGGTGCTTAATAAATGTTGATTGATTGATTAATAAAAAAGAAAACCTCATGTAAAAGGAGGCTTTTGAGCTAAGTCTTGAAGGAGATGAGGAATTCTAAGAGATGGTCATTGGGAGGGAGTACATTACCAACATCAAGAAGAGATGTGGGTTTCCCTGTTTCATCCTCAATTCCTGCTTCTAGAAATGTCTCTTGTCCAGGGGCTGTAGGGTCGGGGCAGAGGCTCGTTGGCTGGGCTGAATTTGGCCACCAGGTGGTACTACAACAGTCTGCTGGAGGAAATGGAAGTGAAATCTAAACTCTGAAGACATGCTTCTCGATACAGAATCATAGACCTTTAGATCTAGAAGGGGAGGGAGAAAATAAGTATATATTAAGCACGTACTATATGCCTAGCACTGTGCTAAGCCATTTACAAATATTATCTCATTCAGACCTCACAATGGCCCTGTTTGGTAAGTGACCTTAGAAGTCCCCTAGTTCAAATCCCTATTTTTATAGATGAAAACAAACTGTAACAAGGCTCAGAGTTAAATGACTGACCCAAGATCTCACAGATCTCACAGTCAGTGGTCAGTAGGTGGAACACAAGTCGATGATTCCACACTAATTCCATGTCCAGATATCATAGGTAGAACTGGCTACTGTAAGGAAATTTTGAGAAGAGATCAGGACAGAAATCAAAGAAAGCAGCTGACGGAGGTCAGTAGCAGAATTTCCCAAGTGAAGGTGATGAGAGACAAAAGGCAATCTTTATTGTACAATGAGCCTCCTTAAATCCCACTAAGGCTATTAGATCTACCCTGTTGGGGGTGGGGGGAGGATCAGCTTGGTCTCCCTCAGTTGCAACCAATGAGTCTTGAGTTTCCCTAAACTGAATTAAATGTCCCAAGGTCAAGAGCCCAATCATCAGGACTCAGTCTAGGAGGCGTCTGTCTGAATTCTACTCCAGAGTTCTCACCTTTCATTCCTTTGTAAGCCTTCCTTGTTAACACTGAAACAGGAGAAGGTATTTTTGATTCAATCATCTCAAGCTAACACATCTCAAGTTAACAATCCAGGCATAGAAAAGAGAAAGTTTCCTTCTTCAGAGTTGGTCCCAACATCTTCCTCCCTGCTGCGCTTTCGCACTCTAGAATTCAGTACCCAGCTAAACTTTACCAGGAAGCTGATTAAAACTGAAGTTCAGACTTTGGGGGTAGGGAGGAGGTATGACGCAGCTGAGTTATTGGGAGCCAGAGGGTAGCAGCATCTCTACCAGTCTGAGGCAATCAGTAGATGGGATTTTAACATCAGGAGAGCCCAGGCTTCTGGGCTGGAATGCCTAAGCCAGCTGATGTGAGTCTAGAGCTGAGAGTATGACACTGAGCAAGACAGTAAGAGGAGGTCTCTGTGACAAAGAAGGGAAGCTCTAAGGGCCCAGTTACTTATCCGGTGCACCTGGATTTATCTGTTCTCTGAGTAGAGGCCAGAGTATGAATCTTGGAGTCTGCACTTATTAACGAAGCCATAGGCAAATCACTTCCCTTTTCTTACGTATAAAATGAGGAGTAATGATATCTATACAGAATTGCTGTGATGTGTCTTAGAAACTTTAAAGGGAAAGGAATGAACATTTATTAAGCCCTATAGTTTACCAGGGACTGTGCTAAGCACTCTACAAATATGATCTCATTTGATTTTCACAACAACCCTGAGAGGTAAGTGCTGTTATTATTCACATTTTATACAACTGAGGCAGACAGAAGCCACTGACTTGCCTGGAGAGTCAAACAGGATCAGAAGAGTCTGAGGCTAGATTTAAACTCAGGTCCTCCTGATTCCAAAGACAATGCTCTCTATCTACTGCTCCCCCTAGCTACTATAGATGTATGGATTCTTTGAGTTAGTTTGTAATTTTCATTTTGTCGTTGACAGGATTTGAATCTGGATGATGCAGAGAAAGGAGAAGCATGCTACACCCCAGGTAGGAGGTGTAAGCAAGAGAGTGGGTGTAGACCAGAAGCAGATTCTTGTTGTGAGAGTTGCTGAGTTTACTGTAGGGCTTCCCTACCCTCTGAGAAGTGCTCCTATTTCTGCCTCTATCTGTACAAGCCAGCCCTTTTCCTATTTCAACCATGATCCTGCCACCTCAAACAAGATGACCCTCCATCATTAAGAGCATTGTGGCCAAATACATGAGGCAGTCAGAGCTAGGCTCTACTCACTTCCCAGGTTAATAAGGATGTGAGTCTGAGCCCCTAGAGTAGCAAGTCAAAGGTACTCATTCAATAACCAGACAGTATTTGTACAAGTTCACCGTGCCAGGACAAAAGTGGACCCTGGAAAAAATGACCTTCTCTAAGAGAACATGCCACCTTCTTATATTATTATTATAAATATAAGTACTTATAGGAATAATGTGAGGCTTTGAGTTGTGGGACTTTGGGATGTTGTTATGTTCGTCCTTTGTTTCTGAAGAAGACAATGACATCAGAGAAATGATGACATCACTTGTCCTTGACTTTGTTTTGAGTGAAGGAGGGCTGTGCAAGGTCACCAGCCTCACTTTTTATTCATGAGCCATCTGAATCCAGTGACCAGATATTCATCAGGATGACTGGAGATGGCCCAGGATGCAATGGGAGACCTTGGCCTTTTTAGGCTAAGGTCTTTTCATGTACTGACTTAGAATGAATTCAGTGAATAGGCCCTTTAAGAAGTAGTCAGAGGGCTACCAAAACGTGCATACCCTTTGACTCAGCAATATTCTAGGACTGTATACCAAAGAGATCATAAAAATGGGAAAGGGTCCCACATGTACAAAAATATTTATAGCAGGTCTCTTTGTGGTGGCCAAAAACTGGAAATCAAGGGAATGCCCATCAATTGGGGAATGGCTGAACAAGTTGTAGTTTATGAATGTCATGGAATATTATTGTGCTATGAGAAATGATGAACAGATAGACTTCAGAGAGGCCTGGAAAGACTTATGTGAACTGATGCTGAGTGAAAGGAGAAGAACCAGGAGAACTGTGTACACAGCAACAATCACAATGTGTGAGGAATTTTTCTGGTAGACTTAGTCTTTCATAGCAAAACAAGGACCTAAAACATTCCCAATGGACTTTTGAGGCAAAATCACCTTCCACATCCAGAGAAAGAACTATGGAAATGGATCACAGAATGAAGCAGACTATTTATTTTTGTATTACATTTTGTTTTGTTTTATGGTTTGTCCCATTCATTTTAATTCTTCTATTCAACATGACTAAGGTGAAAATGTATTTAATAGGAATGTATGCACAGAACCTTTATAAAGATTATACACCATCTCAGGGAGGGAGTGGAGAAGGAGGGTGGATGAGGGGGAGAGGAGGAAAATCTAAGATACATTGAAGAGATGATAGAACACTGAAAGCAAATTTAAAAAGTAGTCAGGGAATGGCCACTTTAATAAGTAAAAGAAAAAAATAACTAAATCAAGCTGGGAAAGAGAAAGTTACTTTTGATAATCACTCTAAGCCAGGAGGGTCCAGAAAGTAGCCATTAAGTGGAGCTTAGGCAGGGACCTACCGTTGTCCAATCTATAGGCTTCATAGTGCACTGAATGGGATCAAGGGATTGCAGCGTCATCCCAAAACTCCAGCCATGCCCTTCAACCCTGATCCCCTTCTTCCCACCCATAACCTACCAGAAATGGCCTAGGCTTGGCCAGAATAGTCAGTCATGACGCTTAGTGGCTTGCTCCCATTACAACAATGTATATATGAAATAAATAATGCCCCTCACATCACTCGTGCCTTCCTAAAGGGAGGAAAGACTTTGGGTTGGCCAAGTTTGCTCTAAGAGATTATGTGGACACTCTGGGACAAATTCGATCTCAGACAAAAGTTTGACCACTCCCTACCAGGACAAAGGATTTAAAGCAGGTTCCCTGCTAAATGAACCTGACACCCTGGAACAAGTCCTATGATTCTTTCCCTCCCTTCTCTGGACCCAGTTTAACAAGATATACCTAGGAGAAGTTTCCCATGTTCTTTTCTCTTCACCACCACCTAATGCATAGATCAACGCTGGGTATATAGAATGATGCTCAATAAATGGTGAATTAAGGCAGAAGTTAGATAGTGGAGAGGATGTGGGATTCAGTGGAAGATACAATTCTAGACTAGTAATCTAATGCAGAATCTTCCACTAAGTAGCAATGGGACTTTGGGCAAGTCACTATCTTGTTGCTTACACATAGTAGGCATGAGGACATGAATGCTTGATTAAAGAATACCTCAAAAGTTTCAGAAAGGTAGATTGGGGGCAGATATAAAGAAAAACTTCCTAATCTTAGTTTCATTATGTGGAATAAGCTCAGCCTCTCATGGGATCTTCCAGCAAAGCTTGGAAGGTCAATTGTTGGTGAGGTTGTTGCCTATGGAGTCCTGCCCAGGTGCAGGTCCAGCTAGATGACCACTAAGATCTCTACCACTTCAGAGATGCTGAGATTCTGTTCTCTGATTATGTTTTTCTCCCTTTTCTCTTTTCCCCCTTCTTTTTCTCTTCCTTCTCTTTCCCCATTTTGCCCCCTTTTTTCTCTTCCCTTTTCTTCTCATTCCTTCTTTTTCTGTCTCTTTAATGCCCTTTTCTTGTCTGTTATCTCCTCTCTGTGCTCCATCTTCTCCCCCTTTATGTCTCCCACTTTGTCTTTCTGTTTGTGTCTCTACTTTTCTGTCTTTGTCCCTACTTCTCATTTATCTATAGGTGTGGCGCATGGGTCCAAGCCTCCAACAAATAGCCAGAGATTGTCCCAGAAAGACAATGGCTATCAGTCCTGGAAAAGATCCAAGACTCCTTTGGACCAATCCCATCCCAAGAGCCAGCCACCATCCCCTCCAGTACCTCCCCCAACGAGAGACATCAGCAGGAAAAGTAGCAGCCGGCTAGGAACAACTCACTCTGAGGAGCCAAGGCTGAGCACAGGATCATCTGATGGGAGGGATATGCCCAACTGTGGGGCTATCACCCCCAGGAAACATGGGTCAAGAGGTTTTTCTGGGTCAAGCAGGATGGACTCAAGAGAGGACTTGCATTCTTGCAAGGGAGTCATGGATTGCCGCATACCCAAAGCTGAAGGGGATGACAGCTCTGGTACTGAGTCCCAGCCTATTATTTTTGACAAAAATTACAGTTGCATCCCCAACAATATCCGGCACAAGTTTGGGAGCAACACAGTGGATCAGCTGGTGACTGAGGAGGAGGTACCTATCTCTAGGGCATTCTTTAGTCTGGGCAAGGGAGAACGAGAGGGCCAAGGATCATTGGTGGGGCGTGGCAGCGAAAGGACCTGCATGGAATGCCAGAGCTGGGAGGGCCCTTAGAACATGGAATGCCAGAGCTGGGAGGGCCCTTAGAACATGGAATGCCAGAGCTGGGAGGGCCCTTAGAACATGGAATGCCAGAGCTGGGAGGGCCCTTAGAACATGGAATGCCAGAGCTGGGAGGG
>CM053770.1:235605474-235679019 GCA_028658325.1 Potorous gilbertii | reverse complement strand
GAGCTGGGAGGGCCCTTAGAACATGGAATGCCAGAGCTGGGAGGGGTCTGAGACTGGAAGGAGTTCCTGGGGAGCTGCAGGGCATGTCACTCTGAGTTACCCTCATCCCAGGCTCGAAGGGCCATATATGAAATGATTGAGGGACAGAAGCGAAGAAGCAGCCGCGCAAACAAGCCTCGGAATTTGATGGAATCTTCACCGTTTGCAGATTATTATGAGCTGGGATACAACATGAGATCCAACATATTCCAAGGTCAGAGGGTGGTTATAGCTGGGGTGAGAAAAGAAGTCAATGAGGTGACGGGAGGGGGAGGCAGACAGAAAATGAAAGTCACAGAATGCTTCTAAATGTTCATTATTTCCTCAGAGTCATTGTCATGGGGCTATAGACCGAGTAACCACTTTCGATCTGTGATCTCCTGATCCCGGGTTATCATAAACAAGGATAACCAGTGTGGATTCAAAGACCACAGACCCCGAAGTGGCTAGACATGTGCTCTGGGGCAATTCTGCCACTCACTCTTGAGACCTTGGACAGTTGCCTCTCTCAGCAGCAGGAAGTCTCTTCGACTGTAGAATTGGCAATGAAATTGACCATTGTTTACAGAGACTTTTTAAAGATGGGTTTGCAAATCTTTCCCTGGTAAAGACACCCTCAGTGTTCATAAACGAACACGTCTCACCTCTTCCTTAAGCTTCTCCCTCTCATTGCATGCCTTACTCATGACCCAACCCCTGCCTAACATTCCCAGGTCACTGGTCCCGTCCCCCTGAACCACCCAAGTACTAGACTAAGGTGCTCTAGAGGGTGGGGCCCTGTGTGGTCAAGAAATTAGATGCCTTACCTGTCCTCAAAACTCTCTCTGGTTGTTTCCTTATCTGTAAAATTAGGGGATTGGACAAATGATTTTTCAGGATCCCTTTTACCTCTGACATTCCATGTTCTAAGGTCTTTCCCAGCTCTGACCTTTTCTATTCTAAACCTCTCCCAGATCTAACATTCCACATTCTCAAGTCCCTCCCAGCTTTGTATCCCCTGTTAAAATGTCCATTTAAGTTCCGATATTCCATTCCCTAAGGACCCTCCCAGACCTAACCTTTTGTATTCTAACTATGAGTCTAGTAATCATTGGTAGGACACATTGACATCAGGGTGTAACAAATCTAGAGCGTACCTTAAAAACAGGCAGACCAGAATTCAATCTTCCCTCCAACACATATTTGGCTGTGTCACCCTAGATAAGTCACGTTACCTCTGTGTCCCAAGAATTTCCTAAGTTTTGGAGAAGGTACTGCCCTGTGTAGGCAATGACCAATCATCATCTGCCTAGTTCATCTAGACTGATGATTTCATGAAGCTGTTGCAAAAACCCATTAAGAGTCTCAGTCTGTTGTACTCAGACCCTCTGAGGCCCTTATGGGCTCACTCCCACAGCAGAACAGCTCCTGGGATTTCAGAGGATCTTACACCCAAAGGTTCTGTGTAGCACAATACTCTAGAACCAACTTTGGCCTTGGCCTAGGCTTCTGCACTCAGTTCCGGTCCGATTCTCGGTCTTGTTCTGTTCACCTCCTTGGTTCTCTTGTTTGACTTATGGCTCAGATTTGATCTGCTCATGCCCCCAGTCTCCAGGTGCCGCCTGCCAGTCCTCCCCATTCTCCAGGAGCGCCACACTAAAAATCTTCTTTGGGGGAAAAAACTGGGCTTCTGGAAGCAAAAAGAAGATCACCTTCCTGACGTCCCTGCAGACTACAAAAGCCCCATGGAGTTCGGCAGGCATCAGTGGCCTCTCTTGCCATTCTGATTCTTGAATGTTATTCAACTTCCACTGTCCCAGAATACAATATAGAGGCATAAATTCTCCAAAGTGTATCAGTTCCTGTGTCTGCTGTTTCCAAATGTTTGGTCTTCCTAGCTGTTAGCTGTCCCCACTTCTAGCTATTAACTGAGCCTCTCTCTGGTCCCTCCAGGATTTAATACTCCTAATTTATTTTTCTCCTTCCCCAACAACCACACTCCTTGAAGACAAAGACTATTTTTGTATTTTTTGTTTTCGTTTCTTCAGAGCCTAGCATAGTAAGGTTTTCCTTACCTCGGTAATAATAGGTACTTAATTGAATTGAGTTAAGCCACCATGGGCTGGGACAGCACATTACCAGCCTTGTTAGTAACATCTGTAAAATTAGAGTAAGCAAGTTCAGAGGCAGAAAGAGCTTGAAGGAGTCTGCTAGAAAAATTCCTGAGCTAAAGTAGAAAGAAGCAAGATCAGATAGGGAGTTTAGGGTTAGATAAGGTGATTAGGGTTAGGGTTAGAAACAGAGAATTAGGGTTAGAAACACAATTTGACCCAGAATTATGGGATAATATTTGGGACAGCTAATCTCTGCTCAGGAGTTCTTTTTAGGTAAAGTGAGAGGAATTGCCCTTACAGCACCTATCTCAGGATCAAATGAATGTAAGACTTTATATGAAGGTTTATTATTGATGCCTGTTAAATGCAAATTTAACCTTTGCTTTGAAGGAACCACCTTCAGCTCCCATAACAAGCTTCCCCTCTGGACAGCCCAACAAAGGCTCATTCAACCTCTTGTAGAAAACCTCCTGCTCCAGGACAACCTGCTCCATTTGGGAACAGCCCTCATTAGGGATTTCTTCTTGATATCAGGCTGGAATCTTTGCATACTTCCCCTGCTGGTCTTGTCTTTGGGGCCAAGCAGAAAAGGCCTCATCACACTTTCACATGAGGGCCATCTAGATGTTTGGAGATAATGATGTTGCCTCCCTTCCTTTCCTATCCATCCCCCTCTTTAAGTCTGCTTCTTGTCAGGTCAAACATGCCCAATTTCTTCAGAACTGATGTCCATATAACCCAGATGTGACAGTCCCCTGTCTGTCCTGGATTTTTACCTCTAGATAGGCCCAGTGTCCTTCATAAAATATATTGCCATACCTGAATTCACTGTTCCATCCATGGAGTCTGCCCAGGGCAGAGTCAGGGATTCTCACTTTCCTGGTTCTGAATATATTCCTCTTTTGAATATAGCCAAAGGTCATAAGAAGACTTGGCTAAGCTCAGAGCAACTCAGCTCATCATTTGTAACTACTTTTCCTGGGATATGAAATTTGAGACTCCAGCTATTCACCAAGACTATTCATATAAACCATGTTGAGAGCGGGATGGACACAGTGCTCAGATACATCCTTGAAAGTGCAGGTCATTAAAATTCAATTCAGTTTAATTAGTCAAAGACCGAGAATATCATACATTTCACGATGCTTCTTAAGAAATTCAAATTGAATTCTGACTTTGACCAACCTCATTGGAGTTAAACTATATATCTAGTTATTATCAAAATTCATAGGACCAGGCATTCAGGATTGTTTGGAAACCAAGTTTAATACAAAGGAAAGAAGTCTGGCTTGGGAATCAGAGGGCCTGGGTCCTTGCCCTGGTTCAGCTTCAGACTTGCTACCTGTAATGTGAATAAATCATAAGAGATAGTTTCTAAGGGCCTTTCAAAGTCTCACATTCTATGTTCTAATATTTTGTATCATGAGATCCTTGCCTTCTATGATCTTTCCTGTTCTAAGACCCCTCCAGCTCTGACATTCTCTGTTCTTGAGTCCTTCTCAACTCAGACATTCCATATTCCAAGCTTCTCCCAGAGTTCACTATAAAATGTATTTATGTATTATAGGACATTTATGTATAATGTATGAATATTTTATGCATATATGTAATATACACAAGGCAAGAAAGAGACAGGAGAGATATGGATTGAAACACTGCCTCTGATGCTTGAATGAGACCTTGAGAAATCATTTAACACCTTCCCTCAGTTTCATCTGTTTGCTCATCTGTAAAATGAAGAGGTCAGACTCCATGGTTTCTGAGGTCCAATTCAATGCTAAATCCATGATCCAAGAATCCTTAACAAGGTCCTGTGCAGCTCTGACTCTCTCAATTCTTGGGTCCTCCCTGGACTGTAAAATTGTAAGAAATGATGAAGTCAGTGAATACACAGTCCCTGCTCTCTACTTACTCACCAATCCTACTTATAGGAGGTAGTGGAAGGGAGAAAATCCTATACAAGCTCAGACCTGGATTCAAATCTTCTCTTTGACCCATGAACTTTGTGAGTGTGAATGTGTGTAAGGTAAGATGACTGTGATAGAATCCATACTGCAGGAAGGGACAGGAGAAACCTCCTCTCTACTTCTGCCTATGTGACCTTAGGCAATTGCTTAAACATTCTGTGCCTCAGTTTCTTCATCTGTCAAATTGAGGGGTAGGTTGGGAGAGATTGGACTAGTTGTCTTTTGATTCTAGACATTCAAAACTATGAGTCGCTAAGACCCTCCCTTCTAGCTTTGCATCTTGTCATCCATCCTATGACCTGAGTTCAAATCTTGCCTTCAGCACTTAGTAGAAGACTTATCCTTGTTAATTGTCTCAGTTTCCTCATCTGTAAAATGGTGATGCATAACATGCACCTATTTGGAAGGGTCAATATGAAGGTCCATTGGAATGCATTTAAATCTTAAGGACTCTGATTTACCCTTTTTAACATTTTGGGACCCTTGGATGACTAGTCTAGTGAAGCTGGACTCAGTGCTTGGTATATGGTATAATAAATCCTTCTTGACTGACTGATTGAGGAAGGCTTTGCTAGGAAAATAGGGGTTTGAATTGGAATTGTAGAATCTGAGGGCTAGGGCTGCAAAGAACCTAAGAGACTATTTGCCCCAAACTCCTCATTTTACAGATGAGGAAACTGAGATCTAGAGAGGGTTGATGACAGGACCACACATCCGGTAAGTAGTAAGGTCCAGATCCAAACTCAGGGTTGTAGATTCCCAATCCAGCGACTCCTTGAAACCAAAAACTAACTTTCCTCACTTTTAGTAGGTTACCTACTAAAGGAAGGTGATCTTTAATATGGAGACTCCCCTAGCCATGAATAGTTGGTTGGTGAAGATTGACATGCCTAGGGAGGAAGTCTTGGTTTTTACAAAGGATGACAATTTTCAGACGGGGAGTCTGAGGTCATAGATTTTGAACTGAAGAGACTTAGAGGTCAGCCCCTCATTTTATTTAACGAGTAAACTGGGGCAAAGGGAAGATAAGTGACTTGGGATCATAGGACCATAGTATCATAGACTTAGAATGGGAAGGGACTCAGAACCCATCTAAGCCAACCCACTACATTTTATAGATGAGAGAACTGAGGACCAGTGAGAGTCAAGTGAGGTCTACCACGTAACAAGTGGTAGAGATAGGATTTGAACTCAGGTCTGATGATTCTACTTCAGGATTCTTTCCACTGTATCTTCCTCTCTGACCTTCTTCTGTCAGTCAGCCAAACCTCAGCTGTCTAAAAAAAGCTTTATGACTCAAGCCCTGCAATTATGTATTCAGCGCTTTCCTAGAAATGAGACCAACAAATTTGTGCATGTGTGTACGTGTGTGGGTGTGTGCATGCATATGCACGTACTCATGAGTATGTTTATATGTATGACATAAAGGAGAGGTCATGTAGAAGACTTGGACCCAGAGCCATAACTAGCACATTGTCCCAGGGTGTGAGATTTAGAGGGCATGGATAGCACTTGCAATCCTGTAGTAGCTCTGGAGAAAAAATAAAGAACCCAACATAATACCAAGTTAGCAAGAATATTAAGATAGGAAGCTACCAGGGTTGGCATGAGTTTCTCTCTCTCATCAGTCTTCCCAGCCCACTGGTGTCCTGGGGTCTCAGTTTTCACCACACAAGGTGGTGTCCTGTCTGCTTCTATCTCCTCTCTCAGCTGAAGTCCAGCTCTTGGGGTTCCCCTTTGCCCTAACTGCTGAGCTTCTGGGGCTCCCTTTGGCCCTAACTACTGAGTGAACCAGAGCAGGCAGTGACAGGAGAGAGCAGGTGAAAAAAAGAGGAAGAGGTGGTTAGTTCAGCTAGTAAAAGAAATAGAAATAATCAAAGCTCTCCTGCTATCAGGTCAGTACCCTCAATACCAAGACTAAACAATTGCACTTGTTTTACCTTTCCCTAATCACATACCAGCCTCAGACCTCAGCTCAAATTTTAACCATTTACCCTTTAAAGCAGCAGCCCTTGGGGGTATATTTTAACTTTATTTCCATAGAATGTAAAACTGAGGGAAGCATTGTCATATGGTCTAATTTACTACCATGAATCATTCCACTGGAGACAGCCCTAAACTCCACACCCCTAGAGGCAGTTCCACTTTCCCTTCTCCTCAACCCCAAGTCAGACTACAGGACATCCCTGGAAATGCTGCTGCTGTTCAGTCATTTCAGTTGTGTCTGACTCTCCCTGTCTCCATTTGGTGTTTTGTTGGCAGAGAGAGACACTGCAGTGGTTTGCCCTTTCCTGTTCCAGCTCATTTTACAGATGAGGACTGAGGAAAACAGGGTTAAGTGACTTACTCAGGGTTACATAGATTGTAAGTATTTGAGACTGGATTTGAACTCAGGTCTTCCTCATTCCAGTCCTGGCACTGTATTCCACTACATTATGATGATGATGAATAATATTTCTTGATTAGATATGTCATGTCACTAACCAACTAGAAGTTAAGCCTCCATTACTATATAGAGAAGACTGAGGTCAGGTGGTGCCATAATGCATAAGGGGCCAGATCTGGAGTCAGGATGCCTCCTCACCCTGAGTTCAAATCCAGCCTCAGACACTAGCTGTGCGACCTTGGGCAAATCACTTAACCCTGTCTGCCTTAGTTTCCTCATCTGTAAAATGAACTGGAAAAGGAAATGGCAAAGCACTCCAGTATCTTTGCCAAGAAAACCCTAAATGGAGTCATGAAGAGTCAGACACAACTGAAACAACTAAACAACAACAACGAAATAGGGAAAAGTCCAATGCTACAGGCCCTATCTATGTATGTTGGTACGTCCCCTGTCTGACTTGGCCCACATAATGGAGCTTCCACTTTCTTATACAGAAAGTGGTGGTAGTTGATATTCATTCAAAGGGGCCAGAATGTTCTGTAAATTCCTTTCCATATCCTCATGATAGACACATTCATGGCATCAGGACTTGGAGTCAAGAAATCCTCAGACATTTACTAGCAATGTGACTGTGGACAAGGCTCTGAGGCTCAGGGTTAAAATCTAAGACTGAAAATGATCAATGGAGTGTAATCTGCATTGGGTGAAAGTGTTCCCATTCACAGGTCTTTGGTTTGTTTCAATCAATAGCCCCTCTAAAAATAGTCCTTGATAAGTGCCCCCACTCTGCTCCTGTGCACCATTTTCTCCATGATTAAACAGCCATGGAAAACATTTCAACCAGTAGTCAAATATGCAATATACAAAGTGTTCTAAAAATCTTAGTACAGTGGAGCACATGGTATAATGAACCAAAATGTTGCTTCCATCATAAACAGCAAAACTTATACTTTGACATACCACAGAAATATGGGAATTCAAAATTACCTCTCTGGTCCATTCCACTGGGAAACTTTGTCACTATACAGACTAGAAAAGTAAGAAAAACCATTTTTAGTGAATTCCTTCCCTAGATAGGTGGCTTTAGATTTACTCAGTAATTTAATTGACCTGAATTTTTAAAAATCCACAGAAAGTAAAAATTAATCCTGGACATATCCCACAAAATTTTCAGTCACAAAAAGACCTTTTTAGGGTCTCTCATACATCAAATCAACTTTCCAAGTCTCTATCCAAAGAATCTGTCATATCAGGAAACACAAGAATTGGAGGGAGCAAAGCATATATGCATATAAAAATATCACAGAAATATATTTATATGTAATCATATAAATATATCTACACAGAAATATGTAAATATACAAATCTATTCTCAATGTATAATATATAACTATATTGTAAATATCTATAAATAGATGTATGGATAGTAGATGGATAGATAGACAGACAGACAGACATAGATAGATGGATGGACAGATGAATGGACGGATAACTGAACAGATAGATATATTTGATAGATAGCCTAGGAAAAACCAGGAAGTAAATTATGGAGCAAGTGTTTTCAGTACTCTTTCAACATATCTTATGCCCCTTACTCCCTGCCCTACCTCCCATCCCCAATACAACAGAAAGGTTTAAGTTCATTTAAACTCACAGTGGGATGTTAGTTGAGTCAACAAGCAACCTCAACTTAGACCGTTCCAGGAGCAATAAGCACTGTCCTCTGGAGAAGCTGCACCTTAGGGCATCCTTAGCATTTCCCTCTTGATTCCTCATTGGCCTGGCTCATTCATGCTACGTCTGGACGCTCAGCATGGTCAGGATGTGGTTGCAATTTCATTCTCATCCTCTCAGTCTCCAGGCTACACCTCAGTTCATTTGCCATCATAAAGGCCTTTCTCACCACCCCTACAGTTCTCCATGTTCTTTGAAAACTGAATTCTCAGGAAGAATGCCTACCCAGTCAAAGTATACCTTCACTGCTCTGTGGACCTGATCAGAAACAACCTTCTTGGAGACAGAGTCCAAGAATTCTCTTCTCTTCCAGTGAGTGATGCCAACTTAAGGCAGCATGAGATATGTGGTCCCTGGCTTTTTGCTCCATCCAGAGATGGGAACTGAGCCTCAAAAAAGCAAACTTACTGAAGGACATACAGCCAGTAAGTGAAAAGACCAGGGATAGAAACTAGGTTATCTGACTCCCATCCCCTTGATAAGGACATGGTCATCTTAGAAGATTCATTTCAACAAAAAATAAAAGCCAAATCTTTACAAGGCAGTATGCTTGGTGGAAAGGCTACACTTCCAAGGATCATAATTTCTACTATGAGTTGTATATATAAGTCACTCCCCTCTATGGGCCTCAGTTTCCCTCCCTATAAAATGAGCAGGCTGGACTTGGTACTAAAGTACCATTTGATCTTTTAAGCCCTAGGATTCTATGAAATTACTTTGACATAAGATGTTGAAGGAAGGGCTTGGGGTGGGGGGAGAGCAAGGGAGAGATCCAGATGAAGAGCTTTGGGAGGATTTGAGGAAGGAATTATCTACCTTCAGCTAGAGTGAGGTGGGATCAAGGAATGCTTCCTAGAGAAAGTGGAATACAAATGGAAGCTAGAAGGAAAAGAAGACTCTTTTGACAAGTGGAAGTGCATAGGATTGACTTATATGGTTGCTTGTGTGGAGATGGGATATTCCAAGTTCTCTTAGGGACAGAGCTGGTACTAGGATCATGGTCTCCTTTCATCCTAAGACACCCTCTGTGAATTTAGGGTGAATTTAAGACCCTTCATGGGTCCCTCTCTTAAGGCTCTGACATCCACTGATGTCTAATCTTCCCTTGCCTCCTTCCTCTTCTCCCCGTTGACTATACTTTCATTTTGGCAACTCCCAACCTTCCCAAGGGTTTTGACAGGGCCCCCGGTGGAAGCAAAGAGCTTAATGAAGGACTCCTACACCATGGATGTGGTTGAGAGAGCTGTGAAGGATCTCCAGCATTGGCATGGGAGGAAGACAGATGATCTTGGTAAGTTTGAGGATGGGGAAATGGAAGGATGGGAAAGACTTTTTTTTTGGAGATGGAAGGAGACAGAGGCAAAAGATTGTTCCCTCCTCTTCTAAAAGTAAAAATGAAAAGACAAAGTAAAGAGGTGTGGATTAGCTAGTATATGAGGAATGCAGTACTCACTGACATCGTTCCTAATAGCAAGTGGAATAAATGAGTTAAAAACAGTTTGGTCTAATGGAAAGACCACTGGATGTCAAGTCCAGTGACCTGGTTCTGAGCTCCTGACCTGCTACATGCTGTCTGCATGACTTTGATCACGTAAGTTACCTGGGTCAGGGGTCCCTCCTAGCACTAGATTTGTCATCTCTGTTATCTGTGTGACCTTGGGTAAGTTTTTGACCTTTCAGCCTCAGTTTTCTTACCTGTAAGATGAAAGGGAGAGGGAGCAGCTTGCTTTGATAACCTCCATGCTTATTATCTTATCAATAGGTGATGCCCACCTCCAGCTCTAAATTCCTTGATTTTCTGTACCCTTTGGACAGAAGATCTTTGGAACTAAGGCCCAGTCCATAGCCCAGAATCCTGAAGCCCCCCAAAAGAAGCTCATAGAGCAGCCTAGTCTCCTGTACTTGGTGGACAAGTTGGGGAAATGGCCCACCTAGCCCAGGATGACAGCTGTTTCCAGCAGCTGTAAATGGGACCTTCTCATTTTCATTTCTCCTCAGGACGGTGGCATCGGAAGAATTCATTAGACATGAATCTGCAGAAAGCTTTGGAGCAGATAATGGAAGAACGGAAAAAAACTTGAAGCAGGAAGTTCTAAGAAAAAAAGGGGTTCTGCCTCCTAGAAGGAATCAATAAAAAAGCCAAGAATAATCCTGATCTTGGTTTGCTTTTGCTCACCCACCCTCCCTCTTTCCTTATCTTCCTCCATCCCTCAGTCCAAGGATGGAAGGAAACCTGAGAGCCAAGACCTTCCTCCTTCCTCCATCTCCATATAGAGGGTTAGGGAGCTCAGAGTTTAGAGGGAAGGGAGGCTGGGAGCCTGAACCCTTTGGTCTCATCTCTTTTTAACTGATTGTATATGAGGATGCAGAGTACTAGGGGTTGTAAAGGAGAGACAGATCCAGGAAGGATGCTGGGATTTTGAAGGACAGATTTGCCAAAGGCATGAACTCTCAACTGGATAGTCCCAGTTCCAGCACCTTATACTGTCCAGCCCTCTCCCATAAGAATTTGGGGAAAATCAAAATGAGCCCCTCACTAAGAACTAAGAAAACAGTGGAGACCTTTGCTTCCCAAAGAAATTTTTATGTTAAAGGTGGAACTGGGTCTCCAGGTTCCAATGCCAAGTGTTTGAAAGGTATGCAAATAACCACCCCAGAGTATATTTTTTTTTTACTGTACACTTGCCATGTGTCCAGCCTTCCTCTGGACTCTATAGGAGAGAAAGAAGTCTGTGCTGCATCTCTGCCCTCAAAGTGCTTAGCCTAGTACCTGGCACATAGTAGGCACTTAAGGAATTCTAACAAGTTGACTTAACGGAAAGGAAAGACATGTTCATGAAACAATTGGATAATGACACAGATCAAGATAGAATCAAGAGTTGGGTTGAGTGGAATGTGTTGAGTGTTGAGGGAAATCAGAGATGGGGAGATCCATGGAATATGGATCTGGTTCTGGAATCAGAGGACATTGGCCCAAATTCTAGCTCTGCCATTTAATACCCATGTGTCCTTGGGCAAGTCAACTTCTGTGAGACTCAGTTTCCTCATCTGTAAAACAAAGGGTTAGACCAGATAGTCCTTCCAGTTCTGTCTGTGTAACATTGGATAAGTGTGTTAACCTATTTGGACTTCATTTTTTTTCATTTGTAAGAAAAGAAGACTGACCGAAGTCCCTTCAAGTTTTTAGTTTGCAGTTCTATGATCTGATATTGGGCCTAGCTCATCAAGAACCTTCTAGAGGGTTCAGAACTTTTGCTTTTCCTTACCCTCTAGATCTTCCTTCTATCCTGAACTATATCCCAACAGGCCCAAGCTTCTTGGATGTTCCCAGCCTTTAAGCCTACTTAGCTCCTTGAGTGTGAAAGATGGCCACACCAGACCCTTATTGATCTCTTGCTGTTGTTACTGGATTCTCCAGCACTTACTCCCTCTTTCTCTTTAACCACACACTATACTGAGCAAAAGTTGCAGAAAGATAGATGTTCTCCTCCATGGAGCTATCCCCAATCTAAGCTGAAATTAAATAGAGACTAGTGCTGTCTTCTCTTTGGGTTCAAAAAGTCAATTTCACCAACACAAGTTGGCGCTTATGTCAAATATCTTGGATTTTTCATAAATTACGACTGAGTCCCATTGTTGACGCAATATGTTGAATCCTATTGACATAGAAACACAACTGAACAAAGCTGCTGCTTCCCTAGGCTGACTTGAGAAGGTGGAACCTTCAGCATAAGGGAAATGAGAGTCCCCCACTACTCTGCCCTAGTGAGACCACATTTGAAATACCATGTTCAGTTTTTGGTATCACATTTCAGGAGAGATATTGGTAAGCCAGGGAGTCTCTAGAGAAGAGTGACCAGCATAGTGAGGGGACTAGGGTCTCTGCCACATGAGGATGTTCTGAAGGAATTAGGGAGACTCTACGGGGTTAGAATAGCTGCTGTCAGATATTTGAAGGGCTGCCTGGGGAAGAGTCATTAGATTTGTCCTGATTGGCCCCAGAGGACAGACTTAAGAGTGAGAGGCATATGCTGGTTCTGTGTAAATAAAGAATTTTTAACAGTTGAGACTGTCCCAAAGCAGAATCTACTGCTTTAGGAGGCAAAGGGGTTTCACCTGACCACAGGCCTTCCATCACTTGCCTTGTTACAGAGAGGATTCTGGGCAAATTGGAATAGACTGATTCTAAGGACCTGGCCAACTCTTAAGATTCTGCTTACAGTCTAGAAGCCAGATAAGATATGCAAAAGTACATACTACACAAATTAGAAAGTGATCCTGGGGGAAAAAAATTAAAGATGAAATGCTATGAGATTAGGTGAAAAAGAGAATCCTAATGGCTAAGAAATCTCTGTAGACTTCATAATAATAGCTTGCATTTCTAAGAGCTTTACAAGTATCTCATCTGATCTTCATAAAGACTCTGGAGGTAGCAGCTACTCATTTCTGTTTTACAGATGAAGAAACAGAAGCTGAAAAGTTGTGATTTGTCTATGTCACACAACTAGTGAATGTCTGAGACCAACTTGTTCTGAGTCCAGGCCCTGCTCTCTCCACTGTACCCTTTAAGGAGGGAGCAGCACCTTAGCTTTAAAAAGGTTCATTTGCCTGTGGTTACACAGTAGATAGAGCACCAGGTCTGGAGTCAGGAAGACTCATCTTCCTGAGTTCAAATCTAGCCTCAGACACTTACTAGCTGTATGACGCTGGGTAAGTCACTTAACTCTGTTTGCCTGAATTTCCTCATCTATAAAATGAGCTGGAGAGGTAAATGGCAAACCCCTCCAGTATCTTCATCAAGAAAACCCCAAATGGGGTCGCAAAGAGTCAGAGACGACTAAAAATGACTGACCAACAATAAAAAAGGTCCCATGGGATAGCTCACTGGTGCAGTGGATAGAACGTTGGGCCTAGAGTCAGGAAGACCTGAGTTCAAATCTAGTCTCAGACACTTACTAGCTGTGTGACTCCAGGCAAGTCACTTAACTCTTTTTGCCTCTGTTTCCCTATGTCATATATGTCTCTATGTCAGAGAAGGAAATGGCAAACCGTTCTAGTACCTCTGCTATGAAAACTCTAAATAGCGTCATGAAGAGTCTGCAATGATTGAACAAATAATAAGGACCTGTGAGAAAACTCTAGCTAAGGACATCTTTAATCACAAGGAATTCCAGAGTCCAATCCAAGTATGATCTGGAAGGTTCTGCCCCCAGGGCTTAGGTTTGCCCTCTCTGTCGGATTTCTGGGGATTCTGACTCCTCTTTAGAAGGTATCCAAAGGAGCCTTGTCTCAGGCCTTTTCTTCCTTTCAATACCTTGTAAGCTCCACTTCTCACAGCTTCCCCACTGCACCCCAACATCCCCTACCAGCTGCTTTCCTGAGCCTGCTTGTCTGCCTTCATCTAGAGGTCAGAAAGACAGTGTGGGATAGCAGAGAGCTCACCTGGGTTCAAATCCATATCCTTCCCCATACTGCCTGTATGACCTTGTCTCTGTCTCTGGGCCTCCGTGTCCTGCCCTATCAAATGGAGGTAATTGCATCAGATGCCTTCAGAGGTCCCTTGTAGCTCCAAATCTAGGATCCTGTGACCCAGAGATCTGAAAGACAGTGGTTGGTTTTTCTGAGTCCCTGAGTCAGAGATCCTGGATTCTGACATTCACTAGCTGGGGTGACTTTGGGTACAGGACATAACCTCTCTGAATGTCAGTCTCCAAATCTGAAAATGTTGGATTAGATGATCTCTAAAATCCCTTCTATTCCAAGGGGGTGTTGAAAACACAGCTTGCAATTTTTAAAATAGGCAACTGGGGGCACGGAGTACTGGTCTTAGAGTCAGGAAAACCTGAGTTCAAATCCAGTTTCCCTTAGTCCTCTCTTCTGTAAAATAAAGATAGCAACAGAACCTACTTTGCCATGTGGCACTGAGGATCCAGCACTTTGCAGACCTTGAAGTACAGTACAGATTATTATTTTTTTTATTCTTGCCAGTAGAAGTATATTAAACAAAGAAACTCCGGACATTATTAGCCACTGGGACACTTCTTTAAGGAAGCACCCACCCCTCTGGGGCTTCAAGAGAGTCTTTTATACTGCAGTTTCCATTAGGATTAACCCGGCCGTTGGGCTAATTTGCATTTCAGCCCTGATATCTTTAACCCAAAATAGAAAACTGTTTTATCAGCCTAGAAGCAAGAGCAGAAGTGAGTCTCCGACACAGTAGCTCTGCGACCTCAAAGAAGTCAATCTCTCTCAGACTCAGTTTTCTCAGTTTATTATAAAGATCAAATGAGATAATACAGGTAAAGAGCCTTATAAACCTATAAGTTCTCTTCCTCTTCCTCCTCCTTCCTCTTTTTCTTCTCCTCCTCCTCCTCCTTATTCTTCTTCTCCTCCTTTTCCTTCTCCTTCTCCTCCTCTTTCTCCTTCCTTTCTTTTTCCTCTTTCACTTCCTCCTCCTCCTCCTTCCTCTCTTCCTCCTCTTTCTTCTCCTTCCTTTCTTCCTCCTCCTTATCATTATTGTGTGTTTGCCCTTCGTTGCCGAAGAAGCCCACGCCATCAGAGAAATGATGACATGACTGGCACGTGACTTTGTTTTGAGTGAGGGAGGGCTGTGCAGGTCACCAGCCTCACTTCGCCTCTAGAGTCTTCTGAATTCAATGACCAGATACTCATCAGGATGACTGGAGATGACCCAGGATGAGGCAGTTGGGGTTAAGTGACTTGCCCAAGGTCACACAGCTAGTGAGTGTCCAGTGTCTCAGGTCCTTCTGACTCCTGCCCTGGTGCTCTGTCCACTGCACCACCCAGCTGCCCTTTATCACTATTATAATTGTGGAGAAAGGGCTTAAGAGAAATAGATAAATGAAATCATCATTGATTGAAATGAAATGGAGGTAATTTTCTAAGATAGTTACTCATGTTTTCATGAGAAGATATAGGGCTCCTTATTCTAATCTCACACACACACACACACACACACACACACACACACACACCCCAAAAGAACTTCAAAGTAGGAGTAATTTTTTCTAAATTGATCAAACTATACCAACTCCTCAATTTAAGAAACAGGGCAACTTTGCCATTGACCTTCAAGATGCCAGTAAGCACTTGCTGGGGTGGAAGAGGATCTAAGGTTGAAGGGACTTTAGAAATTGTTCAGTCCAATCCCCATATTTTACAGTTGAAGAAACTGAGACCCAGTAAGGAGATGTGACTTCCCCAGTTTCACAATCTGTCAAGCAAGTTCTTTGATGCCTAATAGAGAGGATGAAAGCAAGATATTACAACATCCCTCTTCGTCTCAGGTGACTTTCCTTCTCTCCTTTTTGATAAAACCCAGTGCTAGAGAGATTGAGGATACAGTAGAAAGAACACAGAATGCAAAATCAGAAGATGTTGGTTCAGTCCTCACTAATGGTGTGAGCATAGTCAAGTCCCTTTTTCTTCTCTGAACTTTAGTTTCCCCACCTGGAAAATGGAGCTTAGGAATCCTTGCATTACTACTTACCGCACGGATTTGAGGAAAAAATTGTGTCACAGAAATGGAAATTGTTAAAATTACTCAGGGGTATTCCTCCTAACTCCCATCTTACTTCCCAATCCAGGAATAACCATTCGTAAGTCCTTAGAAACCTAATAGGTTTTAAAGCCTTAATGGCCCTACTCCAGGTAACTTAGAGGACCCTGCCAGACACTTGATTCTATCCACACTATTACACAATATTGCCATCCCATCCAAGTAAGTATGGGCTTTGAAATTCTAGCACCAACAACAGTCATGGGAATCTAGTTCCATAAAAGAGAGAAATAGAAGTATTTGGGTTTTTGTTTGCTTTGTTTCATTTTTTCCCGAAGTATTTGTTAAAGACTCCATCAAGCAGCCTGGCTGCCTCCCAAATTTGCTAATCCATGTTACCTAACTGATGACTAGGAGCCCCACCCCAAACCCCTAACTTGACTCATCTCCAATACCATCTTAAGCTAGCACCTTCCCCTTTCTGCACCTGGTTCCTCATCCATCAAATGAGAGGCCTGGATGGTCTTTTATGATAAACCTCTTTTGAGTCTTTATGTGGAATGTTGTAGGGAAAAGTCTTGGTGCTTGGATTCCAACTCTGATAGCTCCTGCTGTGGATGCATTCTTTCCCCCAATTATCTTATACTTACTTTTTGTGGGCACATTTTTCTTCCCCTCCAGAATCTAGACTCCTTAAGGTCAGGGACCATTCTGTTTTATTTTTTCATTTTTTGTTTCTGAATCCCCAGTGGGAGGCAAGGGTAGTGCATTGGAGAGGGGGGACGGGTTAGAAGTGGTTGGAAAATTTGCCTTAAAAATAAGGAAGTTTTATTCTGCCAAACTCTTTTAACCTCTTAGGTCTCCAGCCTATTCCTGAAGAAAACAAATTGCAAAACACTTACCAACATGCATGGGTCTGGGGAATTTGTTCACCAGGATGGACTCATAGAACTGGCTTTTTAAAAAAATCCCCAGTGCCTAGCACACTAATACTAGTAGCTGACATTTATATAAACTTTTAGATTTGCAAAACAATTTGTATTTTATCCCACTGGATTTTCTCAAGCCTCATATAGCTTTGATGCTATTATTTTTCCCATTTTACAAATAAGGAGACTGAGGCTGAAAGAGGTAAAATGTCTCTTGCCTCAAGATCATACAGCTAGTAAGTGCGTCTGAAGTGGGTTTTGAACTCAGGAACTTTCTGACTGCTGTTCGAATACTCTAACACCTAGCCTTTCCCAGGTGGGTTTAGATTTAAGTAATAAATACTTGTTCAATTACATCAGTGATTTGGGATTATTGATGTTCTCTCTTGAATGTTTAAAAAGGTTTCACAAACAACCATGGAAGGCAGAGACTGCAGATAGAATGGCGCCAATTTCACAGATGAGGAAACAGGCTCAGGGCTTGCCTATGAAAGCCAATCTCAAAAGCGGGATTAAAACTCAAGGCTTTCCTAACTCAATGCTATCACTCTTCAGACCATATACACTTAATGCAAACACAGAGTCTCTCACGTGCAGTGGAATATTACTTGCATTTGGAATCAGAAGATTTAGAAAGCCAGACCATTTTCTTCCCTCAACCTCAGTTTCCTCATATGTAAAATGAAATAGGCCAATTTGATGGCAGCTCAGGTTCTTTCCAGCTCTAAATCTGACTGTCTTTTACTTGGGGACAGATGGGAGCAAAGCTGGGAATCCCGTGTCTTGTGGCAAGCTGGCTCTGGTTCCCCACAAGCTTGTGGGGAACAGTGAAGTGAGAAGCAGCCTGGAATTCGAGCCAGAATCAGTTGGTTAAAACCCCAGTCGTGTTACTTATACATGTGACTTCAGGTTATTCCTCTTTGGGTGCCAGTTTTTGTCCTCCCTGATCTCTGCAGTCCCTCCCAGCTCTCCATCTATAATCCTAGGAACTGATGAACCTTGAAAGGATTGGAAAGAGGCATGTTGGTAAGCAGATAGGTGTGGGAGATACAGGGCAGACTGGTGTAAGGAGGATAGCGTCTGTGCAAGAGTATGCAGGGGGAGATGGAGTCTCGTGGATAAGCAACAGTTAGAAGGACAGTTGATTGGACAGTAGCTTTCTTATAGAAGACCATTGTACATTGGGTTTGGGTTATATAATACTGCAAAGGACTATTATTTTGATAGTGTGAGTTCTGGGTTCCACCACTGGGGCAGATCCAAGCCCATCACACCTCAATAGGTGATTTCCCTGGGCTTCTAGGGCTTAATAAAAGATTTCTCTCCTCTTATACAATCCTCCTGTAATGAATCTCCCCACTTAGGTAAGCTGGTCGTTGAATGACAAGCATTCAGTCTGTCACTGGGCCTATATCCAACTGTAGACACATTTACTGAATGCCTAATATATACCTCCTCAAAGTCTGTACAAATCAGTGGGACTGACCAGAGCACATGTCCCCCTAGCCCAGGCTCTTCTAAGAAATAGGGATCACTGAGGGGTGCTGGTGATACACACCTCATCCCACCTTTATCTAGTTTTTCATGGTTACCAACACAAGTTTCTAAAGGCTTTGAAGTGTTCAAGGTACTTTTCCTCCATTGCCCTGTAATGTACAGCACACAAGGATCTTCAGGTTCATTTCATGGATAGGGAGGTGTAGGAAGACCAAAGACTCTATAGCTAGGTGCTTCTTATGCCCCCCTCTTCTTTTCTCTTTCCCTTTTTTCTTTCTTTCCCTCCGTCTCTCCCTGTGTGTTTCTCTCCTTTATTATCATTAATTTATGCCAGCTTCCAAAAAAAAAAAAGTCAGCCCCAAACCAGAGGACCTTAGCTCTAGAGCTTAAAGATACCTTACAGGCTATATAGCCTAACCTCTTCAACCAGAGATAAATGACTTGCCCAGGATCATACAAGTAGTGTCAGAGTCAGGATTTGAACCCAGGTCATCAGAATTATAGCCCCAGACCCAGAATGGACTTCGGAGACCAGCTAGTGAGACTCCCTCTGGTCCTTGGACACCAACACTAGACCATGTGCTGCCTCAAGTTATAGTTGAGGAAACTACAGCCTATAGAAAGGAAATGATTTGCCCAAGTTTACCCAGGTAGTAAGTGTCGGAAGCAGGATATTTTGTCCTTGGAAGGTGGTAAGAGCTGCAAGCTAAGAGAACCACTGCTTACCAGTTTCAGATGGGAAAAGTGAAGCCTGGAGACCAGTCAAAAAAAGGAACAACCATTAGTTATAATAGCCTAAAAAGTTTACTAAGGATCTACTATATACCAAATAATGCCAGTCAGTCAATAAGAATTTATTAAGTGACTGTTTACTACATGTTGTGTCAACTGTTGGGGATACAAAGAAAGGCAAAAATGTAGTCCCTCATTCTAATGGGAGATATAACATGTCTACATATAGGCTAATACAAAATATATAGAAAATAAATACAATTTCATTGGGAGATGGAGTGAGGTTTGGCGCTAGAACTGGGAAAAAGCAGCTCAAGAAAGGGCTCTGATAGAAGGAAGTACTCAAATTGAGCTTGGAGAAAGTCTGGGATTCTAAGAGGCAGAGGGGAGGAGGGGGTGCCTGGCATGAGAAATAGTGAGTGCAAAGACATGGAGGAAGTAGATGAACTGAAGAGCAACAAGTCCATTTGTACTGGACCATTGAGTTCATGAGGAGGCGTGTGCAAAGGATTCGGAAAGATAGATTAGAACCAAATTCTCAATTTAAAGATAAATCAGACAGTTTGACTTAAACTGCTAGACCAAGGGCTTCGTATTTGTGTCACTGGAGCTTGTTGAGCAAGGGAGTAGGGAATCAGGTCAAAGTTTATCCTTTTGTCCTCACCCTTCTTTTCTATATCTTCTCTTTAAAGTTCATTACCCAGTCTATACCTGCTTCTTTCTCATTCAGGCTCTTTCTAATCTCTGTCTTCCATACTGGGCCTAGAGTCATGAAAACGAGTTCCAATCCCACCCAGTGCTCTTACACCATCGCAAGGGGGCTCTTGTACCCCTTATAATTATAATAACCCCTTTTAATCTTCTCCATTCTGAATATTCCCATCATCTGCTTCAACTGATCCTTGAATGACATGCTTTCGAGCTTTTCCATCATGGCGGTCATCCTCTGGACAGGCTCCAGTTTGTCAATATCCTTTCAAATTTATCCTTTTAAAAAGTATTTCTCCAGGCATGTTATGCCTACATACAAGGCCTCCTGTCCTCCATTCTCATTGGATTTTAATTCAGATATTAATGTTTTCTAACCATATCAATCAATAATCTTTTTTTTGGTGGGGGGAATCTTTTTTAAAAGTTTTTTTTTAATTACTCTTGTATTTTTAAATGATCCAGCATGCATTTTTTTCTCCTTAACACCTTCCTTCTTCACCCCTGGAAAAAAAAACCCTTAAAATAAATGTGTATAATGAGACAAAACAAATTCTCCTATTATCCACATCCCTCTGTAATCATGGCTGGTCATTGTGTGGTCAGAGCTCCTGATTTTTCATGATGCTGTTATTGTATAAATTGGCTGCCTAATCCCGTTCACTTCAATCTGAATCAATCCTAAAAGTCTTCCCAGGTTTCTCTGAAACTATCTTCTTCATTGCAATAATATTCCATCAACAGTCACTTATAAAATGCCTACTATGTGTCAGACACTGGGCTGGGTGGTATTGATACAAAAACAAAGAATCAGTTGATACCTGTAGAAGTATTTATTATGAATGTGTTATGTGCCAGCTGCTGGGGTAATAAAGCTAAACAAAATGTGGCTCTTTCACCCCCCCATCTAGAGGTGATCCCTGACTAAACTGATGACAGGCTGAGCACTCACTGGTGCACACACTCACAAGCACATACTCACACACACACACACAAACACACACACCCTCTTTCACTCCTGCCCACACATCTCTATGGGCTTTATTTACGTCTCACAATGGAATTTCCCTGGAAGTTCCAGGATGGGAACTGAAAATGGCCTTTTTTGCTTGACTTTGCAAATGGAGAACTACAGCTGTAGGCTCACACCTCTCTGGTATTGGAGTGGAGTATATTTCCAGGGCTGATCTCTGAGTAGAAGCCCTGCCCCAACCCACCTGTGCCTTGTGGCTTTTATCTCTAGAGACCCAGTAGAAAATGAGGCATAAAAGGACAGGCTGGCCTGCTCAGGCTGGCCTTGTGGAGCCTCACCTAGCTCTCCTGTGACTCTTTTGGGGATAAAATGGAGAGTCTTCCCAGAATAGCTCTCTTTACTCCTCTTGCTTTACATTCAATGATCTTGCAGCATCCTTTACCTTGTAGAGCTGTCCCCTGACCAGCCAGTAACCAGAGGCAGACGTTCAGGGCCACAGTGTGAAGAACCAAAAGTTGCCCTGGGTTTTACTCTAACACCAGACAAACTATTTTCTTGATCCAGAACTCATTTTCCTAATCTGTAAAATGAGAGTGTTGGACATAAATTATCTCTTAAGGTCCCTCTCACCTCTTGACATTGTGTTCTAAAACTTCCCCCAGCCCTGACATGCTCTGTTCTAAAAATGCTTCTCAGTTCTGACATTCTCTGTTCTAAGGCCACCTCTCACTTTTAACATTCCATGTTCTAAAGGCCTCCCAAATTCAGCCTTCTTTGTCTTAAGGTCTATCTCATTCAGCTCTGACATTCTATGTTCTCACATTCTGTCTTCTAAAGTTCCATTTCTCAAGTTGATGATCTTTGATGTATATTGTACCAAACTATCGGTCTATGTGTGTTCATCTTTTGTTGCCAAAGAAGCCCATGCCATCAGAGAAATAACGACATGACTTGCACTTGACTTTGTTTTGAGGGAGGGAGGGCTGTGCAGGTCACCAGCCTCACTTCTCCTCCAGAGCCATCTGAATCCAGTGACCAGATATTCATTAGGATGATTGGAGATGACCCAGGATGAGGCAATTAGGGTTATGTGACTTACTCAAGGTCACACAGCCAGTGAATGTCAAGTGTCTGAGGTGAGATGTGAACTCAGATCCTCCTGACTCCTGCACTGGTGCTCTATCCACTGTACCTCCTACCTGTAAACTTTACTCATTCCCCTTGTGACCAAACATACCTTAAGGAAAGGAGAAAAAGCAAAGGGGAATGAATGACAAGGAGCAAAGGTACTGAGTTCTAGAACCTTCTTTGACCTTGGTTCCCATAAGGGCCAAGAGAGACCAAAGCAAAACTTTTGTCCCTTGGACCCGGAAGGTTTTGGTTCTGTTTGTCTGAATGGCCCTGGAAAGCCTGGCCTTGGGGGGGCTCCTTGGATTCCCCTTATTTGATTTGGCATTCTCTTCATATTCCTGCTTTTGACTACTTAGCATCCTCTGAGGTCCATGTCACCCAGCCCAGATTGTCTGGACTACTGGCCACTCCCATTAGGATCCTCCCTGGATTTGATCTACATTCCAGTCTGGCTTCCCCTGTCAAGACCATCCCTGGGACCCCCAAACTACTTGGTGACACCTGGATTCTTCTCTCAATCTTTTTCTGTATTTAAGTTCCATTTCCCCTTCATGAAGGTCTCAGGTTTAATCCAACACAGGCTCTATCTAGCTGAGATTCTATCTGGCCCATTTGTCAATTTGAGCGTTACAGTTAGGTTCCTTAAGAGTCAACCCAGTATGGTGAATATTTAATAAACTTTGCTTTTTCTTCAGCTTTATGAAGGCTTGTGTCAAATTCATTTGAGCAGGACTCATTATGTTGGTATTTTGGGGTCCCCAGCACCTTAACAAAGGGAGCAGGGCAGGCTCCCTCTGGGAATGGTTCTGTTTGTGATCTGATCTAAAGGGTTGAATTAAAAGTTATGGCACCTTCCTTTCCAAGTCCAAATCCCAGAGCTGCTGGGATGGCATAGTCCCCCTGTCTCCAAAGCCTGGCCCCAGCCTGGCCGCCAGATTGCTACATCCCCTCCCCCATCCTTGGATAGACTCTCCTGGGGAGAGCAGACACCCTACCTCCAGGTAAGAGGGTGGGGTTCTAACAGATTTTGATCATCAATGAGTTAAAAGGAAAGAAAACAACAAGAAAGGAATTGATGATTTTATAGAGCACAGAAATATTCTTTGATTATTCTGAGCCTGGAGGTCAATGCAGGTTTTGGGGCCAACTGGCCTTGACCAAAGATCTCTTTTTTGGACACTATCTCAGTCATTGTTGGGATCTCATTAGTTGAGCTAGTGACATATCCAGTCAGAAGAAAATATTGCCCCTTCCCTCAAAGAGAATGTTGACTGAAATAATTATCCAATGGAACAGCACCTATAAGGCACTAAGTAAATCATGAGATCAAGCTGTGTTTCTTCACCACCCACTATACCAGGTCCATAGGCTGGCATTTGAATGGAACTGCTGATTGTGGTGTCAGTCTGCTCATTCATTCATGCAACAAGCATTTACCAAGCATTAACTGTGCCCTGGGCCCCATGCTAGGTGCTGGGATGTAAAGATTCCTGCCCTCAACAATCTTTTATCCTGTTGAAGTGAAAATGCCCACAAAGAGCCCCAACTCTTTTTTTTCCAGTCTCAAAACCCCAGCTAAGAGTTTATAGTCTTTCAAATCCCTGAAAGAGACAGAGACTTGGGAAAGAATCATTCTATTTCTGCACTGGCATCATTTAGATCTTCTCATAGCAATCAATCCATTACCTCTTCCAAAGCCCTGAGTTTATAGAGCCAAGAGCAGAGAACTATGACATATACAATAAGGAGAAAATGTGACCCCAATCCCCGGGGAACAATCAAGTGAAATGAGATAGATAACATGTAAAAAGCTCTGGAAATGCTTAAGCACTATCTATAAATGGCCCTATCTATAAATGCTAGCTATTATTGTTAAGGAGTTGACATTCTAAGTGGGAAAACAATATAACACATATGGGAAGATGGAAAACTATACATTGACATATTAAAACTACAATTCTAAAAAATGAGAATAAATGATGAGAAATTATGGGACATCAGGGAGTAGAGAGATGGCTATCAAATAATCTCAAGGAATGCTTTCTGCAACAGGCGAGTTGGGAACTGATTTGGATGTGGATAGTGGGGGTTGGGGAAGATACTCTGGGTGCAGTGAATAGTGTCTCTCCAGGTCCAAGAGGGAGAGGCAAAGTAAACAGATTGGAAAAGAATCTGAGGATCTCCAGATTTGATGGGATCTCTCTCAGGGGTCACCTATGTCAAACTAGATCAACCAGGGTGATGGAGGTAGCTGTAAGAGGGAAGGATAAAGGGAGAGTTTGTTGGGAGGAGATCTATGGATCACTGCCCAGGAGTTTGGACTGGATCCAATAGTCAAAATGGAACCAGTGTGTGTTCTTGAGCAGGGGAGTGATGAGAGGAGAGGAGTATTTGGGGAGAGAAACTATACTTGTTCTTGTTGAATGGAGCTGATGGTTTATCCTCTGGGACCCTGGACTTCCCCAACAGATCATTTCCCAGAGATACTAGCCAGGATAATTGCAGCCTATCATTTCTCTGTCCCCCAACCTGATCTCTAGGGAACTACCAGGCATTTAGGGAATTTCATAGAACATTAGAACTGAAAGAGACCTTAGAGGTCACCTAGTTTCACCTACTAATTTTATAAAGTTTCATGAGTTTTGTGAGTTTTTTTTTTACACCAAAGTTATTTCCTGATACCTCCCTCTCCCCCACCTACACACTATGGAACTCATCCTTGTAGCAAAAAAATACAGTTGAAATTGACCAACTCAGTGATACAGCTAACAGCATAAAGATGGATAGATAGATAAGTACAGAAAGATAGAGATAAAATAGGTAGAGAGATAATGAGATAGAGATAAAGAGAAAGATGGGGAGGAGAGAGAGAGAGAGAGAAAGGGAGGGAAGGAGAAAGGGAGAGAGAGAAGTACATCCTATATTTAGATCTGGAAGAGACCTTAGAAGTCATTGCAGAGCAGCACCTTCATTTCATAGATGAAGAAACTGTATTTCCAAATTAAGTGATTTGTCCGAGGTCATACATGTAGTAAGTGGCAGAGTCAGAATTTGAACCCACATCCTCTGACTTCAAATACACAGTTCTTTCCACTCCAACGCCTATGAAAAGAATATCTCTTTTCCCCATTTCAACATAAAACCTCAATTTTGAGAATTGAATCCATAGCTTTATCAGTGGGTAGGAAAGTCCTCTGATGGTTCATACATGAGAGCAAAAAAAATGGTGAGATTTTGACAATTTTTCTTCCAGAAAATCCAGTCTTCGTTTATAAGTCCACGTCACATTTATAAGTCCACATGCAGCTATACAGGAGGGAAGCATGTTTCGTTGTCTGTCCTCTGGGTCCAAGAAACTAAGACATAGACAGGGAAATGACCTGCCTGAGGTCAAAATCTGGCAGAGTGTGTACTCAAACTCAAGTCTTAGATAAAAACAGGAAAATCCCTGCTCTCAAAGGATTTCCATTCTGCTGGTATAAAAGACAAAAAAACCTAATGAGGTGGAGACACAGTGGGAAGGGACCTGCCTGTTTGAGGATGCTTTGTTAGCACACTTGCCCTGGCCTGCAGCCATCCCATGTTGGCAGAGGAAGGTACTCCTGATGCTTCATGGCTTTGAAGAGCTGGATGGCTGGCACATGGGGTGGTGACTGGCCTGGGGGTTCCTTATCCTGAATATCTTGGGGCTTAGCCATTTTCTCAGGACAAGGGCCAGGAGAGAGCTGTTGGCCCTGGGAAGGGAAGAAGCAATAGTCTCCTATCTGCTGAAGGACAATGAGTCCTTCAGGATGGAACACTGTTATGGTTTCATCCTGCTGGGCATCCATAAGATTTGGGGCTGAGGGCTCAATTTGCAAGGGACTGGGGTTCTCTTGAGGGGCCTCAGGCTTGACCAGGTTTTGAGGGACCTCAACATAACCTTCCAATGCCAGCATTGCAGGGCTAGGAGCTGAAAGAGGCCCTTTGGTCTCTCCTAGGGAGAGGCTGAGACTGGACTCAGGGGCTGGGCAAGGTAAGGGAGGCATGATGAGAAGTGGGAGATTTTCAGGCTTCCCAGAGTCAAGCACCAGGTCCTCAGGGGCAATGTAGCCTGAACCCCCAGCCACTTTCAGGGGGACTGTGGAGCTGGCAGCTAGTTGACTGAGATTTTTCTCCTGCCTTGATTCCCCAGATAGGGGGGCAGCTTGTTCCTTGAGTGGGCATGGCTCAGCTTCTTCTTTGGATGAAGGATGACCAGATGAAGTTTCTTTTTCCTCTCTATCCCTGCCCAGTTCAGTCAACTTGGCTATAGGTACAAGACCTCCCTGTCCACCCTGAGGCAGACAGAAATACTCTAGGGACCCAGGGGGCTGCTTTTTGCTCTCTTCAGCTGGAATGGATCCCATCTGGCCAGAAATATTAGGCAGGGAGTGACTCTGGGGGAGGTGGAGGTAGGGGCCATTGAAAGCAAAGCCTGATGCTGGGTCCTTCACTGTTGTGTTGGGCTGAGGCACTTTCTGGGAACTAGACAGGCTCAGGTCCTCATCAGGCAAAGTGATGGATGTTGGGTATGGGTCAGTGTCAGAGGACAGAGAACAAGCATCCTGGGGGTCCACAGCAGTGAGAGGGGACACCGAGCTTCTGTCTTCAAAATCAAGCCTAAGGAAAGAACATGGAGATGAGATCTTGCCATTGCTACTACAGGATGCTGAGAGTGAGAAGAAGCCACATTTCTCAACAGCCTTTAAGGTTTACAAAATTCTGATTTCCAAAACAAAAGTGAGGCCATTGTGCCCATTTTGTGGATGAGGAAACAGGCCCAGAGGTGATATCTGAAGGGGTGATTTCTGAAAGGTCAGCCCTGGCTTCAGAAAAAGGACGAAAGATTTGAAGGACCAGAGAGAAGAAAGGTGAAACCTTGGAATGTAAAGGTCATGGGGGAGAAAGAATTGCAGGTTATTCACCTCATTACTGCTCTCCCCCCACCCCCAATGCTCATCCCCACCTCCCTCTGTGCCCCGTACACATTTCCTCTGTCTACCCCAATCTATTTTCCAAAGCTGGACCAAGGCCACCAAGTCTTGCCCATGACTGTAGCCCCCACGTAAGCCCACCCTGCTCTAAACTCTGCCAATTTTGTGAATCTGCAGACCAGAGACAACACCTTTCTGTCCAGGCTTGGTCTGGTCCTGTCCCATGCCCTGCGTGTTCAGCCACAGTGCAGGGGAAAGAACATTTGATGGGGAGTCAACAGAGTCTGGCTCTTCTTGGTTTTAATGGTGGGTCCTTGGGCACATGCCCTGACTTCTCATACTCTATTTCCTTATCAGTAAAACCAGAAGGTTGGGCTTATATCTCTATGGACCTTTCCAGCTCTTCTGCTCCCCTCTTCTCCTTCCCCTCAATGGCCAGAGTTTGCCTTTCAGAGTGGAAGAAAGGATGGAAGGAAGGAAGGAAGGAAGGAAGGAAGGAAGGAAGGTGGTAAGTGGGTAGAAAAAAATTTACTGTATCCAGCAAGTGTGCTAAGGACTTTCCAAATATCTCATTTGGTCATCAGAACAATCCTGGAAAATAGGTGCTATTATTAAACCCATTTTACAGCTGAGGAAACTGAAGCAGGCAGAGACTAAATGATTACCTGAGGTCACAAAGCTAGTAAGTGTTTGAGCCTAGATTTGAATCCAGGACTTTGTGACTCCTAGTACTCTATCCACTGTCCCACCTAGCTGCCTCTGTAATCCACTGCCTTCATTTTACAGATGAGGAAGCTGAGGTCTGGAGAGGTCTCAATCACCCAGTAAGTGATGGAGACAGCCCGTGAAGCCAGATCCTCTGACAGCCAATCAGCCCCTGACCAGCAAGCCTCTCAATGACCTCTCTGAAGTGTCCATCAAGTCTCTGCTTGAAGATCCCAAAGAGAGGGAAGTCAGTGCCCTCATAGGCAACTTCTTCTGATCTGGTCACCCTAATTTTGGAAAGGCTTCTCCTAAACTGAGCTGACAGGGACCTCTTGGCAGTTTGCTCCTTGGCATGCAGGGATGACTCTTGGGCACTAGATGCAGAGGCAGACAGACTGTTTATTGTGGGAGGACAACAATGATATGATATGACAGGGTGTCTGGAGAGGGCTGTGGGGTGGTGAAGATGGGAGGGGCAGTCTGTGGGGCTCACAGCCAGCCCTCCTCTCCGGTCTTGTGACTCGGGAATCAGGAAGAGAGTCGGTTTCTATTTTCAACTCTGCAGCTGCTTTTACATCAATCTCAGCCCTCCTTCAAACAGCTGTCAAAGTAACAGCCCAAAGATCTGTATGTCTGACCATATCCTTTCCTCAGAAATGTCCAATGTTCCCTTGTATAGTTATGATAAAAAGTGCCAGATACCTCAGGCTGGCATTGAAGGCCTTTCCCAATTTCCTTCCTACTGACCTTCACAGCCTTACTCCACTTTACTGCCCTTGGAACTCTCTATGTAAACAAACTGGAACACTAGCCATTGCAATTCCCCATAGGTTTGCATTTTACAGTAGACGGAAATTGCGTTACCTGAGCTTATAATTCGCTAAGAACCCCAGAGTTAACTTCTATCATCCTCTTCTCTACCCTTTGCATGTGCCATGATTGTGTCCTTCCCCACCCTCACCCTCCTAACTTCTCCTGCATCCATCCACCATGTTCCAGACTCTCCATGCACACTAGAGGGTGTCATCCCTACCCATCCCTCATCATTCCCTAAAAGTCACTCAAGTATGAAGCAGACTCACCGATCCACCCTGGAGACAGAGCATTCTCTCTCCTCTTTTTCCCAGGGGCTCTCTTGACTAAGAGTAAAAAGGTTACCTGCATGCCAAATCCTCTGGTTCTTATTCTGTGGAAGGAAAGAAAACATTCTGAAATCCTGCCAGGGCCAACAGCTCCCTCCTCTCTGGGCAAGAAAATATAAGAGAATTCCCTGAAGGCATCAGAGTTTGTAGCCAAGAGTCCCAATTCAAACCAAGTCATAGCGACCTAAGACTAGAGGCAGGAGGTGACCCAGAGGCCAGCTAATCCATTTTACATATAATGCATCTCCTATAATGCTGTTTTATTTCACATATAATACATTTCACAAAATACTACTTTATTCTCAATTTTCTGTGCCTGCATCTTATTTCCCCACTAGGCTACTGCCCACAATGAATGGAGAGGGCCTGATTTTCTCTAGATTTCATTTATTAATCTATCCCTCCTACCTGATACAGAGTAATGCACAAAGTGAGAACTTCATGATAATAGCATTTTTAAGTCATTTTAAGGTTTACAGAAAGGCAGGTAGGTAGATAGAGCTCCTGGCCTGGAGCCAGGAGGACTCATCTTCGTGAGTTCAAATTCGGCCTCAGACACTTCCTAGCTGTGTGACCCTGGACAAATCACTTTACCCCATTGGTCTCAGTTTCCTCATCAGCAAAACGAGCTGGAGAAGGAAATGGAAAACTGCTTGAGGATCTTTGCTAAGAAAACCCCAAATAGGATCACAAAAAGTCAGAAATGACTGAACGCCAACAGCAAGGCTTACAAAGCACCCTTTATAACAACCTTGTGAGGAGGCCCTGTAATTATCTCCATTTTACAGATGAGGAAACTGAGGCTTAGAGAAATTGCCTAGGGGTACCCAACAGGTAAATGTCTGGGGGAAGATTTGAACCTAGGCTTTCCTGATTCAAAGACCAGGCCTCTGCTGAGTACATCAAGAACAGTGGTGGAACCTTGGACCTCTACCTTGCCAGGTCTTTTTAAGAGAAGCAGGAGAGGTAAGTGGGCTAGGGGGCTATCTGGGCCTCCTTCTCTTGGTCTCTTACTTGGAATAGGT
Source organism: Potorous gilbertii (assembly GCA_028658325.1). Classification (NCBI taxonomy): domain Eukaryota; kingdom Metazoa; phylum Chordata; class Mammalia; order Diprotodontia; family Potoroidae; genus Potorous; species Potorous gilbertii. The sequence goes on along the minus strand of CM053770.1, from coordinate 235,649,484 downwards.
GGCTTTTCCCTGGGTTGGGAATCTTGCTTTCCCAATTTGTCTTCATTCTGTAAGGAAAGAGCACATATTCAAGGATCAACGGTCTCCTTATCTGTCTTGGATGCTTCCAACAGGTCGGAAAGGGGACAGCTTGCCTCTTCAGGCATAACTCCCTCCCCACTCAGAAGGCACACTTAGAACTCAGCCTGGGACATGCTGAACTCCACAAGGTAGGGGCCTGTTCTCCAGTGCTGGATTTTATTTCCGTCCTTTGAGAAAGACAGAATAGCTCCCAAACTTCCCAAGGCAGTGGTGGTCAAAAGGTATGAAGAGTACCCTGGATGAGATATTTTAGGTCATAGTAACTCACAGTCATAGAATCTCCCTTAGAAGAGGGAATACTAGAGCTAGCAATGACTCTCAAAACACAAAGCAGCGAGTATCATATCTGAGAGGGTCTTTAGAACATAGAAGAACATTGAATATCAGAGGCAAAAGGAACCTTAGAAAATGGAATGTCATAGCTGGGAGGGACCTTAAAACATTTAATGTTTCAGTTGAGAATGACCTTAGAATATGGATTGTCAGATCTGGGAGATGGCTTAGAACACTGAATGTCCTTGCTGAGAAGGACATTAGGAAATGGAATGTATGAGCTAAAAGTAAGCTGAAAAGTCATCTAGTGCACTGCCCTCATTTCACAGATGGGGAAACTGAGACCCAGAGACGTGAAGTTATTTGGTGAAGGTCACACCATGAGTTCATTGGGAAAGGGAGGGAGGTGATATTGATTGTCTTTTACATATAACTCACAAAGTTGTACAAAGCATGCCATGTGAGAGAAGTTCTGGACAGATTCATTGCAATCAAAAGACCAGGGTTCATTCCCTTGATTCCCCATTTCTATCTGTATGATCTCAAATAAGGCATTCCCCTTTTATAGACTTTCACATTCCAATTTGGGGTTGGGGAGCACTAGCTAATTTCTATGGGTCCTCCCACATCTGACATTCTGTGATGAGTACCACCAACCTAAGTCACCATGTTGTTAAGTGATCTCATCTCACCAACAAAGGGTAAATAGCCCTCACTGGGGCAGAAGAATGTGAACTGAACTTGCCTGTTGACTACAGAAGATAAACATCAGTGTCAGAGTTCTTGTACATAGATAAGGAGGTACCAGAGGGTTCTAGATGTGGAACTAGAAGATACCTGAGATGCCATCTAATCCACCCTCCTCCCTCTCCCGTTCATTGAACAGATGAAGAAACTGAGACTTGCCTAGAGTTAGTGTTACTTCCAATCAGTCCCCAGCCTCCCATGGTGACCTCACCAAAGGGTCTGGGGAATGTTTGAATGGATCCCCACCACCATCACTACTGAGAAAACTACCTTACCTGGCTCCAAAGGTACAACAGAACCAGGCACCCAGGAGTACCAGGACTGTCATGATGACCAGCACCACTCCCAGGATCGCTGGGGGAAAGACTTAGGGGAGGGGGAAAGAGGCAAGAAGGAAGGTCAGTCTCAGGCAGAGTCAGTCAGTTTAACAAACATTCACGAATGGTCTGAGCTGAGATCCTAGAACCAAGGAAATTCAACAGCTTGGCAAACTATTGAGGTTAATCCGCTTATTTTAATGATGGAGAAACTGAGGTCTCAGATAAGGGATTGATACCCAGAGTGACCCAGCTAGTCAGTCAACAGGCATTTATTAAATTCTGGTGATGAGTCAAGCAAAGAAAGACAAAACAAGTTCAGAAAGCTTGTGTTTTAATGGGGATGAGTGGAGCTAGGAACTTGAGTCCAGGCCTATTGATCCCTAGTTCAGGGTCTAATTGTACTTCATAGCATCCTTAATTCAAAGAGGTTTTTTTTTGTCTTAAAAGCTTGTTTATTTTAAAAATGGAATAAGAAGAGATAAGAGTTGCCTATATAATTGCCAGGAAATAATGAAAATAGTCCCTACATAGGGTAGCTCCAAGGAGAAGGCTCTGTAGAACATGATTTGTTATCAAAATGTGAGGAGCATTGATTACTATGTGTTCATATCCCCAAGAGGCAGCCCCAGGATCCAAAGCTGGGGGCAACTGTGGATGTTTGTCTTCCTCATATATGAGTGGCCCAGGTCAGTTTGGCCCTTTGGAATCATCCAGGCTGCTTGATCACAACATGGTGATGAGAGCTCTTTGTGCCTCCCCTGGCTCCTAGTGGGAGTGAAGCCCAGACCTAGCCCTACCCTCTAGCCCACCTACCTTTCTCTGTTTTCCAGGAGCATTCTTTACTCCACTCACTCCATGTCCCATTATAGGATGGATTTGTGACCCTGGCCCTCACCCTGGCAAAATATTCTGTGTCTTGATCCAGAGAAGCCTCAGAGATGTTCATGTCCACTATAATTCTCAAGGTTTCATTGCGGGCTTCCTAAAGAGCAAAGCAGAGAGAGAAACCAAGGGAGAGAAGAAGGATTGAGAATAACAGATCTATGGGGGCAATTAGAACACAAAATATCAGACATGGTGTGATGGAATTTCTAGTCAGCTGGGACCTAAGAAATCAGCCAGTCCAATCTCTTATCTTTTATTGATGTGAAAAATCGAGGCCCAGAGAATGGACTCAGGGTCAGAGCCAATGAGTAGCAGAGGCCAGATTCAAACTCAGGTCTTCTGCCTCTGAAGTCTGTGCTTTTCGTCCTCCACTCCCAGTTCTCATTACATTCAAGTCTCTCTCTCACAATTCTTCCCCCAAAGCACAGGAAACTGATCTTTTCCTACATCTCACCAAGACTTCTCCTTGAAATCAAATCCAGCCTCAGACACTTCCTAGCTGTGTGACCCTGGGCAAGTCACTTAACCCTGTTTCCTTCAGTTTCCTCATCTGTCAAATGAGTGGGAGAAGGAATGGTAAACCACTCTAGTATCTTTGCCAAGAAAACCCCTCATGGGATCAAGAAGAGTCAGACCCAACTGAAATGACTGAACACACATATCTAGCTCCAGCTCTCCCCTTCTGCAGGTCCCATCCCTCATAATAAGAGCTGCTTACCTCCCAAGACTGTGTTGACTTCCTGTATTGAACTTCATAAGACTGCTCTATGTCATAACCGATCACAGGTTTTTTCCACTGGAGCCAGTAACTGTTTTTTGTCTTCTTGACCGTAATAGATGGTGGTGGTGGCTTAACTGGGATATAAAGAAACAACTAGGCTGTGTTGGATAAATTACCAGGGTATCCCCAAAGGGAAGCTCTATAAATCATCCCCAAACTGGCTAGTGTCAATCATTTATCCCTTGGTTAATGAAGAAAGAGCTTTGGAGCCTCTTCTCCATTCTAAATGTAAGCAAACAGAGGCTCAGAGAGTTGAAGGGGAGTTCCAGCTTCCACAAAGTCTAAGATTAGAATACAACCTAAGGATGAGGTAGTGGCATCTCTCTACCATGAAGGGACAACATTGCTGGTTACTCAACCAGCCACTGAGAAGGGAAACAGGGACTTTGGAGTTTATTCCTCCTCTTCTCATTCAAAACCAGAATGACCCTAGACCACAGGCAGAGAATATAGCCTGTGAAATGTTGGAAAAGCTGGAGACACTAGTAAATTATAGGAGGTTAGGAGAATGTCAGAGCTGGAAGGGGCTTTCCAAACAGTCTAGTCTGACCCCTTCACTTGATTGATTGCAGAAAATGAGGCCCAAATAGATCAAGTGATTTGCCCAGGTGTTTGTCCTTCATTCTCTAAGAGGATCATGAAATCAGGAAAGTGATGTCATGATGTGCAGTTGGATTTAAGTGAGGTAGGGCTACTCAAAGTCATCAGCCTCACTTTCTCCTCTGGAACCATCTGGGTCCAGTGGCCAGAAGCAGATCAGGATGATTACAGATGGTCCTGAGTGCAAGGAGGCTCTTGGTCATTTTAAGCTAAGATCTTTCCCAGGTCTCAGTTTCACTGAGACAAGGCCCATTCAGTGATTAAGGCAAGGTAAGAAATGAGGCAAAGAATGACATCTTTTACCTAGTCAAAAATAAAAAAAAAAAAATCAATCTGATAGGGGAAAGCCCTCAGGGTTTCTGGCCAAAACAGAAACAATTGCTATTTACACTCACTCGGAGCCATCATAGCCCCAAAAATAAACAAGCTGAAGCTTGAACTGGGACCTACTGCTGGCTAATCAATGAGAACCAGAGTGATTTGGGTTTAAGGCATGGTCTTTAGAAGAGAAATCTAGCCAGTAAACCCCTTGCAAGGTTTCAGCGATCAAAATTTATATTCCTTTGGGCAGAGCACCCACAGGTAAGGGTATGATTCCCTACATGGACAGAGGTCATAATTAACAGAACAATGATTTAAAGTCAGCCCCTTCACTTTTTATACAATGTGATTTCCATGCTTTGAGGCTGAGTGAAGCACGGTATAGGAGCTAAGTCTGGACAGAAAAACATGGTTGGGTTATGGACGTCAGGACTGGGAGTTTACACCCCATCCTCTAGGTGGAAGGCACCATCTCCAGGCCTTTGGCTCCATTTTTCACACCTCCTTCAAGAAGAACACCATGACCACCCTCTATCCGCTATAGTCCCTCTCTCTCCTCTAAGGTCCTATCTGCCCCATAAAGAAACCAGGGGACCAGTAGAGAGTGTAGCAGGGGAAGTCAAGAGGTCTAGGCTGGAAACCATTGCTGACTCTAACTAGCTGTGTGATCCTAGACATATGACTTTTAACTCTGAGTTTTTCTTCCATAAAATAGTGATAATAGCACCAGCATACCCAACTGAGATCTGCCATGAGAAGGAAAGTGATTTGGAATAAAAAATAGATTTACATGGGTCTCCTATGTCTCACATGGGGGTTGACACTTTGGGGATATTTAATACCTGTTTTGTAACTTAACTGCAAGAGTGGTCAATCCCCAAGACTCTGGGCTACTCACTGTGCTCACTACTGGATAAACGTTTCTGCCCTCTGCTTTGCACGGTGACTGTGTAGTGGCTTTGGTGGATAGGGTCCTCAACATGAATCTGGCACTTGTACTGTATGTACGGGCTGCCCATTTTCCTCTCTTTGTGCACGGGAGTGCACTCCTTCCTGTGGGGAACAGAACTCCAGTGAATGTCTTTGCCTTGGCCAGGCTTTGGATATTGTCTCTCCTCACCTGTACCTCCTGGCTTCCTTGGCCTCCTCCAAGACCAAGATCAAGCACCATCTCCTAGAGGAGCCTTTTCCCTATCTCTCCTCCCAAGTTCCTCCCTTCAGTTGCTAGAGCCTTCCCCTTTCAGATCACTATCTACCTTGTCTGCTCTGGCTTACTTATCTAATGGTTCTTCCTTGGTAATGAGCATGTGTGTGTGAGTGTGTGTGTGTGTGTGTGTGTGTGTGTGTGTGTGTGTGTGAGAGAGAGAGAGAGAGAGAGAGAGAAAGAGAGAGAGAGACAGACAGACAGAGACAGAGAGAGCATGTGCATTCTAAGCCACACAAACATAACAAGATGGGAGATGGAGAGTCTTGTACAAAGAACAAAGAGAAGGCTGTAAATAAAAAGAAAGGAAGGAAGTTTCCAGTAAGAAAACTGGAAAGTGGGGAGGAGGGAAGTTGTGATTTAGACATTACAGTTCTATTAAGGCAGCATAAAGCTGTGTGGATTTCACTCTCCAAATGCTTAGGATGAGGCAAACCTCCCTTCTTAGGAGACAGATGGATGTGGAATCCAAGACTTCCATATGTACAAGTTGCTTTGTTGTTTGGTTTAGTTTGAAACTCTTTCTTTGTTATGACAAAAGGGTTTTTTGGGATAAGCAGACATGACAATAATTGTTTTTTTTAAAGGCAATAATGTTTTTAAAGGATGACCTATGACTTTTAGGCTGCTGTGTCAAATTGGATGGAGCTTATCATCCCCTCCAGTAACAGACAAAACAAGGGAGAGTCAGAGATAATTGTACCAAGCACAGAAAGTAGTCACTCACCTTCCACCTGTGCCACTCTCATAGACGAGCCCAAAGGAGAAAGAGCTGGTAACCTCGGCCCTCACTTCCCAGGTGCAATTGAGTTGTTTGTGTCCATCAAAAAAACACTGAAGATTCTTGGGTTGAGCTGCATCCCCTGGGAAAGCAGCTCATTAAACTTCGCAGAAGTGAAACAGGACCCTTCCCAGGGCTGGAGCAAGGACCCATTTGGGAACACAAATGGTTTGCAGCTTATGACCTGACTCCCTCTCCTGGAGACACTAGGGATTCACCCACAATCCTAGCATCACCCTGGAGGCTGGAGAATTAGGTCTGACAAAACTCAGTGCAAAGATGGTCAAATCCATTCTCCCTCATCAATCAGTCAATAATTGAGGCCCAGGCAGGATAAGTAACCTGTCCAATACCACACAGTAGCAGTGCCAGGATTTGAACCCAGGTTCTCTGACTCCCAATCTAGCACTTTGACTGCACTAGGCTGCTTCTGAAAAGTCAGTCTCAGGGAAATGAACCATGGAAGAGTATAGAGAGCCCCTTCCCTCCACCTTCTCAGACCCAGGATAGAACTGTATCCCTGGAGTTACCTTCCTGTGATTGCCAGGAAATCTCAGAACTCCACAGGCTAGAATGTCCTCCAGATGTCATGGCCCTCACTCGGGCCACATAGAGGTTGTCAGAAATGAGGTGGTCATGCCCAAGGGAAACTGGGGACATGGAGGAGTGCATTGTAGAAGCTTCCTGTGATGGATTGAAAAGAAAGGTCAGATCAATGCTGCTGCAGTAGGTGGGTGGTGGGGGGGGGAGGAAAGTAAGGAAGATAGAGTCTCCTTGAATGGTTGGGGCTGAGATGGTCTCCCCAGGCCATCTTCCATACCTCCCATGACTCCCATTTTCTCTTGTAAGCCACATGGAACTTCAGCCCCCTGAGAGCTGACTGGAGGCTCTGGGTCCAACTTTGGGGCATTGTCCATGAAAGCAGGAAGCTTTTGTTTCCATTTTTCATAACCTTGAGATTCTCTGGGGTGGGAGGCCGAACTAGAAATGAGGAGTGGGAGAAAGTGATTATTTCCATGTCTTGTTTTGAGGACACAACAAAATACCTAAAGCTGCCCTTCTTGTGAACAAAGAACTGGAAACAATGTCAATGATGCCCACTGGCTGGGGAAAGGTCACACTAATCACACTTCAGAGACACAAGGAGTTATCACTGTGCTAAAAGAAATGATGAGTATATCACAAACTGAGAAGTGTTGGGAGACTTAGAAGAGGAACTTACATGGCAAAATAAACATACCTGAGAAAACAGCATACCCAAAGTGATGGCAACAAGACAAATGGAAGAAAGGAAATTAAAAACAAATGAATAGACATGAAACTAAATGAACAGGCATGAAACTTGGCCCCAGAGAAGATGTAAAAAAAGAAATGTGCCTCCTCCTCTTTGCAGATGAGGAGGACTATGGGTGTGAAATATGGCATATGCTGTCAAACTCAGTTGATTTGATGATTCGCTTGCTGAACAGTTTTTATTTTTCTTCTTCTTTTAAAAATTCCTCATAAGAGCAGATGATTTCTTGGGGAGGAGAGGAGGGGAAGGATATTTTCAAAAATGAAGTTAACGTCAAAATAAAAACTACTAAAGTTTTTTTTCTTAAAAAGAACTGGGTAGTATGAAGAGACACTAAATTCCTCCCCCTAAATTTTTAATTCAGCCTGAGGGCTAGTGTGAGAAATCCAGTTTGAGGAGCGGCCCTCTCTCTGTTTCCTGGAGGCTGCCATCAATCACATGAAAGTCTGGGAGTGTGGGGTGCTCTCAGTCAATGAACAGCCATAATTTCAATTCAATAATTTTGGGCACAGGTCTCTTCCCACTCTAAGTTTGGTGCTATGATGCTAGGAAACTCATCCTAAGGGATTATTAATGAGCATGTCCTTCTCTGAGGGTATAAGTATGATTTTTACCCAAGGCCTTTCACCTGAAGACAGGCTAATGGCACCAAGCTTGAAAGGAAAATATCTTTTACTCACTACAACTCAACCAGCAGGCATACAAAACCACCCCCATTCTCAGTCCTGATCCTCTCATCCCAGCTCCCTTTAGGGCCTGCCCATTTCAATCATATCTACCCCAGAGAAGGAGTTCATTCCTCTCTCTGTCTTTGCCCCACTCACTGTGCTGGGCCAGGTTGATGCTGAGCTTGGCCTCCAGTGGTTGATTTGCTGTGAAGCTAAAGATGTCGACCTGACTTAGAACAAAAATATTCTGACGAATGAAGCAAGTCTTGGGTATGCAGGATTGGAACCGGCAGGTGGGCAAGGAGGTGTTCCACCCAGGGTCACAGAAGACTTGTTCTGGCATCTCTCCACTGTTAAAAAGAGGATATCAGTGATCCGTGGGAGTCCAGCTGGTGACTTCTCAATTACGAGTACACTGAACAGAGACATCAGGGGCTGTCTTTTACCTTTGTTTGTATCCCCAGCACTTAGTAGGTACTTAATAAATGTTTTTTTGACTAACTGAATGTGAAAAATTAGAAGGGGCACATGGACTCAGGTTCAGGGACCACTCAGTCCTAGATCCTGTCTCTAACAGGGGTAGATACATGGTAGAAATATCTGATCATCTTCCCCAAATTAATCAGATTTCAAGAGTAGGAAAATCCTTGGATTCTCTATGAGATATATTTAGAAATTCTCTCTTTTCTCAGAATCCATGGTATTGTGGAATGAGCACTGGTTTTGGAATCACATGAGTGGGTTTAATGCCCTATCTGATGCCTACTGTCAGTCTCACTTCATTTCCTATAGATGATCCGTGAGGCCCCTGGCAACTTTACTTCTGGATTCTACCATCCTTTCTTCAAGTGGCTTATGAAGATTATAAGAATCTCCTCCATCAACACCACCACCAATGAAAAGAGCTGGTTCCCTGTCTACCCACTCTTAAAGTGCTTTGAGAAGAGCCTTGGGGTATTTTGCATAAACTAACTCAGCTGCCCTAGAGAAATATGGGAAATGGGAAAATGGGAAAAGAGTAGGAGTACTCTTGTGGATTCTTTAAAAATTCAGGAAAAGGTACTATTGGGGGGAATGTATGCTATTCAGGTGCTCAAAGAAGATGTCAAATTGAAATTTATATTTCCATAGGGTGGATGTGATCAAGACTGGAGTAAAGATGACCAAGGATCAGACAGCCCTCGTTTCTGTTCCCTTGAAAGTAGACACAACAATGTTTTAAAAATCAAACTAAAAAAATATTATAGTCATTTCTCATTCATATGTTTGTCCTTCGTTGCCGAAGAAGAAGACCGTGCCATCAGAGAAATAATGACATGACTTGCGCTTGACTTTGTTTTGAGGGAGGGAGGGCTGTGCAGGTCACCAGCCTCACTTCTCCTCCAGAGCCATCTGAATCCAGTGGCCAGATATTCATCAAGATGACTGGAGATGACCCAGGATGAGGCAATTGGGGTTAAGTGACTTGCCCAAGGTCACACAGCTAGTGAGTGTCAAGTGTCTGAGATGAGATTTGAACTCAGGTCCTCCCAACTCCTGCACTGATGCTCTATCCACTGCACCATCCAGCTGCTCCAATTGTAAGTGTTATTATTATTTTTCAAAGAGAAGACTTTTCAGTCATTTTCAGTCATGTCTGACTCTTGATGGCCCAATTTGGGGTTTTCTTGGCAAAGATACTGGAGTGGTTTGCCATTTCCTTCTCCAGCTCACTTTAGCATTTTAGCAAATCTAAACAGTAACCTTCTCCCACCCTTTTGGGGCACAGTATCTCCTAAGAGATCTCTTCTCAATTTAGACCTTCTCTCTTTCTCTTCTATTCCTCTCCAAATTCCCTCCATCCTGGACCTGACCCTGGCCCTGGAAGAGAAATACCTTCCTTCCTCTTCCCTCTGGAACATGGGGGGCTCAGATACTCACTCATACTTTTGGCGGTAAAGAGTCAGGTTGACATAGTGTTGGGCATCGGCGAGCTCCTCCCACTGGCAGATAATCCTAGTCTGGAAGTCATTATGGCAATTTAGAGTCTGAAGGGGAATGTTTTCTGAGAATCAAAAGGGAAAGAAGACTGTTCACTACTTTCTCACCCACTATCCGCATTTACAGCATAACCTCTTCTTGTCACTGCCATTACCAAGGACCTCTTCCATGCTTGTCAGTTCTGTCTACATTCATTAATGTACATTTCATCTCTTCTGACTGAGTGGAAGCTCCCTGTGGGTAAGGATTGTGTCATTGTTCCCAATGTCTAACACAGTGCCTAGACAAGTAGTAGGGATTTAATAAATGCTTATTGATTGAATGGTTACAAGATCAGTCAGTCAGCAAGCATTTATTAAGTGCCTACTATGTGCCAAACACTCTGATAAGCTTTTGGGAATAACAAAAAAAAAATTAGTCTCTTTTCCCAAGGAATTCATTGTCAGGCCTCTTCCAGAATTCTCTAAAAACTCCTGATTTCCAGGTTGATAAACTTCTTAGAGAGGACTGTGGGTCTCCGAGGATGCTGAGGCTACTTACTGTCCTGTGCTAGAGTGTCTTGGACATTACAACCCCTTTTGCTAGTTCTTTTTTCCTGGAACCTCAGGACAGCATACCCTGATAAGGAAACCAAATGCTTGGAATCATCATTTCTGCCCATCTCCATTCACCTTTCCAGGAATATCTGGGAAAATTTCCAGGAATTATGAAATGCAGACATCAAACATATTCTACATAATCTCCTTGAGATTAAAGGAAACAGGGGTAGGGGAAAAGTACATCCCCTGGAATGTACCTAATGGTCAGACCACTTACCTCTCCATGGCCCAACCTGGGAACTCTGCCCAGGCTTTGGCAGGGATGTGACAAAAGGGAGGGCAGACAGAACAAAACACATGGGCACACACTCACACAGTCACACACACATGAGATTTGTTCTGGGAGGAATGAAACATAAAGGAGAAATGGAAAATGAGCAAAGACTGGCAAAAAGGTAGCTTATATCAAAGCATCACAGGATTTAGAAGTGGGAGGGACCTGAGAGAAGAGGATGTCAGAGCTGGGAGGGGTCTTAGAACAGGGAATGTCAGGGCTGGAAGGAGCCTGAGAATGTAGAATATCAAAAGTGGGAAGACCCTTAGAAGACAGACAAAATGTCAGAGACAGAAGGAGCCTTTGAAACCATCCAATTTCCTCATTTTCCAGGTGGGAAAACTGAATCCTAGAGAGGTGAGGTGATTGATCAAGACCATGAAATCAATGAACAAACATTTGGCACCTCCTGTATGTCAGGTCCTGTTCTAGGTGCTGGGAACAAGGACAAACAAGAACCAGTCCTTGCCTTTGGGGAATGTACATAATATTGGGGGAGTAAAGCGGCAAAGCCCCTGCTCCAAAGACAATGAGCCAGGCTGGGGATGGGGGAGACAGGGAAGGAGAGGAGGAGTGGAAAGAGAGGTCATAGAGACTGGTAAGTAAATCTCCCCAAGTAAGAGGAAGGGAAAGGAGTAGAAAATTCTGACCTTGGATATCACTCTCTGCAGAAGCCCAGGATACAACCAGAAGAACGTTGAAGAGGCCCCTCCATGCCCCTTCCATCTTTAGGGTCCAGCTGGTCCAGGATGACCCCAGAAGTACAGTCCCTGTGCTAGGGCTCAGCTGGAGGCTGGGGTCACCTCCTTCCTCACAGCATGTCCTCTTCTCTCATGGGAACTCACAGGGTGGGTTCCATTTCCTTGGGATTCTGGTTCGTTTCCCCAGGGCAATGGGAAACCAGTTGCTGTGACCATAAGGCCTGAATAGGAAGAAGTTAGTTGTGGGCAAGGTCCTACTTGAGTCTTCTCTGCAGCTGCAGAGAACAAGGAGGGAAGAGAAAAACTTGCTGTGATCTAAGATACCCAATCCCTTTCCCACTCCCCCCACCCCCAAACCAGATGATGGATCTAAGCTCTGCAACAAAGACCACTTTCTCCTCCACACTGGGATAAGCTATGAGAGTGTAACAAAGGGAACAGCCAACATTTCTACAGCCCTGGGATTGAGTGAGGCTGTGGCTTCCTAGTATCACACAGTTACTATCAGAGGTGACATTTGAACACAGGTGTTCCTGAATTTCAGGCCACCATCATTCTAAACACTGCCTTACAACTAAATTGGAAATCTAACTGGATTCAAATTCTGATCTTATTGCTTATTGGCTATGTGACCTAGAGCAAATCTCTTAACCTCTCTGACCTTCATTATACTCCTCTATAATATGAAGGAATTAGATTAGATGATCTCAAAAGTTCTCTAGACCTATAATCCTATAGTTCTACAAGGGAAACACATTAGAGAAATGGTAGAAAGGGCCCAGTGCTTGTAACAAGGTCTAGAATTGTTAGAGCTGGTTCAGGTATGAAAGAATTCATTTAGACAATTTTCTCCTAAGGGGAGCTTTATTGATGCAAAAGCAGCGGGCTATCCCTGGAAGAAGAACTAGAAGTTTACTCAGGGATCTAGACTTGTTTTCATAAGAACAGGAAAAGGGAGACGGGAAAATTCATGACCTAGCATGAGGGAGACAAGGAATTTGGGTCTAGGATAAGGGGGAAGTTTTATGGTATTCTAAGAAAAGGGAGAGAGACTTTAGGATGCCTTCAGGCTCAGGGGGGGCCTCACAAGGTACTGAAAAAGGAACTTTTGGGGTACCTTTGTATCCACACCACTAGGAGTAGCAGTCATGCCAATTTCTGTGATAATTTAAGGTTTCCAAAATATTTCCCTCAAGACAACTCTTGAAATGATAATGTGCATTTTTTAAAAACTGAGGCTAAATGAATGAGCCAGACCAGGAGAACAACTGACCTTATAACAACATTGTAAAGAATTTACAACTTTGAAAGATTTAAGAATTCAGACCAATGCAGTGACTGACCATGATTCCATAGGCCTGACGATGAAACCAACTCCCCATCCCCCAGCAGAGAAAGGATGGACTTGGGGCAGAGTGAGGCAGACATTTTTGCACATGCTCAATGTGCTAGCTGCTGCATATTTATTGGTGGGGTTCGTTTTCCTTCCCCCCACCAAAGGGAGAGGAGAGGATAAGATTGAGAAGGAAAGAAAATACATGCTATATTTTTAATTAATAAAAAATAAAATCACACAATAATAATATGATATAAATTATATAAATATATTCCCCATGTTACATATGAGGAGACTGAGTCATTTTAAAAAACCACAGAGCTCATGTTAGAGACAGTATTTAAACTCAAGTTAAGACACCTGAGTTCTGCTCCTGCCCCTGACAATGTACATACAGTAGAAAGGGAGCTGGATTTTGAGCCACAGAATCTTGGTTCAAATCCTACACTTGTCATTCATTTACTATTTTTGTGATATTGGGCAAATCACATGACTTCTCTGTGATTTAGTTTCCTCATCTGTAAAATGAGGGGGTTTAATTGAATGTCCCCAGAGGTCCCTTCCAGCTCTAGAACTATGAGTCTATGAGCGTTAACTGTGCTTGCTGATAGCTTTGAGACCTTAAGCAAATCACTTCCCTTTTTCTGAGTGTGTTTCCATATCTATCAAGTGAGAAAGTTGGACCAGAGGACCTTTATGATCAATTTAACTCAACAATTAATTCTCAGTTAACTCAATTATATATATATGTATATATACATGTACATATACCTATAACTCAAAACAACAGTTATCTCAACAATAATTTTAAAAATGTAAGCAGCACCTACTGTTTCTTGTGTAACATATTCCACTAGTCACTCATGATAAAAAGACAAAAAAGGTTTCATCCTACATGAAGATGAAGACAGGGGGGCACTGCATGTACATAAATATATAAATAAGACATTTGAAGAGAGAAAAGTAAAACTGAAGAGAAGAGGTGAATCAAAGAAGACTTCCCAGAGGAGGAGAAACCTAATCTAAGCCTTGAAGGAACATAAGAATCCTGAAAAGGAGCGATAAACACAAACTTCAGTACCAGAGGTTTAAGTAAATGTTTATCACATTGGCTTTAGGTGAACTGGGCTTGGTGCTAGGGTTGCAGAGATGAAACAAAGTCCCCAAGAAGTTTACAGTCTGGTAGCAATGAGACAAAGGAAGGAGTTGTAACATGACAACTTGTGACAACACGATAGGGAAGAATCAAGCTGCGGTTTAAGAATTTAAGATACAAGAGATTACTTGTAACTGTAGGAGAAGGGAGGATTCCAGCGATTGTCACTTTCCTTTCTGAATGTTCAAAACCATCCCTTTAATTATATTGTCAAGCATTTATCAGAAATATAAGCAGAGCTCATTGGCATATGTCAGAGAGAGGGAGAGAAGGACAGAGAGAAAGAGAGGGAGGGAGGGAGAGATTACTTGTGATCTACTTTATATAAGAAAAGAAATGATAGCAAATGAACTGCTAGAAAGAAAGGACTTCAGAGTTCACCTAATCTAATAATTACCCAGACAAGTACTTTTTACAATAAATGGTTATCCAGCCGTCAAAGCAAAACTTTGAAGGATGGGAAATTCAAGCAAAACTGTTTTTTTCCACTTGTAGACATTCTTGTTTTCAGGAAATTATTTCTCAGACAGAGCTAAAAATCTGTTTCCCTGAGGGTTCCAGATCCTCCTCATCACCTGACAACAGCTAGAAACATTCAAAATAAATTAGAGAAATGAAAACAACCAAGTGAAGGGAATGCAAAGAAATTCCACGAAAAGTTTGCCACATAACCAAATAAAACCTGCATGTGGACTGAGGAAATGAGGAAGCAGGGAAAAACTCCTACTGCAAGGAAGAAATCATATGAGTGTAGGAATTGAGTGAACCATAGAGACTTTATCTTGTATGACATTATTCTGGATCCAGCTCGGTTCCCTTTTCGTTCAATCTAGTCAAATTTCTGCCTTAGGAGAAAACTTTATTCCATCGTGGAAATTGTAAAAAAACTTTTTGCATTGTTTGAGCCTAGCCCTGTGTAAATGAGGAGGACCACCTCTACCTGCTGCTTGGAGACTTTAACTAAGGACCTTGGTTATGCTGACTAGAAACCCAATCAGATCTGAAGATTGTTACAAGTTTTCTCACAATTATGTATCTCAAGCAATTCATGTGTCTTATGTGAAAACTGGCCCCATCCTGGTCAATCAGTTACCATTCCTATGTTCCTTTGACTGAATACAGATACAAAGAGGGGAGTGGAACATCTTTTTTTCTGAATTCAGATAATTGCACCTGCTCACTCTTCCCCTCCCAACTTGGGAAGTCCCTAATTTTTCCTCCAATTAGAAATCAGAATACCTAATTTTGTATACTGGTTAATTGTTTTTTTTTAGTTAATTGGTTTTATTTAATTGTTTTCCATAGATAAAAATCTGTCTCACTCTGTATTTAGGGTCTTTGGACTGACTGGGGAGTCCACTGACTCATTTATTATGCCTCTTCTGCTCCCAAATTGTATAGCTTTGATTGTTTCTTCAGTTATTTATCCACCACAATTTTTGGCAAGCCAAGCTAGGTTGAGTCAGAACTCTGACCCTAGGGACAGTGGCCTTTCAGAAAAAAAACTACCTAGAGCACTCCTGTTAACCTTTATCTAAGGGAACTTTTCATGGAAGACTGACCCTTCCCCAAGTCAGACTCCAGTTTTCAATTCCAAATTTTTCAGAGTTATAATAAAATTTAGGTTTAAATTTAGGTTTAGCTCAGAGACTCACCTGTGAGCCCCATCTCTTACTAGGGATCTCCTTTCACCCCCAGATCAGAGACCCCTTTAGATCTGCCCCCCATCCCAGCTCGGCTGCTCCCTATCCTAACAGAGATGCCCCTCTGACTCCACCCCAGCTCAGAAACCCTCCCTCTCTGACCCTGTAAACCCTTCTCATCTCAGATCAGTCCTTCAAATAAAGGTGCTGGAAAGCATTTAGCACAGACCTGGCTAATTTGATTCTTTTCCTCATTACAAACTGAAAAAAAACAAGACTAGCAAGTATGTGTTTGCCTAATCATTTTGTCTGTGATTTTGTTTCTTTGTAAAATATGGGAAAATCTTTGTCTTGTGTTGTGTTTAGTGTTGTTTGTAGATTCTGCTACCTTGAAAGATTTCTAAGGGGAGAATGCAGCCAGCCAGAAAGACTACAAAAAAACCATAGTCAAAGAGTTTTGAACGTTGGGTAAATTGATGAAGTTTTGTACTTGAAACAGCTCTCCCAGATGCTATAAACTCTGTCTGAGCAAGCAGACTAGTTGGTGGTACTAACACCCACTTTCGGCTTTCCGTGGGGGATTAGATTTTTTTTTTAAATGTAAGATATTTTTCTCTGTCATTTCAGCCCTAGCCATGTTTGGGATTACAAAGATGAAGTCAGATAATCAAAGAAAGGAAAACTTTGGCTTAGTTGATAGAATTGCTAAAAACATCTTAGTAGATTTTGTAAATTTGGAGGTTAAGGAGTTTAGAGATTAATCATTTTAAGACTCCATAAACTCATCCCCTTCTCTTTGTCCCATGTGAGATAAGCACTTAGCAGAAGCTTAACATGTACAGAAATATCTACACTCTACAGAGTATAGAATTTGTTTTAAGGAAAAATAAGAATTAAATTCTGTAAAAATTTTAGGGGCAAATAAGACTTAACTCACTTTTCCCCTGAAGACTGAAAAACATTGTTTTAGTATATTGAAGAAAGACAGCTAGTTTGAAAGTAATCTCAGAGTGGAGAAAGAAGAATAGGTATTTGGTTTGCATTTTATAGCTGCCTCTTCTTAACCCTTTCTTGACCATGAAAAGAGAAAATCTTATTTAAATCAGGGAGCAATTTAAAAATGAACAAAATTTTATTAAGGAATGCAAATGGTGATTTAAATTGAAGAGGGGTCCCTTTTCAGAGGAGGGACAGCTGGTCTTAGAAACTTTATTACCTGTGTGATCTAAGCAACTTATCTCTGCTTACTTCAGTTTCCTGATCTGTGAAGGGGAAAATACTAATAGTACCTACTTCCCAGGGTTGTTTTGAGGTTCAGAATAATATAACGATTGTGAAGTGCTTATGTCAAGGGGAGTGACTGACATATGGCAAGCGCTACATATATGTTGACTATTGTTATCATTTTTTTCATTGGCTAGGATTGTTCCATGGGAATAGCTAGATGGTGTAGTAGAGGGAATTCTGAGCCTGCAGTCAGGAAGATTCATCTTTCTGAGTTCAAATTTGATCTCAGACACTAGGTATGTGACTCTAGGCAAGTCATTTATCCCTGTTTGCTCTGTAAAATGAGCTGGAGAAGGAAAAGGCAAACTACTTTAGTGTCTTGGCCAAGAAAACCCCAAATGAGGTCATAAAGAGTTGGACACAACTAAAAAAACTGAAAAAAAATTGTGCCATATTTGATAACTCTATACCAGGTTTTAGTAGAAAATGCCAAAGGGAGAAAGATTAATGATTTTCTATGTAGATAACTTGGAAATGCATTTGCATCATCTGACTCAAAATCAGTTTGTTTCATGATTTAAATATGCAGTATCATGTATATTATTGTACTTCTCAATTATCTTATATTGTAAAGTTTGGGAAATCCTTGTATTCAATATAAAAGTCTTCTAACTTCAGAAAGAAATAAGAGGACCAAGGGATAGGGCAGGGAGAGAGATTAAGGGAGGGACTTTTAGAAGGGTGAGTAGGTTAAGGAATAGGAGGACAAAGTCGTAGGTAAAAATAAAGCAGGGAAATAAGGAAGAATAGGGTAAATATAATGTGAAAGATAGTGAGGAAAAATAGGAAGGAGGAAAATATACAACAAGGAATTATAGCTTAGGATGTAAATGGGATGAATTAACCCATAAAATGGAAATAGATAGCAGATTAAAAATTTGAATTCAACAACTATTTGCTTTCAGGAAACATTATAAAAAAATGAGAGATACACACAAAGATAAAATAAAAGGCAGGTGTAGAATTTAGTATATAAAAAAAGTGGGGATAGTAATCATGATCTCAGACAAAGTTAAAGTTAAAATAGATTTACTCAAAAGTGAAAAATAGAGAAACTAAACTATGTGTCAGCAATATTATTCAATGATGTTTTAGACTATTTTAAATACTTAGTATAAAATATCTGAGCTTATACCTACCAAAATAGACACAGGAAATATATGAACATAAACATAAAATACTTTTTATATAAATAATTGAACTTATAATTGAACTAAATAATTGAAATAATATTTATTGTTCATGATAAAGTCAATATAATTTTTAAAATGACAATTTTATGTAACTAATCTATTCAATGTCATTGCAATTAAATTGCTAAAAATTATTTTACTGAGTTAGAAAAAATACAATGTTCATTTGGCAGAACAAAAAAAACAGAGAAAGACTTGAACTTATGAAGGAAGATGCTATCTACTTTCAAGAAACAGATGATAGAAGGAAATAAGTATAGTATGTATGATCATACATACATGTGTATGCATGTATATGTGCATATATATATGTATGTTTTTAGATATCTATGTATATGTGTATATATCCATGCTTAATTGTAGACTTCTTTAGGGTGGGGGTGAGGAAAGAGGAAAAAAATATGAAGGAAAATGTGCACAGCAGAGAGCAAAAGAAAACTGACAAAGAAGCAAAGAAAAGCTGGGTAGCTTTGAAAACAATGTGTTGCATTTATTATATAGGTTTTCTTGAAAAGAAAATTTATTATTTTATATTGAATCTTCTTTTATGGTCTATTGTGTGTATGGCAATTTTTTTTCTTTTCTCATTTTGTACTTAGGTTTAAAATAAAAAAAATACAAAAAACCTAGATATTTGAAAACTGTTAAATATTTGCTGGAGTATATTTTGTCTTAAAACATAATAATAAGTTTACTATAACAAACAGTGAGTGTTCATTTGAAAATTTTGAGCTATCACTTGTAAAAATTATGAAAATATGTAGGGTGGTTTAAAAATGTAACTTGAATACATTAATATGAGTCAGTTATCAACTTTGTGCTGTATGTCTGAAACCTCAGAATGAGGCTAGTTTTAATTCATAAGTAAAGGACGAATGAAATGTAACTGTTAGGGAAATATGAGAAGTTAATAGTATTCAAAGCCCTAAGTTGTGGTTAGTGGAATTTTGCTGTTTGAGGTAAAAACCTTTGAGACTATAATTTACTCTCATTTTGAGTTTTGATTACAGGAATAGTTGTCTGAATTGTCATGAAGTCAATAATAGAAAATGACATGTGCTGCACTCTGAGAACTGCTACAGATGGATATCTGTCCCTGTGAAAAATTCTGGAAAGCAATTTGTAATTATATGAGAAAAGTTACTAAGCTCTTCAGATATATTGACCCAGTCATGCCACTAGTGAATCTTTGACTCAAGAAGGTTGTTGACCACACAAAAGATCCCAATAATGTTCATAGCAACACCATTTGTGATATTTATAATAGTTGGGGAATGGCAGAGCAAAAGAATGATTTATAAACATAACAGAATAAGAAATTACAAATATGAAGCATTCCTAGAGACAGGCAAAGGCTTGTAAGAAGTAATACAGAAAGAAGAAAACAGGGTCAAAAGAACAAGATACAAAATGACTAGAACAAGTCTAAATAAAGGCAACAAGTATCGTTTAGCTCCTACTTATGTGTCAGGCACTGTGCTAAATGCTGAGGATACAAAGAAAAGCAAAAAACAGAACAAAAAAATAGTCCCTCCCCTCAAGGACATCACAGTTTAATGGAAGGGACAGCATGAAAATGTCCAGATACAAACAAGATATAGATAGAATGAAATGGAAATAATCTTAGAGAGAAAGCAGGAGGATTGAGGAGGTTCCCCCCACAAAAATGCTTCTTGCATAAGATTGGATTTTAGCTCAACTTGATGGAAGCCAGAAAGTAAAAATGAAGAGAAAGAGAGTTCCAGGCATGAGGAAATGCCCAGAGATAACCATTTATAACCATATGAATTTTAAGACTATAAAGTCAATATGTAACGTAACTCTGGTCATAGAGAAGAGTTCATCTTAGCACTATACTATCAATGTTAAAGGATTCATCACTACTTTCTATCAGTGGTTGATAAATGACCTGTTCTTCAGGGACAGTACTTTGCAAGAGGGTTTATTGGGAAATACTTGCTGTGGTAGAAACAACGGCATTACTGTGAGGCAGTATAATTCATGGAAAGGGTCCAGACATGGATTCAAATTCTGCATCTCATACTTTCTTCCTGTTACTTTGTATATTTTCAGGCAATTGACTAAGCTTTCCTGAGTCTCATTTTCCTCATCTGTAAAATAAAAGGATTGGGCTAGATGGCCTTAGAAGTCCCTTTTATTTGTACATGTTAATAATGTAGCACTTTAAGGTTTCCAAAGTGCTTTACAAAAAATTATCTCATTCTATCATCATAACAACCCTGGAAAGTAAATGTTAGTATTATTCCTATTTTACAGATGAGGAAACTGAGGCAGACAGAGCTGAAGTGACTTGCAGGATCACACAGCTGCTTAAATGCCTGAGGGTGGATTTGAACTTAGGTCTCCCTGACTCCAGATTCATCATTCTAGTCGCTATGCTGCTGTGATGTTAATACCTTCATTTTTCTCATCTGTAAAATGAGAGGTGGACTGGATGCCTTTTGAAGATTCTCCTATGATCTATAACTCTTCTGTGGTCTTCTATGACCTATGATCCTGAAAATACATTGAATAATAATGACAGTAAATTGGCTTCCCTATCCACTGGGATCCTAGTTCAGTCCTCTAGAGCTAAACAAAATAAGATTAAATCTTTTTCCATGTAACAACCTTTCCAACACTTAAAAGATACCTATTACGTACCCTCCTCCCCCTAAATCTTCTCTTAGCTAGGCAACTCCCAGAGGAGAAAATAATTTGGAGCTCTCCTTGGCTTGAGTCCAGGGCCATGGTAAGTACCCTAACATGGAGCCAGAAGAATATGGAAGGGATTCTTTTTATAGGGATTTGTAAGGAAGGGGAGTCCATCTACACTTACACATGGGGAGTCAAACAGAGAAAAACCTTTGCCATTTGCTACCTGAATGATCTCAGGAGAGTCATGAAAACTTTCTGGGTCTTGGTTTCATCCTCTAGAAGATGAGGGGACTGGACAAGATAAACTTTCAACTCTCTTTTAGGTCTAGATTTGTCATATTTATATTTTGTATTTATATGTTTTATATTAGGTATTTATGTATTATATATTCATATATTATATAATATACTTATATATTATCTATTCATATATTATTATTATTTGAAATTATTTAAAGAATATATTATTTATATGTTTTATATTTTATAAACACACACAGACATGATACAGCCCTAAATGTTCCCCCTCCTCCTCACCTTCTTCTTTTCCCTCCCCTAAGGAGATTTTTTAAACCAAAAGTGACCTCTGGATCTTGAGCAGGGGAGTTCTCTTAATTCCACACCTCTTGCCCTGTCATAGCTCCCCATCAGGCCACAATTCATTATAATACAACACAAGGAATGTTGATTAAGCATATACTGTGTACAAAGACCTGTGCTTGTTGCTAGGAGAGACACACAGTTTAAATACAATCTGGTAATCACACATACACACACGCTCACACACACACACACACACACACACACACACACACACACTTAATTGTAGAATATCAGACCTTGGAGATCATCTAATTAAATCCACTCACTTTACAGGTAAGGCAACTGAGGCACAGAAATGGACTGTGACTCAACCAAGCTAGTGGCAGAATGAGAACAACAGCCCAGGCGTTCAGATTCCTTGTTCACTGCTCTTTCCGCTACACCCTACACCCTACCCTAATCCCACTGTCTTCCCTTATGGGGAAAGACTGTTGAGATTCCTGGACTCCAAACTGAGTATGATCAGGTTCTCAAAAAAGATCTAGGGTGAGGGCAATCCAGCCTGGCAACTCTTTCATCATTTCTCCAGATATGCCATGTCCCAGGTGGTGCCCCAGCCTTCCCTAAATCCCAAGAAAGAGAAAATACCCATCCTGATTTTCCCTTAGCCTTCACTTCTTATTCTCCCCTCAGTTGTCCCCTCCTACTGCCACCCATCCACAGTTCAAGCCAAAAAATTTCCAAAACCCAACAATCTACCTGTTCTGGAGTCGAGAAGCCGGCCTTCTGACAAAGTCGAACCCGGAGAGACTGACTGCTTTGGAACTTCCTATTTCTCTGCTACTTAATCCCCTGACTTGGGGCGGTTTGGAAACTGATAGGCAGGAGGGGAAGGGAGGAAGTTGTAATTTTGCAGAAGCTTTGTTTCCGAAGAACTTTTTTTTTTTTTTTTGGTAATCAACGTAAAGTTATTAAGGGGAAAAGTAAAGTGGGTGGTTTTTCTGTTGTTGTTTGTTTTGTCACACTCTCTCCCTTTTTTTTTTCCTTTTCTGGAAGTAAAGGATAAAGTTGACTTTTCAGACTGGCACCTAATTGGAGGTACTATCCCATAAAAGAGCATTAGGGACAAGAGAAATTTGATAGAATTCTGGTCATAATATTCATCAGCCTTATGACTCTAAGCAAGTCACTTCATTTTCATGAGCATCAATTTCCACATCTGCAGAATGGGAATAAATGCTATCTATTCTGTTTTTCTCTAAGGCTGTTTTAAGCATCAAAAGCAGAAATGAATCTGAATGTGACTTGTAAAAATCAAACATTCTATTATTTGGAGGTAGAGGGGACAACTAGACATGATTTCAAATGCAGAAATTCCCTCTTCCAATTCAGGACTCTACAACTTGCAATCTTAGAGAGTTGCCAAGAGCACTGACAGGTGGTGATTTGCCCATGGTTATGCAGTCAGGGTGTGAGGTCTTCCTTATCCCTAAGAAAACTCTAGATTACACTCTATATGCCTCTTGCTCTAAAAATAAAAACTAATTTTAAACTGTATTTAAAAAAACACAAAAGAAAATAAATTCCAAATCATTCCCATATGATCCTGTTAAAAGATAGACCATGGTCCAGGTGGGAAACATGGCAGCACCTGGAGTATTGAAAAGCTGGAGTTATTGGTAAGAAGAGTTGAACTCAAAACTTCAGTTGTGCTCTGACCAGGACAGAGAAGGCACTCTCACTCTCATTCCCCAACTCCCATGGCTTTATCTGTGTAACTCCAAGTGCTTTACTTGGAGTCCCATGTCATCACTCAAACTCATCACTGTTTCCCCTTCTAAGCAATCACAGACCACCCTTTTAATAATTCCTTCTGGAGTTTTATCATAAACCCAAATCAAGCTCACTGGCCTATTGTTGGAAGAGTCAGCTCCTCCATTTTTGAGGCTCAGGACCACAGATGTGTGTTTTTAATACTGTGGCATCCTGATATCCTGAACTAAATGCTGTTTTGAGCATTTTCTGTAATATGTTAAACAGAGACTTACAGCAGCTTCCAATGAGCTTACACTCTTAAGGTTCTGATTGTCCTTTAAGAATTTCTAGTCTCTTAGAGGGAGGGCTAGTGTATTTTAGTGTAGTTTGGGTCCTCTGCCCAGCTATCCCTCAAATGAGGGCTAAGGAGTCAGTAGATCTGAAGGTCTACTGATTACTGGATCTGAATTTCCCTGATATCTTTGAGAATGAAGGACAAACAACAACCTCTGTGAGTAGAGAAGGAGCTGCCCATTAGAGACCAAACTTCCAGTTGGGCAACATGTCTTCCTTCCTTCCTCCCTCCCTCCCTCCAAGACTTCCTTCCTTTCTCTCTCTCTTTCTTCTTCCTTCCTTTCTTTCATTTTCTTTCTTCTCTCTCTGCATAGGGTCACATCTTACCTGTTGCTGCTCTGCCCAAAAGGAATGCAAATTTGTATGCATGTAAAATTTACTGGATGGTAGTAAAGTATACCATCCAGATCTTGATACTTCCTGTGTGATCCTTGAAAAATCACTATCACTCTTCACTATGAGAAATGAAAACTAATGTGAGATATGCACAAACATAAAAACAAAGATCAGGAGTAGAATTTGTTAGATAAAGTATATTACTGTGTATATATGTGTGTATGTATATATTTATATATAAATATATCCACACTTAATTGTGGCCTTGGGGCAATGAGAAGAAACAGGGTAACAAAGTAAAAAGTGCACAGCAGAGAAAAAAAGAAAACTTACAAGGAAGCAAAGAAAAGATGAACAAATGTAATGGCAAGTAAAATAGGATCTTTTGCTGTTTTTGTTTTGGTATAATCAAGAAGTATAATGCCTCTATTTGAATGTGATTAAGGGCGATTGTTCCCAACCATTGTGTGGCTTAGGAAGATTTGAAGGAAGGCTCATGTCTTTTGTTAATGAGGGACTGGTTCTGAAGGGATGTGATACCTCTGAATCTAAAAAGTGTATAAAGATTCTGAAGTGCAGTTTTATTTTGGTGCTTACTGACTGGAAGTGTTTGTTTGACCAGATGAGGACTCTGCGAACTCACTAAAGGAACCACCCCTCCCCCTCCAGCTTTGAGAACCCAGATGTTGGTGTTTCCCTATCTGGTAGCTATGGTCAGACAGTTGGACTGTCTGTTGAATTATGGTCAGGCAGAGGAAGCCATGTCTGTTGATCTTTAATTTCTTTGTATTTTCTTTGAAGTTCAGGGTGCTGACTCCTCTGAACTAGGCAAATGACCTATATGCTTGGTTAAAGGAATGATACATGTGCTTGAGTAAAGTGATTATTAACCCTTCAAAAGTTATCTTTCCTTTTATGAACACAGATCTAAGAACCTGTGATAGCAGGTCCCCTGTGTATGTTGGGGTGCTTACTGATATAACAGCTTTTACCGATATAACAACTGATATATAACAGTTTTATATATATATATACACTGTATATATACAGTATATATACTGTTATATATCAGTTGTATATATGTATATATATAAAACAGAATAATATTTATTACATAGGCTTTCTTAAATGGAAATTTAGGGTTATATATTTTGAATCCTCTCTTACATTCTGCTGTGAATATGAAATGCTTTTTTTCCTTTTTTATTTTATATTTAAGTTTATGTTTCTTTTTCTTGTGTATTTAAGTTTTAGTATTCAAGTCTAAAATAATAAAATAAAATACATTGCATAAAAAAGAAAGAAAAAAAGAAATGAAGATGAAGAGAAGCTTAGAAAGACAAGATGAAATAAACTGAACCAAGAAAACAACATATACAATGATTACAACAATGTAAATGGTAAGGATAACAGTAACCAAAAAAAGAGAGAAAGATATACTGTCAAATTACAGTCACCATGCTTAGTCCTGAAGAAAATATGGGGAAATTCTCCTTCCTTATTTTTAGGGGTAAAGGAGGGATATTTGGGATGATGTCAACAAAAATATCAATAAAAATGTTTAAAAGAAAGAAAACTATTTTCCTTTTTTGGACATCTGTTTCCTTATTTATAAAATAAGTAAGTTGTTCTAAGTGAGGGACAAACTTTGACTTCATTGGCATCAGAATCTCTTCGCCCCATGGCAGGGCTCTGACACTTTCCATATTCCACATGTCAACCCATCCATGACTTAAAGAGACTAATGTCGAAAGTTTGATGAGTCAGGAGCCAGTTAAGTTTTGCTCTGTTTCAATCTCACAACCTGCCCTGATACCAACTAATTCTCTTGTAAATGTGATGTGTGTCCTCAGTCATAAAAGGAGTCCCCCTGGCAGAGCCAACTCCACAATTGGGGTTACACTCAAAGCCTAGGTCCATATTGGTAGAACTGGAGCCTAAGTTTAATATGCAGAGGGACAGTGAGTATTTACACATTAATCCATTAAGTTGACACATATTCTTAGTGGACCTGGATTGCGAAAACTCCCAGTCTCAAGGCTATAGGGAAACTCAGCTCTAAGTAAAAATCATAGCTAACATTTACATATTTCTTCAGGTCTTACAAAAGCACTTTACAGCCATGATCTCACTGGATTCTCCCCACAACTCAAAAAGATATACATTACATTATCCACATTTTGTAGAAGAGGAAACTGAACCTCAGAGAAGGCACATGGTTTGCTTAGGCTCAGAGATGGGAAAGGAACCCAGGTTTCTTCTGACTCCAAATCTAGGGTCCTGTCCACTTCACCACCCTACCTCCTTTGGGGGCTCACTTCTTTGACTGCCCAGACCTGATAGAGCCCTGATCTCTCATCAGTCCACCAAAGCTCTCTAGATTTCATTGGACTTTCATGGACTCCAGATCTCACTAATGGAGATCACTTCTTTTGAGCCTTATAAAAACTTCCCTGGTTTGCAAATCTCCATTTCCTATGTTGATCCCTAGCTTGGCATCTCCCTTAAAGATCAATGACTTCTATGAAGAAGTTTTTTAAAAAAGGAATTACATTAGATTGGCATAATTTGGCATCAAGACTTTGACTCAAATCCTGTCTCAGACTTTTTTTAAGCTGTGTGACCCTAGGCAAGTCACTTAATCTCTCGAAGTCTCAGTTTAGTTTTCTGTAATATAAGGGGTTTGGACTGGATGGCCTTTCCAGCTCAGATGTTGGACTCTAGAAAACATTCATATTCTGTATTTCTTCACTATTGCATTTACTCTCAGAAGAATTTTTATGACATTCTAGGTCCCTCCACCCACAATCTTCTCTTTCCTATGTAAGTCCAAATATTCACTTTAGCAAACCTTAATTAAGCATCAACTATGAGCAAAGCTCTGCTGCTGGGTGCTTAGAGAATAAGGACAAGGGTGCTTTAGTCAGGTGATGCTGTCTTCAAAAGACATATAGAACAGGGCAGCGAGGTGGCACAGTCCTGAAATCAGGAGGACCTGAGTTCAAATCTGACCTCAGACACTCTCTCACTAGCTTTGTGACCCTGGGCAAGTCACTTAACCCTGATTGTCTCTCCCTGCCTCCTCCAACATTGGAGGAGAGGTGGGTTTAGGGAGAGTGAATGAAAAACCTTTATTGTGTGCCAAGGACAGTCAAAGATACAATAGATAATGGGGAAAAATAACGCATGAAAGAGAGCTTTGAGGGAGGGGAGGGTCTTGTTTGGAAATGATGAGAAAATGATACAAATCCCTGTATCAGGGAGATCTCTAAACAGGCAGTTACTCATAGAATTCACAGTCCTGGGGTAGAGATAAGGAAGATGGTCAGAATACAGACAGCATCATTTGGACATAGCAGGGAGGAGAATGAGTTCTGTTTGGGAATCTGTTGAATTTAATTGACTGCTCAATCTAACTAATTTAATTAATCTATTGACAGGCATTTATTAAGCACTCACTGTATGCCAAGCAAAAACAAAAAAAAGGTAGTTTCTGTCCTCAGGAAACTTATTTTCTACTAATGAGATGGGGGGGGGGGGTGCAGGTGGGAAGATAGTAGGAAGTTAGTGAGTTAGGAGAAAGATGAGAAAATTCTCATTTCTCCTACCTTTATCATCCCAGTATCCCTTATCTCTCCTTTTGCCTTTCTGTCTTTCTTTCTAAAAGGACCCAGTGAAAACAGTTGAAAGGGACCTTTGTGGTCATCTAGTTTACCATTCCTCATAATAGAAATGATGAGACAGAGGTCCAGAGTGGTGGGACTTATTTCCTCATCTTTAAAATAGAGAGAGAGGATAGTAAGTACATCTACTTCACAGGGCTATTAAGAAGCTCAGAAAAGTTTGTGTGTAAAGTGTTTTGTACCCTGTGTGTGTTCGTCCTTCGTTGCCAAAGAAGACCATGCTATCAGAGAAATAATGACATGACTTTCACTTGACTTTGTTTTGAATGAGGGAGGGCTATGCAGGTCATCAGCCTCACTTCTCCTCCAGAGACATCGTAGTCCAGTGACCAGATATTCATCAGGATGACTGGAGATGACCCAGGATGAGGCAATTGGGGTTAAGTGACTTGCCCAAGGTCACACATCTAGTGAGTGTTAAGTGTCTGAGGTGAGATTTGAACTCAGGTCCTCCTGACTCCTTCCCTGGTGCTCTATCCACTGCACCACCTAGCTGCCCCTCTGCACCTTAAAAGGTTACATGAAAGCCTTACTTTTCTTCCTCTTCCTTCTTTCCACAAGACTGTCTTACTTTTCTGTTTGTATTTCCAGAGGTAAACACAATGGTTTGCATATATTAAGCACTTACTATATGCTTCATTCATTAATTAATTTATTCACAATTCCACCATTAAACATTCACTGCTAAGATGCTTGAAGTCATTCAAGTTTTATCTATTACTCATCAATTTATTCTGCCAACTTGAACCCATTTTGAGGGAAGACATGAATAATTTATAATAATACAACTTTAATTACAACAAATAATACAATTTACATCTTTAAAATTCACTTCAATGTTTGCAGAGTCTTTCTCTCATTTGCAACCTGTAAAACAAGCTGTGATAGGGGCATCTAGGTGCACAGTGGAAAGAGCACCAGCACTGGAGTCAGGAAGACCTGAATTCCAACCTGACCTCAGACACTTACTAGCTGTCTGACCCTGGATAAGTCATTTAACCTCTGGCTGCCTAAGTTTCCTCATCTATAAAATGGGGATAATGCTAGCACCCACCTCCATGAGTTGTTGTGAGGACCAGATGAGATGATATTTGTAAAGTGCCAGGTTATGTGCTATAAGAAATGACAGAAGAAATGATTTCAGGAAAACCTAGAAAGATTTAAATTTAAAATTTAAACTAATGCAAAATGAAATGAGCAGAACCAGGAGAACAAATTACATGGCAACAGCACCAATATACAGATAATCAACTATGGAAAATGTAGTAACTGATTAAAATAGTGGCCCTCCACAATTTCAAAAGGTTGATGATGAAGGATGCCATCTACCTTCAGAGAAAGGTGACAGTGTAAGTGTTTTATAAACATTAGCTGCTGTTGCTGTTGCTGCTGCATATGGTCAACATTCTCACCAAGCCTGGGGCAATTTCCTAAGGAAGAACTTTGTGACTGCCAGTATAGACTGGCTAAGAGACTGATGAGTATATGATGTTGCAAGACTGTATAAGCAGGGAAGAGACTGCTGGAAGAGGTAGAGAAGGAAGTGAAGAAAGAAGGGTAAAAAGAAAACACAGACTTTAAAAATTTTTTATTTTCAGTTTTGAATTCTCCTTCCTCCCTCCCTTCACCCTCACTATGTTCCTCAATGGGAAGGCAAGGAATATGACATCCTAATGAGTATTGAAATGGACAGACCAAGAATAATTCACAAGCAAAAGTCAATTAGGAATTTCGAGAGCATCATTTATTAGCCAGGCTGGCGGCTGCCTCATGGAGAGACCCAGAGGAGACAGCCCCGAACTGAGGTGGGTGTGTGCATTTTAAGCATTTTGGTGCTACTCAGTACAGCCTTGTGGTTTCCACATCTGTCCATTTCACATGGAGGTCCCACCAAGATCGCCTTTGGCTCTGCATGCACAGGCAAACGGTCTGTGGCCTTTGGTTCTGTATGTACAGGCAAACTGTCTGCCCTGGATTACCGGACTGAGCTTTGACTTCGGGGGTGGCCAACGGGATACTTCCTGGCCCCGATTTTAGAGCACGGCCTGAGCCAGGCTTTTGGTAACAAAATTCTCCTGATCTGGCCAAAATTTGAGCGCCCTGTCTGTTCTGGTGAGTACTCCTGATACAGTAAGTGGCTTAGGCTGAACGCAGCGGGAAGACGCCCTTACTGACTTCCATGGGACTCTGCGGGAGAGTCTTGAATGACCTCCGCAGGTACCGCATGAGAGTCCTGACTGCTTGACCATGGATCTTGTTTGTCTTTTTGTTCTGTGTTTCTATTTAATTGGACTTTGTGTCTTACCCTCCCCCTTTTCCGAGACCACGTTATAAATCAATTGCAGGGCGGGTGTGGAGAACAGTGAATGGGGACCCGGCCATCCGGATCAGATCCCATCTATCAGCATCTGAATAGGTTTGATTCCCATCCTTGGAACACAGTGATAGAAAGTAAGCCAAAGTTATTTTTTCATTGTCTATATATGTGTTCTGTCTTTACATGTTCTGTGTGCGTGTGTTTGTGAGTTATTATGGCCAGCTCCATTGTAGCTGGAATTTGGAATGTTATTTCTTTTCCTCCCCCTCCTCCCTTCTCTCTGATGGCTGCAGCATTAGGGAGGAGAATGGAGAGAGAAAGAGAGAAACTTAATCTTATAAGGAATGCAAGGAAATACTGTATGTGCAGTTTTAAAGGGGCTTTAGTCAAAGCCCACTAGAAGAACAACATGAGATAAGTTTAAGGATTATTGGAAAGTTGTTGGAAAATTCTCTCTCTCTTTCTACCTTCTAACCCTGACCAGGTTGTGAAGGTGGAGAGAAAGACAAGAAGAAATCGGGAATTTTTTCCCTCAAAAATTCTCTCTCTCTTTCTACCTTCTAATGCTGGTCAGGTTGTGAAAGTGGAGAGAAAGACAAGAAGAAATTGGGAATTTTTTCCCTCATATCAGCAAGGTGGATTAAATAGCTTTTTAATTACCTCATGCCTCACCTAAAAGAGAAAAGTTTTTGTATATGGGATACAACTAAAAGGTAGTTATTCTGGTCATATTTTAAGTGAAACATGTCACTCCTAATGGGATGTTTAAAACAGGTCAGAATTTGTTGTATTATTTGACACTAAGCCAATTTGAGAAGGCTTTGAACTCCCAAGTGGAAAGGAGGGGACTAGGTACCTCTGGACTTGTTCCAGAGTCTCCTTCACTTCTGCTTGAGATTTCATGACTTTTTCTTTCAAAAACATTTTTAAGGAGTGGAAACAGACATGAAATTTTCTTGAGTAAAATTAGAGCCATTAAGATTTTATTTTACTCTGAAATCCAGAAATGATGTTAGAGAAAGCAATTTGTAATCTGAATTTTGTTGGAACTAAAAGATGTTGGAAAAATTGTGTGAAGACAGTTATGTTATTTAAAACCAGGTATTTTCACCTTTGCCTGTTAAAGAAGTTACAGCTATCATTTATAAGAGTTGTAAGATTGTCAACTAAGTCTTTGAAGTTACTGTTTAAATGTTAAACCTAAAATTGTTAATTGGTTATTGTGTGGAAAGAAATGAATGGAGTAAAAATTTATTTGGACAGGTTCTGCCTGACTGGTTCTGCAGAACAGTCCTCCTGTATGTCTGGGGGTTGGTAGGCGTGGGACTCATGCTAATTCCTTTTGTTTTGTAAAATTGCCTAGGATCCTTTCATGTGGACAAGGTCATCAGTCCTAAGAAAGAAATTTGTTTGACCAATAAGCTGTATTTGGCTTTAAGTTTGTGATTAATGACATTTTCTGTTTAAGGTAAAGGTCCCATTTGGGACCATGGATATTTTTGTTTAAGTTTGAATTCAGGTATAGTTGTCTGCATTAAATCAGTATCTGAGAGAATATGCCACAAGTTGCTCAGAGGGACTATAATCCTGCATCCTGTACTGTTATCAGGCAAAATTTTTATCTGGAGAGGAAACACTGAGGGGACAATTCTAAACTCAATCTAGGATGGGATCCTCCTGGTCAGTTTCCCCATTGTGTCCTTTGATAAAGGAATATTTCCCACCTGACTATTCCTGAATCTGGTTTTAATACAAATACTGCATGATTGAAAAAATTTCACTCCTACCTGAATTCAAACAGAGTCAAAAGATGTTTTACTCATTTCCAGCAGTTACTCTGGGTGCTCTTTCCCAGTGAGGATTGTGACCATATTCTCCTGGAAGCCTGAAAGGGCATCTTGGAGCCAGATGGCCACCCCTCCTCTGACCCTGCCCGTCTTAACCACCTACTCCCTGGAACCCGTCCCAACTGAAACTGCAACAATGACCGAGGTAAGGAGGTTCTCGACAGGTATCGCCAGTTGCTTTTGGGAGGGCTTAGAGCTGCGGCTAGAAGGCCCACAAATATGTCTAAGGTTAGTGAAATTAGGCAAGGCAAGGATGAGACTCCCTCTGCATATCTCAACAGTTTGAGGCATACAGATTATACACCCCTATTAATCCAGAGGATCCAAACAACTGGAGAGCCATAGTAATCGACCTTGTTTCCAATTCTGTCCCGGACATTCAAAAGAAAATCCAGAGAAAGGACAGGTTCAAAGAAAAGAGCCTAACAATTCTTGGAGGTGGCCCGTAAAGTCTCCAGAGCAGTGGTTGTGGCCCTAGCTGAAGTTTCCCCAGGAGCCGAGGGTGACACTCTCTGTGGGGAAGGGGGGGTCATCAAGTCTTGTTTTTGGTTGACACGGGCTCTGCAGCCTTGGTCCTGAAGAAACCCCCGGGCCCATTGTCTCATTCTTCCATCTTAGTTCAGGGGGCAACTGGTCCCTGTAATCACGGCAAGGGACATCCACCTAGGCAAGGGTCTGGTTTCCCATTCTTTCCTGATCATGCCTGAGTGCCTGTATCCTTTACTGGGCCGAGACTTACAGGCTGTCATTTCATTCTCTGGCCCTTCCCCTTCTCTGGAATTTGAGCCTCTACCCCAGTTAATGGTATCCTTCCCTGCCCCGCCTCAGAAGAATCAAGTCTAATGACTGTTTCTGATAACCAGCCAGATGTTCCTTCACTTATATTGTCAGAATTTCATCAGGAAGTTCTCAGCATATGAGATGAAACCCATTCTTTTGGTTTGGCAAGGCACCAGCCCCTGAAGTAGTTCTGCCTCCTGCAACTGCCGTGCCTGGTTGACCAGTACCCCTTAGCATGGCCAGCTAATACCCTGCTCTTGCCTGTTTGTCAGCCCGGTTCTGGGGATCTCTGTCCAGCTCCAGACCTCCGTGAAGTGAACAGCTGGGTAGAAACCCACTATCCTACATTTCCTACCACCTTTCTCTCCTCTTTGGGCCCTTCTTTAATCTGGTCCACAGTCCTAAGCTGGGAAGATGCTTTGACTACTGTTCATGTGCATGACTACGCATATCAAAAAAAGGGTTTGTTGACTTTGGCGGGAAAAGGGGTGAGGAGCATCAAATACAAGATCTGTTGAATGCAGTCTGGCTACCTAAAGAAGTTGCTGTTATATGGCCCAGTTTTTGTGTCTCCAGGTGTGCAAGCTCCTTCAAAAGCTATCGGGGTTAGGTGGAAACTACACTGTACCTATAGGCTCCAGAGTTCAGGCCAGGTAGAAAGGATGACTAGGACCCTAAAGGAGCATATTGTTAAGCTTAAGGTTGAAACGGGCGAGATCTGGATGAGTCTCCTTCCTTTTTGCTCTGCTTCGGGCTAGGTCTCTCTCTCTCTCTCTCTGTCCCTCCTTCAAAATCATGTTTGGAATAGCCCCCTCAGTTGTTCCCCCAGTTGTTATTCTGAGTGTTGGCTTCCCGACTTTTCTAATATTGCCCTCCTCAAGTCCTTACAGGCACTGTGTGAGGTCCAGAGTGCCCTCAAACACTCTCCTGTCAAGTGATCCTGTCAAGTCCATCAGCGGTTAAGGTCGCAAGACGCAAAGCATGGATACATCGTTCACACGTCAAGCCAGTAGCATCACTGTCTGCTCAGTGGACAGCACATCCGACTGGAAACCTCAGGCCCCATCTTAGATCATTCTGTTCTCCCTCCTTTTGTTTCTCTTCTTTCCTACAGGCTGCTCTCCAGGACCCATCAACCCATCCCTTACTTGTGGACTCTAAGCAAAACTGGTGATGGGACAGTTATTGCTCAGAATTCCTTCTTTGTGGCTATCAGTTTTCACTTGGATCTGTGCGCCCTCATTGGCTTCTTCACCAGTCTGTCAGGATATGAGTGTGAGACTCATTCGCTAGAGTCATGTCCTACCCCACGTTTATTTGTATTTTGAGCCTGAAGCCCGGGAACACTTCAACCTATGAGGGTGTGTTCTCAGGGCTACTCCTATCCTGATTCCCATTCTAGCAGGATTGGGTATAGCTGGTTCAACAGCCATGAGCACAGCCACCCTAGTCATGGGCAACAGCCCTTTCGACACTCTTAGTGCCCACATAGACCAAGACATTAAAGATTTAGAGTCCCAAATCTCTTATCTAGAGTCCGCTTTAGATTCCCTAGCCGAGGTAGCTCTGCAAAGGTCTAGGGGTCTAGACCTTCTTTTCCTAAAACAGGGTGGTCTCTGCATGGCTCTAGGAGAGACCTACTGTTTTTATGCAAACCACCCTGGGGTGGTCCGAGAATCCCTCACCATGGTCCTCAGGTGTTTGGAAGAACGGGAGTCAATTCGACAACACTCCATGACATGGTTCCAGTTCTTGTTCAACTGGTCACCCTGGTTAACTACTCTGGGGTCTGCCATAGCGGGACCCCTGGTCCTCCTGTGCCTTGGTCTACTAATAGCCCCTTGCATTATGAACTGTGCCTCTAAGTACATTAGGGATCGCCTCCAATCTATTAAACTGTTTGCTTTGTGCCTGGTTTATACCCCTTTAGACTCTGATGAGTCCCCCGTTTGAATTAGTTACATGAAAAGTGGGGAGTGAAATGGACATTATTCCTCTAGGTTGAGAGATATCTGTTAGGTTATTGGGCAGGATTGAATAACTTGCCTAGTAACAGGTTTTTGTTGGGCCCTATCAAAACATTATTCCCCTTTGGGTTGTGAATTATCTGATGAATTGTTAACAGCCATTTTTTGTTTAGTTCATCTCCATGGTAACCACCTGTGCCCCCCTAATGTTAGACCCCTCTTGCCAAGCAACTACCTTTTGCTGAGCACCCCGCTTCCTGACAACTACTTTTTGCTGAATGACAACCAGTCTTTGATTAGGTCTCTCTCCTGGCACCTCTTCTGTTGGGGTCCTTTGCCTAGCAGTACCCTGATAACCCCTTTCTGTTTGGGGGCTCTTGCTTAACAACAAGCCCCGCCCCCTGCTCTGTCAGAACTCTGTTTGTTGTGGAAACCACAAGGCTGTACCAAGTAGTGCCAAAATGCTTAAAATGCACACACCCACCTCAGTTTGGGGCTGTCTCCTCTGGGTCTCTCCATGAGGCAGCCACCATCCTGGCTAATAAATGACGCTCTCAAAATTCCTAATTGACTTTTGCCTGTGAATTATTCTCAGTCTGTCCATTTCAGGTATGACATATGAAGTCATGTAAAACATTTCCACATTAGCCCTATTGCAATAAAGAAAAGCAAAAAATAAAGGTGAAAATATGCTTCAATATGCAGTCAAAGTTTATTGGTTCTTTGTAGGTAGATAGCATCCTTCATCATGAGTCCCTTGAAATTGTGGTGGATAATTATATGAATCACAGTTACTAAATTTTCCATCACTTATTATCTTTACATTACTTTTGTTACTGTGTAAGTTGCTTTCCTGGTTATGCTCACTTCACTTTGTATCAGTTCACATAAGTCTTCTAAGGTTTTATTCTGAAACCATCCTGCCTACCATTTCTTATAGCACAACAGTATTCCATCACAATCATTCACAACTTGTTCAGTGATTCCCCAATTAATGGGCATTCCCTCATTTGCAATTCTTTGCCCTGACAAAAAGAACAAAGATGAGCTTTTCAATGGAAGACAGATCACCATAGAACTGCAGGCATAAGGAGAAGCTCTCTTCCAACATGTCTTAGTACCTTCAAAACTAGAAATTGCTAAGAAGGGGTTCTACATTGTGTGACTTTCATCTCCTTGTCCTGTTTTAGACTTGAAAGAAGTCTAGGTCATGGTAGAAACATGCTGGGACTTGTGGGACCTTGACCAAGTAATTACCTCTTCTAGGCCTCAGTTTTCAAATCTGTAAAGTGAGAACACTGACCTCTAACTCTGACCTCTAAGGCTCCTCTCCCCATCCTCCCTCCCCTTCCTGAGCTTCTGCGCCTTCATCTTCCCCTATCTCACCCCCAGCTTCCTTAATCATCTGGCATTTTACATTCTCTAGTTCTACTAAGACAAGATAAGTTCAAGATAAAGGGACTTTCATCATCAGTGGTAAATTGTAAAGAGAATAGGGAACTACTCTATACCCTATTTCCCTTTTTGTACCCATGCTACCCCCAACCTAAAACCACAGGCTTTTCCTGTAAAGGAAGAATTGGTAGAGATTGGGCCAAAGGAGTGGCCTATGGCCCATGGATGGAGACCTTAGAAATCATAGAATCCAAGGTTGAGATCTGAAAGAGACCTCAGAGGTCATGTAGTCCAACTCTCTCATCTTAAGATGAGGAACTAAGCGTAAATTACTTGCTTAAGGTCACATAGGTGGTAAGTGTGGGAGAGAGAATTTGAACCCATGTCCTCTGACTCCAAAGCTGGTGTTCTTCCCATTTAACCAACCTCAACCTCCCACACTCCAGAATGAAAAGGCTCTTGCAGTGGAGCCAAGATGGTAGAGTAGAAGAATGGACCTGCTCTAGCTCTACCCCCATAGTCCATAAAATACTTATTAAAAAAGACTCTAAAAATATTCTAGAGCAGTAGAAGTCACAAAATGACAGAGGGAAAGAGATTTCCAGCCCTAAATGCATGCCATTAGAGGAAGATATAAATGTCAAGGCTTCTACATCCCAAAACCTCCAAAATAAATATGCAGTGATCTCAGGCTATAGAAAAGCTCAAAAAGGATTTTGAAAATCAGGTAAAAGAGGCGGAGGAAAAGTTGGGAAGAGAAATGAGAGCAATGCAAGAAAATCATGAAAAGTGAGTCAATAGCTTGCTATTGACCCAAAAAAATGTTTATACTTTTAAAAATACTAACCCAAATGGCAAAAAAGGTCCAAAAAGTCAATGAGGAGAAGAATACTTTAAAAAGCAGAATGGGTCAAATGGGAAAGGAGGTTCAAAAGCTCACTGAAAAAAATATTTCTTTAAAAATTAGAATGGAGCAGATGGAAGCTGATGACTTTTAAGAATGAATGTTAAAAATTATTTTAGCAAGCAACTGGAAATTAAGCTATAGAGGCAATGGAGTGTAGAAATCTATTCTGCCCTACAGGAAAATAGAGGGGAAGAGGGATGGAAAAAGGGTTGATAATGGAAGGGAGGACAGACTGGAGGAAGGGGTGGATGGGGTGCATGCTGTCCTGGGGTGGGGGGTGGGAAGAGATGAGGAGAAAATTTTAAACAAATTCTTGTGGGAGTGAACAGTAAGAACTGAAAATAAATAAATTATGTATTTTTTTAAAATATCAGAAAAAAAGAATATTGATAACATTTCCACATATGAGAAGTAAATAGTTTAATCTTAAAAAAAAAAAAGAAAAGAAAAGACTCTTGCCATAGTTGGTTTAACATGCAGGGTGTCTATATTTGAGAATGGTCAGTTGCCCCACTCCCATCCCCAAAAAGGTACATGACCTTAACTTTCATCAATATTGGCCCAAGTTCTTCCCATTAAAGTGTGGAATATTAGACCTAGAAAGTACTTGAGAAGTCATCCAGTCCAACCCTTCTTCATTTTACAGATGAGAAAATTAAGACCAGTATTAGTGCCAGACTTGAGATTAGAATCCAGAGGTTGAGTTCTGAAATGTTCTCTCAATTCAACAATTATCAGTTTAATACCTACTATGTGCAAAGCACTGACCAAGGTGCTGGAAAAGAATGTTAGACACTTGAGCTACGTCATGGTCCCTCTCCTAGTTGAAAGGGCCTCCTTTTCTTACTATCAATCTAATCTATCCCTCTGCTCCAGGAATTCTCTCTAACTCTTCCCCATGCCTGGAATGCTCTTCCTCCTCTGCCTTGATGAAAGATCTCTCTGGCTTCCTTTAAGTCCCAACCAAAATCCCACCTTCTACAGGAAGCCTTTCCTAAGACTTCTTAATTCCAGTGCCTTCCCTCTCTTCATTGTATTCTATTTATTCTACTGGGTCCTGAAAAAGTGTAAAGACTGGTTCTGGGTCCACTGACACATCCATTAACTGATTGCTCACTCCACTAGCTAAGATCAAAAAGAGTTATGGGTTATTTGGTCCCAGCAACTTTCTTTGGTCATTATACTCATGAGTGATACTTGGATTCATCAAATTACTTTGACCTGTTTAAAACACTTGAGTTATCTTTGACTCTTCCACTCCCACACCTGCAAATATCCATCATTTGCTGCCCTTGGACATTCTACCTCCTCAATATCTTTCCAATCTGTCTCCTCCTACCTTTCCTCATTACTTCTACGCTAATACAAGCTCTCATTGCTACCTGCCTGGGCCATCACCATGGCCTCCTATCTAGATATCTCTCATTCCATGCCCCACTTTCCTCACTCTTCCTGCTAATTTTTCTGGTTCATCCTTAGAGTCATATAATTCTTAAGCTCAGAATTCTTTGGTAGCTCAGAATCACAAAACTGGGGAATTTTAGAGTCGGTGGAGACATCAATGGCCCTCTAATCTAACCCCTACCCAAAAGGAATTCCCACTCTAATATACTTAAGTGTTCATTCTACATCTGCTTGAAGACCTCCACTCAGGTGGACCCCCAACAGGTCCCAAGACAACTCATCCCACTTAGGGAAAACTTGAATTGTCAGAAAGTAGGGCTTGACATCAAGCTTAAATTGGACTCTTCCCAGCTTCCATTCCTTGTTCCTGATTCCAGCCTTTGGGACCAAGAAGACCAAGGAAAATTCATCTTCCTCAAGACAGCCCTTCAAATACTTGAAGACAGATATAATTCTTCCCAGGAGTCTTCTCTTCTTTGACTCAAACATCCCTAGTTGTTTCAACCAACTCTCCTAGGACATGGATTCAAGGTCCTTCATCATGATGATTGCCATCATGTGGTCACTTCCACCTCAACAAAATTTCCATTGTTAGTGAGAATCAGATCCAGTGCAGAAATTCTTCTTGATTATTTCACCTTTTGAAGATAAAATTATGATTGACAAATTTAAAAGTTATTAGCTGTTCTGCTTTGGGCAGAGAGTTCCAGGTATTTGAATAATTGAAGTTTCCAGTGACCACTCTTTCATGCCACTGTACCAGACTTGTAACCTATTCCTCTACATCATGAACTCTTTCTTTTTTTCTGGTCAGGCAGTCTGTAGTATATTCCAATGACAAAATTACTTATTTTTCTTCCTCCACTTATCTTCACCCAAGGACTCTCTACCATGAGTTCACCCCCTCCTCACCCACCCATTCTATGTCTGGTTTAACTTGAATGGGTCCAACTTATTAATATACAATGTTAGCCCCCCCTATCCTGTTGCTTTTGAATCAGGTTCCTCATCCATCCAAAGTCATATTCCAGCCATGACACACATCCCACCCAGTCTGAAGAGCTCTAATTTCACTGTCCAAACTTGGGAAATTTGCCTGATGAATATATTCCACCATCCTTATCCTAGCATTCTAGTTATAAGCAGTCTCCACACCCATTGAACTCTTTTCAATATTTTATATTTTTCATCTAAATAAGTCAGATAACTTCTCCTCCCTCATCAAAATGCTGCATTTCATTGCTTGTAGCCTCATGCTCAGGCTAGTCCCAATGTCTAAATGTCCACCATTATTATCACACACACCCCCACCCCCACCCTACACACACACACACTCACACCTCTTCTACCCGCCAAATGCTTACCAACCCAATAAAACCCAATTCATATCCCAACTTCTCCATTTAACCTACCCTGATGCCTCCAGTCAACAATGGCTATGAGTTCCATGAGGGCATCTCTTCACCTCTCCTTTCCCAAGATGGTGGCACAATAGATGTTGAATTGAATTGGGAAAGCTCTGAGCCATAATTCAAGAGACCTTGATCTAGGTCCTAAGTTTCACACTTAATTGTCCAATGACCTTGATCTAATTTTATGGGTCTTAATTCCTCCTCTGAAAAGTGGAAGAGGCGGGCTATGTGATCCTCTAGATCTCCATGTAACTCTGATATTTTGTGATCTAAAGACCCTCACTCACACACATATACTCTGACATTCCTCATTCTAAGGCTTCTTCCAGCTCTAACATATTGTATTAGAAGGTCTCCCTTATCCTTGATATTTCATGTTCTAAAGCTTTTCTCAGTTCTTATATTCTCTGCTGTAAAGTCTCCTCCAGCTTAGACATTTCATTTTCTAGACATTTAAAGTTTTCCTGAAATTCTAACATTTTCTTTTCTAGTATTTTCTGTTCTAATATCCCACCCAACTCTCTCATTCCATGTTCTAAGATCCCTACCACCTCCAACATTCTATGTTCTAAGGTTTCTCCTACCTCTGAAAATTTCTGCTCTAAGATCTCTACTTGTTCTAATATTCCATGTTCTAAGGTCACCCCTCCCCCTCCAAATATAACAAATCTACCATTCAAATGGTAAGTCATGATTAGATCAGTTGTCATGGAGGTCACAGTAGGAAGTAGGAGTTCTTAGGGGGATAAGGGGATCCTTTCTGGTATCTTCCAAACCTGAGCAAAAGTCTATGTATTCAGCTGACTGAGGCTGGGGTCTTATCTTCCTGGAGGTCCTGAATAACACTAACCACTTCTCCCCTATCTCCTTCATCATCTCTACCTTTACTAGAGTAACAGCCCATAGTTGCTTCATATTTCAAGTTCAAAAAGAGCAGGGCTTCTGTTGAATTCACCACTGGTGATGAAATATCATTTATCTTTAACTTATCTTGCCTCAACAGAACTAGAGGAAATGTAGATCTAAGATGACTAAGCAAGTTGAAGGAGTCATGGAAAGAATTAATGAGCTTGAATCCTAGGCCTGACTCTTGTGTGTGTGTTCATCCTTCATTGTCAAAGAAGATCATGCCATCAGAGAAATTATGACATGACTTGCACTTGACTTTGTTTTGAGTGAGGGAGGGCTGTGCAGGTCACCAGTCTCACTTCTCCTCCAGAGCCATCTGAATCCAGTGACCAGATATTCATCAGGATGACTGGAGATAACTCAGGATGAGGCAATTGGGGTTAAGTGACTTGCCCAAGGTCACACAGCTAGTGAGTGTCAAGTGTCTGAGGTGAGAACTCAGGTCCTCCTGAGTCCTGCACAGTGCTATCCACTACACCACCTAGCTGCCCCAAGGGCTGACTCTTACTCACTGGATGACTGAACCCTTACTGTGGAATTCAAAGACCTGGGTTCAAATGCCAAACCAGACACTTAGTACCTATGTCACCTTGGCCAAGTCATTTTATTTCCTTGGTCCTCAGTTTCCTCTTCTGTAAGAATGAGGAGGTTGGGCTAGATGTCATCTAATGTCCCTTCCAGCTTGACCTCTCATCAATCCATCCCTTCTTTTCTGCTCTTCCTTTCCACCAGGTCTTCTGAAGCTATCTCGATTGTTAGCAAACGCCTCTCCATCCTGGATCATCCTGTAACATTCCTTCCATCTTCTGTATCTTTGGGGACCTAACTTTACTAAGACTGCTTTATAAGTCACTTTCTTTTCTCAAATCCTATAATACACAGATGGGATCTAAAAGAGGTGGTGGTATGTGGTCCTAGGTCACTTCTCTTCCACTATTTGTCATTTTCCTCATTTGTAAAATGAGGATATTAATGCCAAAGCTACCCAACAAATGAGACTGTGGTCAGGATTTTTTTAAGGATGAAAGTTTTGAAGAAAGAGGATCTGGTTTTGAACTATGACACTACTGTTCAGTCGCACTGGACAAGTCACAACCTCTTGGTCACAGTTCCTAATCTGCAACATGAAGGGGTCATATTAGAAAACTTTGAAGGTTCATTTGTAACTCAAAATCTATGATCCTGAAAACACAATAGGAATATCAGTTACTGCTAAAAGGATGGGTCAGTGGTCAGTCACTGGAGTTAATCACAGAATGGTAGAACTTGGAAGGTCTTGGGAGCCCTCCACAGGAGTAGGGAGAGTTGTGAGGACCAATTGTTCCCCTGTTCCTGTGAGTTCATTTCCCCAGAGCCTTTGTTCTATGATATCCTTACTGCTCCTGTGCTGGAAGTCTGCACTAGTCTGAGGCTCAGCTCTGGAGGAAGCCTCACTGATGCCTTCTTCCTAGTTTCTCAGTTCAATCCACACAACATACATCAAGTTCCTTCAGTGTGTAGAACATGTCTATCTCTGGATCATATCCCTACTGGAGGATATTTTCATGGGCTGGAAGGAACAAAAAATAACTACATTGATCCTGGGTTCAGAGGACCCATATAGGAAGACTCAGGGTGCAATTTTTGACTCAGTGCCCAGGGAGACCCTTCTATTTCCCAAGTAGATGCCCTCTCTCCTCATGCAGTAGAATCCACCTCTCTGATGCCTATGGAGGTCTCCTTCCTCACCCCATCCCTGGCATTCCTGACTTGTTTCAAAGCAAAGCTCTAATGCCACTGCTTAGAGGAGCCCCTGGATCTTAGGGCTTCTCCCTAGGAATTACATTGTTTAACTGTTCTCTTTACTTATCTGTGTTCATCTTGTCATCCTCTCCAACACCACATTTGGAATCAGAATACCAGGCTTCCAATCTCAGCCCTGCCTTTTATTTCCTGTTCATCTTTGAAGAAGTCCCTTTGGCACTTAGGTACCTTGAGCTCTAGGAGAATGGCACAGTTCGGATACTTTATAGGTATCTTTTCTCTCCAGCTCTGGCATACTGTAGGAGCCCCAAGGAAAAGGCTGGGCTTCCTTCTTCTTGGGTCTCCTTCCCAAAGGCTCTCTCATTGCTGTCCTTTTGATACCCTTCCCCTGCTCCTGTTGGAAACTTTTGACAATGTAGCCTTATCTAGACACCAGCTACTCCTCCCTAATCTGAGATGCCTGGGACTCCCTCTCACCCAACTATCCAGGAACCCCCTCCTCCCATGGAGTTTGCATTTCTATCTTTCTGAGCCTCAGTCTCCCCTTCTGTAAAATGATTGAATAAGGAAAAGAAATAAATATTTATTAAGCATGTACTAGGTGACAGGCACTCTTTACAAAGACAGCTTTTTTTTCTCACAACAACTCTGGTTGGTAATGATATTATGATCCCCATTGCCTAGTTGAGGAGCCTGAGGCAAGCAGAGGCTTTGTAGTTTCTTAGTCTAGATCAGAAAAGATCTCCTCCATAAAACATCGTGTCTTCTTTATTTCTTTCAAAAACTCTAACTCAAGCTCTTCAACACAGAGAGTTGACCTTTCTTCTCCTTCCCATATTTGGTATCCCCCCCATTTACCCATCTCTCCATCCTCACACCCAGTTAAAATTAACCTAACCTGTGTCCCCTCTGCTACAGACCCAAGGCTCAAGAGTCAGAAACAAACATCGTATAGATAGATGGAAGAATGGATGGAATACTAATATTACAATTGAGAAGACCCGAGTATGAATCCTGTCTAGACACTTACTGGCTGTGTGACCCTGGGCAAATCAGTTAATCTCTCTACCCCATTTCCTAGAAAATGGAAATAATTATAGCACCTTCTTCAAAGGATTGTTGTGAGGGTCATATGAGACAATGTATGTGTCTGGCCAACCTTAAGCTACGTAGATGCCAGCTTTGGGCATTATGATTGTCCAAGGTGACAGGAAAGATGATGGTGAGTGGTGATGCCTTCTCTTCTAGATAGAACTCATTATTTAGACGAGCTACATTCATCTCTCCTGGTAAGATAGAAGAGAGACTAATATTAAGGTATGTAAGGAAAAGTTTCTGGAGGGGATATGCAAGGAGAAAAGAGATACATATGTTTATCAAGGCTGTCTCCTCACATATAGTGAATCATGTGCATCTTGAAGGGAGACAGAAGAGTCATTTCCCTCTAAACTTCTCCAAGGGAGACTTTAATTTCTGCCAGGAGGGAAAGCAGGAGATTGGGGCCACTCTGCTCTACTCAGAGTGAGGGAATACTGTGCTAGAATTGTGATCCCTTAAATATTGTTAGTCTAGGGAATGTGACTTTCAGGTTCAAAGTTCTAATTGTTATTTTTTTTTTATTTTAAGTTTTCATCATTCATTTCCACAAAATTTTGAGTTCCGGGGGCGGAGCCAAGATGGCAGAGTAGAAAGACTCACCTATGCTAGGTCCGAACCCACAGCCCATGGATTCCCTCTAAGAAG
Organism: Potorous gilbertii; assembly: GCA_028658325.1. Lineage (NCBI taxonomy): Eukaryota > Metazoa > Chordata > Mammalia > Diprotodontia > Potoroidae > Potorous > Potorous gilbertii. The sequence goes on along the minus strand of CM053770.1, from coordinate 235,605,607 downwards.
AACTCCTGACAAATTCTGGAACAGTGGAAGCCGCGCAGCAACACAGTGAAGGAGATTTCCGTTGCAGAGAGCCCTGAAAAACCGACCGCAAAGGTACCCCAGACGGGAGCGGAGTCCTGCCCTGTGGAGTCCT
>CM053770.1:235552662-235604974 GCA_028658325.1 Potorous gilbertii | reverse complement strand
ACATACCTGTGTGTGTATAATCCCTCCAACTACCCAGATACTGAGAAAAGTTTCAAGAGTTACAAATATTATCTTTCCATGTAGGAATGTAAACAGTTCAACTTAGTAAGTCTCTTTCTTGTTTGCCTTTTCATGCTTCTCTTGATTCTTGTGTTTGAAAGTCAAATTTTCTTTTCAGTTCTGGTTTTTTCATCAAGAATGCTTGAAAGTTCTCTATTTCATTGAATGACCATTTTTTCCCCTGACATATTATACTCAGTTTTGCTGGGTAGGTGATTCTTGGTTTTAATCCTAGTTCCTTTGACTTCTGGAATATCATATTCCAAGTCCTTTGATCCCTCTGCTTGATCTTCTGTTATCTTGATTGTATTTCCATACTAGTCCAATTGTTTCTTTCTAGCTGCTTACAATATTTTCTTCTTCACCTAAGAACTCTGGAATTTGACCACAATATTCCTAGGAGTTTCCTTTTTTGGATCTCTTTCAGGAGATGGATTCTTTCAATATTTATTTTGCCCTCTGGTTCTAGAATATCAGGGAAGTTTTCCTTGATAATTTCATGAAAGATGATGCCTAGGCTCCTTTTTTTTGATCATGACTTTCAGGCAGTTCCATAATTTTTAAATTGTCTCTTCTGGATCTGTTTTCCAGGTCAGTTGTTTTTCCAATGAGATATTTCAAATTATCTTCCACTTTTTCATTCTTTTGGTTTTGTTTTGTAATTTCTTTGTTTTTCATAGAGAAACATCTTCTCCATTCTAATTTTTAAAGAACTACTTTCTTCAATGAGGTTTTGAAGCTCCTTTTCCATTTGGCTAATTCTGTTTTTAAAGTATTCTTCTCCTCATTGGCTTTTTGGACCTCTTTTGTCAATTGAGTTATCCTATTTTTGAAGGCATTATTTTCTTCAGCATTTTTTTTTGGGGGGGGGGTCTCCTTTAGCAAGTTGTTGACTTGCTTTTCATGATTTTCTTACATCACTCTCATTTCTCTTTCCAATTTTTCCTCCACCATTCTTACTTGATTTTCCAAATCCTTTTTGAGCTCTTTCATGACCTGGGACCATTACATATTTTTTTTTGGAGGTTTGGATGCAGAAGCCTTGACTTTTATGTCTTCACCTGATGGCAAACATTATTCTTCCTCATTCAAAAGGATGGGAGAGAATACCTGTTCACCAAGAAAGTAACCTTCTATAGTCTTATTTTTTTCCCCTCTTTGGGAATTTTCCCAACCAGTTACTTGAATTTTGCATCCTTTGTCAAGGGTAGAACTCTGGGGACCTGTAAGCTCTCAGTTCTTCCAAGGTGGCACAATCAAGGGAGAGGAGTTTACTCCTCAGAGGCCTCAAGCTCTGTCATGCCCCAGGACAGTGCTCAAGGCTGAGGTTAAGACCAGCTGTTCAATTCCCCCAGAGGCTTTAAGCTGAGCCAATCCAACAATGGACCCTGGCTGCTGCTGCTGCCATTGCCTGAGGCCAGGCCAGGGAAGGACCCTGCTCCCTTCTCACTCTTGTTGAAAAAGCCCTCTCACTGACCTTTGGCACCTGTGGGTTAAAGGGTCTGTGAACCACCACTTCTGTTGGGGATTCTGTCCCCAACACCTAATGTGGTCCTGCTCCTCCCAGTGCCATGCTTCCAAGACTGGTCTGGGCTCTGCTCTGTGTCCGGTGCAATAGAGCTTTCCTGTCAGCCTTCCAGGTCACCCTGGGTTGGAAATCTCCTCCACTCCATTGTTCTGTGGTTTCTGCTGCTCTAGAATTTGTTGAAAGTCTTTCTTTGCAGTTATTTTATGGGCTTTCCCAATTGTTATTTATTAATGGGGAAAGGGAGACCCCAAACTTTACATCTGAGGCTTCACATCCTTCCTTCCCAATACCAGTTCCACAAAGAACACATATAGCAAATAGCAAATAAATCTATTTACCCAAGTTGATACAAAACAGAAATGAGAAAGAATACAGGAGAATATGTACCAGACAATGCAGAATGAATGAGCTCTCCCATTGGGAGTAAAATAACTCAGATCAACCAAGAGAGACAGTCCCAGATCTCAGCCAAAGGGGATGTCTCCAAAGTCTCTACTTTGAAGGAAGTTGAGGATGGGGGCAGCTCTTTTCATGCTGTTTTCTTCCTAGAGTATCTTTCTTCCTTCAGCAACCTGAAGAAGAGTTGGTCTCATCTATCTTCTCTCTCCCTCTCCTCCCCTCTCTCTCTCTCTCTCTCCCTCCCTCCCTCTCTCTTTTTCTTGTTCTCTCATTCTCTCTCTCTTTTCCTCTCTTTCTAACTCAGTTAGAAATGCTAGAAATGCCCATAGCCTAGAGACTGAAGAGAAGGAAGAGACCATATCTCTCTCATCAACTTTACCCCACCACTTATGCAGGCTCAAGGAATTGATCTTCACTAAGGAAGAGAGAGTCTAATATCAATGGGCTTTGGGGTCAGGTTGCATATGTTCTTTTTAAAAAGTTGGATTTCATCTTGTACGTTTTTTCTTATGTCTTGAATTTTAGACTTCTATCTGACAAGTAAATTAAGTCTTACCTGCCAAGTAGGACCAGAAAGCCTAGCATTTAAGAAAAGAGAAAAAATTTTCTAGTGAACAAGTCACAAAGTTAAATGTCGGGGGCGGGGATGTGTAAAATGAATTTTCCAAGGTTGTACAAGCTTTAGAGACAGAGGTAGAATTTTGACCTAATTAATCTAACTCTAGAAACAATGAGTACCCTTTTGACTATATCATCTTGCCTTCCCTAAAAGAATAAGAAACTTTGACCCACAGAAGAGAGGGAAGAATCACTCCTAAAAATCTGGAAATCTATTATAGATATGACACTCTTCCTATAGACACAACTGTCTTGATCCCTGGAAATGTGATCCTTCTCTAAAGGAACTTTTTATGTTCCATGAATGATGATGTGAATCTAAAGATAATGTCAAGTGAGAGGCTATCCAATAATTATCAGAAGAAGAAGAGAATGGAAATACAGTAGTGACTGATAATTCCCCAGTGAGAGTAGCCATGTGTTGGCTCAATGCAAACATCTCTTCTCTTGGCTCGAGTATTTACAACATGTTGGAGAATCTCCCAAAGGCTATGGAACACAAGAGTCATTACTCACTTCATGTAATCCATTGAGAGATAAATTATGAGATTGACAGGAAACTAGGATGGATTTTAACACCCTGGGGAAAAACAAATAAATGGATACAGCTCTTGGAGGCACAGTAGGTTCTTTCTATGCTATTGGTGATTTTAGGCAGGGATTCAGAAGGAAAAAAGCAGTTCAAAGAGGGAAACAGATGATTCTAAAGATGGAATTTACTTTCAGACAAAAATAAAATTTGGATGTCTAAGCTAAAGCCTATGATGAAAACATAAAATCCATGACCTCGGATGTTCACATAAAAAATACACAAAGTATGGGTACAAGGAGAACAACAGAGATTCTAACAGAAACAGGTAAAATTCAACTGATACCACTGAGACTCAGTAGAATTGAACTCATGACTAGAATTTGACTTTGAAAGGGTTCAAAAGAGGCATAGGTAAATAGACTTGAACTTTATATTAAGAATCCATACTCATGTGAGAAAATCCAGGAGTGAAAAAATGTTATAAATAGCATTTTGGTAACAATCAAAAAATGGAAGTGTTAATGTTGTGGATGTGGACTATACTTCAGGCCACCTACACAGAAGATGTAAATAGATGATGTATTTAGGAAATAAATAATAAACTTAGCATGGAAGAACTATATAATAATAATACATAATAAGGACTATATAATAATTATATATTAATAATATAATATAATAATGAGGTTTAGTTTAGTAAGATATCTGCTGGTGCTTTGTCACATCAAAAGCAGAGCAGTTGATCAATTTGTGACTTGCCTTAAAATTTTCATTCTTGAAAACATACAGGAAGTAAGTTACAAGGGTATTTTCAATTCTGGAACTGATTCTAATAAACAAACAAAAAAACAAAAAAACCCCACTGATGAAGCAGAAAAACATAGGAACCTTGAGAAGCCATTTGAATGACAGGCATAATATGACATGTACCCTATATTTTAGAAGAACTGATTTCAAAGTGTTCAAGGAACAGATAGATAAAGTTCAGGGGCCCAGTATTCTACTGGAGAAGTTGGCTGAGGAAGAAAGAGAAGCTCTTAAAAAATTCTGGAGGCACAAAAAGAAATGATTCTAGTAAGATCTCTCCCATCCTTTGCTTTCCCTATGACTGTGGAAGGCAACACCATCCACCCAGTGTCTCAGTCTCACCACCTAGTAGTGGTCCTGACTTTGTCACTATCTCTTACCCTTCATATCTGAAGGCCTATTGATTTCATCTCTGCAACATCTCTCCAATATGCTCCCTTCTATCTTCTGACACTTCCTCAACCCTGGTGCAGACCCTCATTACCTCATGACTGGACTACTACAAATAAACACTGGTGGGTGGTGATCTACCTGCCTTCAGTCTCTCCCCACTCCAAGTCCTCCTCCATTCAGTCAGTAAAGTGATTTTCCTAAAGTGTGGTTCTGATCATGACACTCCCCACTCAATAAACTCCAGTGGCTCCCCATTGCCTTCAGGATCATATACAAAATCCTCCATCTGGTGTTCCAAGCCATTCGTAACATATCCCACTCCTTTCCTTTCCTGTCTTCTTTCACCTTCTTCCCCCATATTCTTAGATCTTGTGATGCTGGCCTTCTGAATCAGTATCTCCTGGCTCTAGGCATTTTTTTTTCTGACTGTCTCCCATGTCTGTAATCTTTTTCCTTCTTCATTTCCACCTACTGAGCTCTCTGGCTTCCTTCAAGCACCAACTAGAATCTCACCTCCTACAGGAAGTTTTTCCCAAGCCCTCTTTATTCCAGTGCCTTCCTCTCACTTCCTCCTTCTTAATTCTCCATGTAGATTGTTTGTGCTGGTTTCTTGTTTGTTCTCTCCCTCATTGGACTGTGAGCTCCTTGAGGTCAAGGACTGTGTTTTTGCACCCCTAACACTTAACAGTGTCTGGTCATAGTTGATGTTTAAGAAATGTTCATTGACTGACTGACTATAAGAAGGAATTGGGGGAAACTACTTGAACATAGCAATTGAGATACACCCATCCAGAAACTCACCTCCATTTGACTCTATGGGGAGCCATGTAGGGAGACATGGAAGTAGAGGTGGAGGCTGGATGAGACAAGAAGGAAAAGGATTTGGAGCCTCAAGAAGATAGAAGAAATGGAGATTTGCAGCCTCATTTAAACCTGGAAAAGACCCACAGGTCATACCATCTGTTACAATGTATCTCAGGGACACACACACATACACACACACACACACACACACACACACACACACACACACTGAGAAGTAACTTGGACCCATCTTTTTGCTAGTAACTTAAGTCATATGGATTGTGTAAGCCCAGAGGTATGGTGACACTCATTAGAAAAGAGGGTTGTTTGAGGTCTTCTGGAAAGGGAGAAAAAGAAATTTGGGTATGAATTGATTCCACATTTGTTTAGGTTAAATAAAACTGGTATGACATGCTAAATCATTGGTGATGAAACTATGAATTGGCTCCAGCAAACAATTAAGAATTATGCAACAAAACTTGCTAAAGTTTTGAAAAGTTACTAAATTATTCATACTCTTTGGCCTAAAAATCCCACTATGTACTCCAAATAATACTCCCAAATATTAAAAGACAACAAGAAAATACCCATATGTATGAAAAAATCCATAGCAATGCTGTTGTGACAACAAAAAGTTAGAGGAAAAATATGCCCACTGATTAGAAAATGACTGAACAAATAGTAGTATAATGAATGCAATGGAAAGAAATGCCCTACTCTGAAAGGAATCAGGAATTTAGAAAAATGTAGGAAAACCTATATGAAATAACATAAATTGGAGTAAGCAGAGCCAGCTGATAGTGAAGTGTACTGCTCTCCCCTCACTAGAGAGATACAGAATACCTCTATAGGTGCAGAATACAGCAAGCATTCTAAGACCTTGCTGACATATTGCTTTGTTTGGCTCAACTGTGATTCTTTGTTGTGAAAATGGATGTCACTAGAAAATGACAAATATGTATTTTAAAAACTTAAAATTTTAACTTTAAATTAAATTTAAATAAAACCTTAATTTTCAAAAGAGAACAGAGCCAAAAGAATATTATGCTCAATGTCATCCAAGTAAGTAAAAACAACCCTAACTGGTACTAATACTCTATCTGATACATTGAGTAATGTTGCAATTGTGTCATCAGACTTAAAGCACAGGCCTTTCTTATATTCAGAAACTACATGGAAATCAAATGTATTATCAGTAACAATCACATCATGGACAATTTCCCATAATGGTTTTAGGGAATGTAATTTGTCCAAGGGTTGGCTGGGAATTAGTTGGGAAATACAATCTTATTGTTTATTTTCCATTAGACTGGAACCAATTACCGCATTTTTACTTAAATTTAACTTCAAATAACATGAATTTAAATATATATGACTACATCACAGGATGAATTATTTGGGATCTAGCTTGTATCTACTGGTTTTCTGGTTTCCTTTAAGTCTTAGCTGATGTCCCACCTTCTTTAAGAAGGTCTTACTGGTTCTACTTAATCATAGTATCTTTCTTCTGAGATTATCTTCAGACATGTATACATAATATAGTGTATATATATATAATGTATATGTGTGTGTTTATGTGTGCATGTATACATACATGTGCAAGCATGCGTATATTTGTACACGTCTTGTTTGTACACAATTGTTCAAATGCTGTCTTTCCCAATAAATTGTGAATTCCTTGAAAGTAGGGAATTCTGTGTCCTTCTTTGTATCACCAGGACATTTTTATAGTATCTGGCGTGTAGTATGCACCTTGCTAGTTGACTTGATTTGAGCATCATATCCAAATAAGACGTACCCAAGCTTTTTCCTTTAATGTTTGGTATCAGAACATCTTACCTTGAATGTGTGTTGGAGTGTTGTCTCAATATAATCTCCCATATAATCTTTATTATTAAGATAGCACCTCCCATATGACATACGGGTGTAACACGATGCTATCATGCTATATGGACAAAAAGGATGATTTCAGAGAATCCTAGGAAGACATGTAAATTGATGCAGAATGAAGTGAGAAGAACTAGGAGAACAATTCAGGATAAAATAACAATAACTGGAAGACTGGAGAAGGTTGAGCAATACAGTGTCTGCTATAATTCCAGAGGACAGTTGATGCAGCGTATTGTCCACCTGACAGAGAGGTGAAGAATTGAAGATGAAGAAGGAATCATACATCTCTGGATGTGATCAGTACAGAAATTTGTTTTTTGTCACAGTGCACATTTATTGCAAGGATTTTAGTGCTCTCTTTTCTTTTCTTTTCTTTTGTTCAATTGGGGGTGAAGGGAGGTGGGAGGGGGAAAACAAAAATTCTTATCAATACAAAACTATCTAAATTTAAAAGATCTTACTCTGAGACTCCTGCCCTCCAAAAGACTAAAATTAGTTCATATGTATTTTGTATTTATGTAACAGAAATTGAATTGTCCTATGGGGCCATCCCAGGTAAGTTTCCAGGGGAATTTCATCAAACACTTCTTGGGATGACCTTCTATAGGTCAGTTCAATATCTGCTATACTTGCATTTTGTGCCTGTTGTCTCCTCCAATACAACATACGCTTCTTGAAGGCCTTCATTGTTTCATGTTTGTCTTAGTATCTCCAGCACATAGCTGTGCCTGGCACATAGTAGGTACTTAATGAATGCCTTCTGATTGAATTAAACTGAATTGAAATGAATTCAACTTAATCGTAACTTAATTTAGTTGATTCCACCCTGGAGGCTTCTCCTAGAGATAACAGGGACTGACCCACATTCTCAGTGTCACTGGGGGCAAGTATAATGAAGTATAAAAAAGGGGACACAAAAATAAATATGGGCAAAACCCACCTTGGGGGCTGAAATCCCATAATCATGTAATTTTAAAAATGCAAAGACAAGAACACAAGAGAACCTACTCTGGTGTTAATTTGTTATGCCAGCCCTCCCTCATTCAAAAACAAAGTCAAGTGCAAGGCATGTCATTATTTCTCTGATGGCATGGTCTTCTTCAGCAAAGAAGGATGAATATACACAATTTGTTATGGGATCTTCAGGAAGTCATTTAATAGCACTCCATGTCAGTTTCTCTATGTATATAATGGGAATAATATTTCTAGTCCTGCATTTCTCCTAGGGTACTTAGAGAGAACCAGGGAGAGAGCTAATGGGCACATTATAGAAAGAATATTTTTTAAAGGAGCTTAAAAGTGATGTGCCGAGAGTTGATGTAACTGACAACATTTTGTCTTGTGTTTGCCATTTTTTACTTAGTATAGCAGAAAATGTTATAAGTGAATGAGAACTTAGGTTTCATGTAATTCAGCTTACACACACACACACACACACACCCCATTCCTACCCCAGCCCATATGACTTTTGGAAAGATAGTCACCCAGAGAGCCTCATCATGGAATACTGAATCAAAATAACAATTGCTTCATGGTGTAGTGGAAAGAATCCAGGCTCTGATGTCAGAGAGAAGGGGAAGGAGAAGAGAGTGTCTACTTTGTGCCAGCCTCTATACTAAACACATGACAGAGATATCTCTTTTGATCATAGGACCTAGATTCACATCCAACCTGTGATGTTTCCTACATTGGGCAAGTCACTTACCTTTTCCATGCCCCAATTACCCCATCTGTAAAATAAAGTTGTACTGGCCAATCCTTTTTACTTCTAAATCTGTGGTCCTAGGATTGTTTCTCTCCCATCCTATTTGAAACCCAGCTCCATACCTAATACACACATCAATCTTTCCTTCCCACCCCTTCTTCTGGGAAGAATAGCATATTAAAAAAAATAAAGAGTGGTATACTGTAGACAAGTTCGATCAATAAGGCCAGTTTGGGGATGAGATGACTCAAAAAGAGGGTGACAGTTTCATAGAGAAGAAAAACAGCATAGCTCTAGTTGGAAGAAATCCAAAGAACTCTTGGAGGCAATGGGATATCCTGCAAGAATTCTGAATTTGAAGTCAGAGAACATGGATTCAAATACTAAGTGACCTTCTAGTCCAATTCCTTCATTTTACAGATGAACAAAGTGAGATGGGGGCAGTGAAATGACATTTAAGATGATGTATCTTATTAGTGACCCAGGATTAAAAAGCCCACTCCAGGTCTTCAAATCATCCATCAAAAAGCATTTATTAAGTACCTACTTAGTGCATTCCAGGCACTGTTCTGTGAGCTAGGAAAGAAAGTGATAACAGTCCCTGCCTTCAGGGCCAAACACATACAGAGATGAGTAAATGAAATATATATAGAAAGTACATATAGAGTTATTTCCAGGGTGACAGCACTAGCTACTGGGAGAATCAGGATGGGTTTCCTGTAAGAGATGATATTTGAACTGATTTTTGGAAGGTGGCGGGGGGGGGGGTGGGGGTGGGGGAGAAGCTCCATTAATTGACAAGAATTTGCTAAATTTACATTTCAGCACATCTTATGATTCAAGAACTGAGTTAAGCATTAGAAATACAAAGATAAAAGTGGAAATAGAATTTTCCACTACACACTTCTCTCTTCCCTCGCTGAAAGCACCATCTGAAATGGACCCTAGAAACTCATATGACCTAAACCTGTCACCAACAAGCAGACTGGCAGAAATAGGTCTAGCCAGCATTTTACAGGAACACACGACCATCTGGAATTTTTCCTGGGGTCACTCCCAGGCCAGCTATAGCTATATCAGCATCCAGATTTACTCATCCCCGAGCAATGAGGCATTTGGGAAACAGTCACAAGGGAGAACGGAAGACTCATTTATTTCTGTATAAAAGACTATTTTTGTTATTGGGATGGAATACTTAGAATCCAGGAAAAAGGAAGTAATTTTTCTGGAAATCAATTCATTTTCTGGAGCAGCAAAGCCAAGTAAAGGTCACAGTGAAACAATATTCCAGCCTAAGACAATTAAGAGGTTAGCAGGAAAGTTCTGTCTTGCTGGAACATTGATCAGGCCCGGAGTGTAGTACAGGGCAGGGTAAGCTGTGGCACAGCAAGCCAAGAGCAGGTTTTAGAGGTGGCACTATCAGCAGCAGCAGCAACTTCAGGAGCTCTCAGCCCACAGACAATGGGTCAGAGGAGATTACAGGGGACATTTTGCTGGCTTTGGATGCAAGATGCTGCTTCACTGCCCATACACAGTTCTAGGTCACATTGACGGTGAAGAGGAGCACTTGTGAACTGTGATAGCCACCATAGGGGAATAGGACCTTCATCACAGTTTCAGGCAGAAAAGTACCTGTGGCTGCTCACAAAGGAGCAGGGATACCTGGTCTCAGGTCCAAGGCAGAAAGGAGCACAAGTGCTTATGACTGTAGGAAAGTAGGGGTCCAAGTCACATTTGCAGGGACATAATGAGTAATAGCACTTTTAGCTACAGGGGAGGAAGAACACTCTTCACAGTTTCAAGGTAGAGAAGAGTGCTTGTGCTCACTCATAGACCAGAGTACAGGTCTGGAAAGCAATGACCACACCTCTGTTTAGATAATAACATCATGGAAAAATTTAAAAAAAAAAAACAAAACTTCTGAATTAGCTCTTAAAACAGCAGCACAAAAAACCTGAAGCTTGGGACAGTGACTCCTCTACCTTGGGAGCAGAGCTCACCTTTAACAAAAAACTAAAAGTCAACAAATAAGCTGAAAAAATTTGCAAAGAACAAGAAAAAGAACCTGATCATAAAAAGTTACTATGATAATTGGGGAAAGATCAAGACGAACTCAAAAGACAACGATGCCAAAGCAGTTCTAGGAAAAGAATTTTTAAAAAATGTGAATTGGACACAAGTCTAACAAGAATTTGTGGAAGAGCTCAAAAAGGATTTTAAAAATCAAATAAGAAGTAAAGGGAAAACTAGAAAAATAAATGAGAGGCAAGAAAATTATGAAAAAGACTTCCGCATTTCTATATATTACTAACAAGGCCCAACAGCAAGAGATAGAAAGAGAAATCCCATTTAAAGCTATGGTAGGCACTATAAAATATCTGGGATTCTACCTGCCAAAACACACCCAGGGACTATATGAACACAATTAAAACACTTTTCACACAAATAAAGTCAGATCTAAGTAAGTGGAAAAATATCAGTTGCTCGTGGGTGGGACAAGCCAATATAATAAAAATGACAATTCTACCTAAATTAATTTACTTATTCAGTGCCATACCAATCAAACTATCAGATAATTATTTTGTAGAACTAGAGAAAATAACATCAAAACTCATCTGGAAGAACAGAAGGTCCAGAATATCAAAGGAACTAATGAAAAGAAATGCTAGGGAAGGTGGCCTAGCTCTATCAGATCTCAAATTGTTTTATAAAGCAGCAATTATCAAAACCACCTGGTACTGGCTATGAAACAGAAGCATCACCCAATGGAATAAGTTATGTACACAAGACACAGTAGTTAATTAATAAAGCAGTCTACTGTTTGATAAACCCAAGGACCCCTGCTTCTGGGATAAGAACTCACTGTTCTACAAAAATTGCTGGGAAAAGTAGATAACAGTGTGGTGGAAACCAGGCATAGACCAATGCCTGATGCTGTACACAAGAATAAAGTCCAAATGGGCACATGACCTAGGTATAAAGATTGATACTATAAACAAATTAGTGGAGCAAAGAATAGTGTATTTATCAGATTTATGGAGAAGGGAAGAATTTTTGACTAAACAAGAGATAGAAAACATTATGAAGTGCAAAATGGATAATTTTGATTACATTAAATTGAAAAGTTTTTCACAACCAAACCCAGTGCAACCAAGATTAGGGAAAGAATTTTTGCAACTAGTGCCTGTGATAAAGGCCTCATTTCTAAACTATATAGAGAATTGAGTCACATGTACAAGAATACAAGTGATTCCCCAATTGATGAATGGACAAAAGATATGAACAGGCAGTTCTCAGAGGAAAAAATCAAAGCCATTTATAGTCCTATGGAAAAGTGCCCTAAATCACTATTGATTAGAGAGAGAAAAATCAAAACAACTCTGAGGTACCACATCACACCTGATTGGCTAACATGACAAAACAGGATGATGATAAATGTTGGAGAAGATGTGGGGGAGTTGGAACACTAATTCATTGCTGGTGGAGCTGTGAGCTGATCCAATCATTCTGGAGAGCAATTTGGAACTATGCCCAAAGGGCTACAAAAATGTGCATACCCTTTGACTCATCCATATCACTTCTAGGACTGTATTCCCAAGAGATCAGAAAAATGGGAAAGAGTCCCACATGTACAAAAACATTTATAGTGGCACTCTTTGTGGTGACCAAAAACTGGATATCAACAGGATGTCCATCAATTGGGGAATGGCTGAATAAATTGTGGTATATGAATATAATGGAATACTATTGTGCTGTAAGAAATGATGAACAGGAAGACTTCAGAGAGGCCTGGAAAGACTTATATGAACTGATGTTGAGTGAAAGGAGCAGGACCAGGAGAACTTTGTACACAGCAACAACCACAGTGTGCAAGGATTTTTTTCTGGTAGACTTAGAACTTCATTGCAATTCAAGGGCTTAAAAATTTCCCAATGATCTCTTAAGGTAAAATGTCCTCCACATCCAGAGAAAGAACTATGGAATTCAATCGCAGAATGTAGCAAATCATTTTTTTTTTTTGTATTACGTTTTGGTTTGTTTTATGATTTCTCCCATTCATTTGAATTCTTCTGTGCAACATGACTAAGGTGAAAATGTATTTAATAGGAATGTATGTGTAGAACCTATATAAAATTGTATGCCATCTCAGGGAGGAGGTGGGGGGAAAGAGGGAGAGGGGGGGAAAATCTAAATTATATTTAGTGATTAGTGATTATAGAACACTGAAAACAAATAAAACAATAAAAAAAGAAAATTATGAAAAAAAGTCAACATTTTGATAAAAGAGGCACAGAAAATAACATCTAAAAAACCCCAAGAGAATGTAGCATACAGTAACAGCAATATTGTCCAAGAGTAACTGTGAATGACTAAGCTATTCTGAGTAATAAGACTATTCAAATCAACTACAAAGAAATTTATGAAGAAAGATGCTATCCACCTTCAGAGAAAGAGCTGATATATGAAAGTATGTGTTGTATAGTTTCACATTATATCTTTATCAAATGTTGTCTTTCTGTAGTGTTGGGTTGAGAGTGAGGGAAAGAGAAAACTCAGAATCAAAATGTAACAAAAGTAAATATTTTTAAAAATTAAAATTGGGTAAATGGAAGCTCATGACTTTGTGAGACATTAAGAAACAATAAAACAAAATCAAAAGAATGAAGAAATAGAAGAAAATGTGAAACATCTCATTGGAAAAAAGTACTGACCTAGAAAATAGATTGAGAAGAGGTAATTTAAGAATTATTTGGTTACCTGAAAACCATAATCGCAAAAAGATTATCTCAGTAGATGCAAATAGAGCTTTTTGACAAAATACATATTCATTTCTATTTTTTAGAAAACATAATGAGTCGAGCTTTCCTTAAAAGATGAGTAGTATATATCTAAAACCATCATCAAACATTACCTGTAATGAGGACAACCTAGCAGCCTTTTCAATTAGATCAGGGTGAAGTAAGGATGCTCCTGTATCAGTAAGGTCCCCAACATACAGAGGGGGCCCTGCTATCACAGTTTCTTAGATCTGCATTCATAAAAGGAAAGGCAACTTTGGAGGGGTTAACAATCACTTTAATCAAGCATATGTACCAATCTTTTAACCAAGCACATATATCATTCCCCAAATTCAGGGGAGGCAGCACCCTGAAATTCAAAGAAAATACAGAAAAATCAAGAGTCAACAGACATGGCTCCCTCTGCCTTAATTCAACAGAGAGTTCCAACTGTCTGACTGTAATTACCAGAGAGGGAAGCAGGACATCTGGGTTTTCAGAGTCATAGGTCTATTTTCTTGGCTTCCCAGAATCCTCATCAGTCCAAACAAACACTCTTACAAAAACTAAATCCCAAAGTAAAACCTCACCCTTAGAGTAGTTATACCTTTTTTAGAGCCAGAGGGCATCTTAACCTTTAAGAATCAGGGCCTCATTAACAAGCTACCACCAGCAATACAATGATCTAAGACAATTCTGAAGGACTTATGATGGAAAATGCTATCTACCTCCAGTGAAAGAACTGAGAAAATGACTTTTGTTTCTTTAAGTATTTCCACATTATATGTAAAAAATTTCGAAACATTTTTTAAAATTTTGAGTTGCAAATTCTCTCCTTCCCTCTCCACTCCCTCAAGAAGGCAGTCCAACCCAGTTGTTGCCCAATAAAAGGAAATGTCAGAGACAAAGGAGCAAGTCACCCCCACTTCCTGACTTCCCCTCCCCCAATTCTTTCTCCTAGAGGAAAGGTCAAAGGTATGACATTGAGAAGCACTTCTGTGGGGGAGGGCAAGGGAAAACTGGAATCTCTAGAAGTTGATAAGAATAAAACAAGGAAAAGGAGGGGCAGGTTCCTGCCATGCCTTCAGAATAGAATAGACTGATCACCCTCTTGGGGTTTAGAATAGCATCGAACTGCCTTGCTCCAGGTTCTCTGTAAAGCCCTCAGTTGGACTGAGGCAATAATTATGACTAGACACATTTCCTTCTCTTAACTCTGGCCCACCCAAACCCTATCAGTTTCCAGTTATCAATTGACTCTACCAAGAGAAGAAAGATCTGGAGATTTTGATAAGGTGGGTGGGGAGTAGGGGGAGGGGTGGGAGAGAATCCAACACCCACCTCAAAGAGATGTTTGGACCCCGATCGTGACTCCACTTGAAGAATTTGACATGAGAGCTGGATTTGGCAGTAGATTCACCAGCTCAAACCCTGGTACCAACATTTACAAGGTGCATGAAACAGGCATTTAACTTCTATAAGTCAAGGCTTCCTGAAATTTGAAATAGAAATCTTGATGCTTTCACTGTCCTCATCTGGACTTTTTCTCCCCATGGGCGTTTCCCCAGGGATACAGAGCCCACTTGTCTCCTGAGGTGGTTTAGTCCACTTGGAGACATCTGTTTGATATGGAATCCCTGGTTAGAATAGATCTAAGTCTGCCTCTGCAATTTCTGCTCCTTGTTCCTGAAAAAACAAGTCTTGATCTCTTTTCTATCTGTCAGCCTTTCAGATAGCTGAAGGCAGCTTTCTTGTTCCTCCTAAGCCTTCTATTCTAAAGAAACTTCCCCAATTCCTTCAACTGAATGAAGGAAGCAAAAATTGTTTAAATGCCTACTATGTTCTAACCACTGTGCTAAGCCTGCTATAAATCATATCTCACTTGATCCTCACAATCCTGTGAAGTAGATGCTCATATTATCCCCATTATTTATAGTTGAGGAAACTGAGGCAGATGAAGATTAGGTCAGTTGCCCAGGGTCACACAACTAGTAAGTATCTGAGGCTGGACTTGAGCTCAGGTGGTCCTGACTCCAGAGCTATATTCACTTCGATAACCATCTCAAGATTGTAAACACTTCCCTAACTGCCCACTTTCCCCTTCAGATTCATGGATTTCCCCAGAGTTCTTTGTTTATTTTAATGTTCTGTACTTACCAGTGAAGCTTTGCCCTACCCCACCCCCTTTTGACTGATCTTAGGGTCATAGATTTAGAGTTGGTAGAAACATTACAAGTCACTGAGTCTATTGTCTATCCCTCCCCACTAATGAATAGATGAGGAAACTGAGGCGTGGAAGAGGTGGAATGGCTGCCCAGAGTCACACAGATAACGAAGGTCAGAAGGGAATGTAAGCAGACTATGTTTAACCAGTAATGAATTTGACATCAGGGGATATGATCAAGGAAGTGCATGTGAGGAAAAGAAGGTGACCAGGTGACAAGGGCAGGAATGACAGGTTGTACAGCCAAGAGATAATGAGGAAAGACTCCAGCATGATGGGTGAACTTGCTGGAATACACAGACAAGAAGTGAACAGGATGGGCAGGTAGGGGTCAACTAGTTAGTCAACAAGTATTAATTAAACACCACTATTTGCCAGACACCAAGTTAAATACTAGGAACACAGAACTCAAAATAAAAAGGTCCTCACACTCCAGGATGTGTCCAAGGTCACCCAGGTAGTAATTATTGGCAGTGGGACTTGAATCTATGCCCCACCAACTCTAGAGTCAGTCCTATAGATTGACCCAATACAGTGGGATTATCCTTCTAGCTCTTTCATATTTCACAGGTCCCATCACTCAGTTTGTCCACCTGTTTTCTCCCATTCTTCTTTCAAGATCATACCACCTCCTCTTCTGGGCACACACCTCCTTAACAAGGCATAATTTACACTATTCTTGCATGCATATTCTTGTCTTTCCTAAAACATTAAAACCAGTGCACTGTGAAACCCATAGATTGGACAACAATAGGTCCCTGCCCAAGCTCCACTTAATGCCTGTTTTCTGGACCCTCCTGGCTTAGAGAAATTATCAATAGTAACTGTTTCTCTTTCCCTCCCAGCTTGATTTAGTTATTTTTTTTTTCTTTTTCTCATTAAAGGGGCTATCCCCTGACTGCTTTTTAAAGAGGCCTATTCACTGAATGGCCTTACCCTGAAAGGGTCTTAGCCTAAAAAAGCCAAGGTCTCCCATTGCATCCTGGATCATCTCCAGTCATCCTGCTGAATATCTGGTCACTGAATTCAGACGGTTCAGGAGAAAATGAAGCTGGTGTCCGGCATAGCCCTCCCTCACTCAAAACAAAGCCAAGTGCAAGTCACGTCATCGTTTCTCTGATGTCATGGTCTTCTTCAAAAACGAAAGATGAACACACAACAAGCATGCAAGCTATGGTTTGTCACTTACTGCCCTTTCCTCAAGCTGCTTATTATGGACCTTTCCATTTTCTTTATTTGTAACTGTGACTCTGTTGAGATGGGGAACCACATGAGTAAAAACCATTGAAGGTCACTGAGAGGATACTGGAGCTTTCAAAAATGAGGGGCGCCTTCTTAACTCCACCTGCTATTCTGGCTAGAGACCCTCCCTGCCCCCGCCTCAACCCCAGCTCCAATTTTCATCTTGGCTATGACTTGGGGAGGTCCCTTTTCTGCAATGCTCCAGTTCCAATTAGTTTTCAAAATTTGTGGACCTGGCAATGATAGAATTAGAGTTGGGAGGGCCTTTAAAGATCACCTACTCCCTGCCTATTTTATAGATAGAACTCAGAGACAGGAGGAATTTACCCAAAATGACCACACTTTCAGTAAAGTAGAAATCTTAGAACCTTCCAAGAGGGAGCTAAATGGTTTTTTTATAGAGAATTATAATTGGAGTCAAGAAGACCTGAGTTCAATTTCTGCCTCAGATATTTACTAGTTGCATGACCTTAAGGAAGTCATTTAATCTCTTTCAAACTCTATATCCTCATCTGTAAAACAAGAGGGATAAAAACACCCATCTCACAATGTTATTGTGAAGAGCAAACAAGATACTACATAGAATGTACATTACAAATGTATAGAATAGAAGTTAGCTTAGGTGCAGTCTTCCAAGCACCAGGCTGTATCCCAGGTAAGCCTTGTTCTGCCCATTACTTGTCTCAAGTAAAGTATTGCTAGTTATTACTCTAGCTCCAGAGATTGGGGTAAATATAAAATTAAGGGAAGATATTTTGCTTATAGTTTAATAGAGGAATGAGACACAGGCAGAGGTAACTATGTATAGAAAGTTAAAGAACTGACTGGAATACTGGAATCTATATCATATTTTACTTCATAATTATCACACCCTGTTATGTTTTTTTTTCAGCCTGAAAATAGGTTTTATTAACCTTTCATCACGTATTCATCACATGGTATATAATTCTGTTGGTCACACCACTTAAAAGGTAAACAGACCAACAACATATTCATCAGTGGCATATGGATACTTATTTATCTCTCACACATTGGGACCTGGGAAGCCTAGAATTCATTGTCAGTATATTTCTGAAAGCCAACTTACATGGTTTGTTTAGAGTGCTACAGTACGATAGTATTGTCACTCAACCTAATGAAGAGCCATAGGCACAGACAAGGGGAGCTGGCAGGCAGGGGAAGCTACCATGAATAAGTCACATGATATGGTAAGACTTGCATTTTCCCACTCTAGCCAAACTGTAGTTTGTCTGCCAGCAATACAGTTTAGTAAAAAATGATTTTTAAGTAATAACAGCACAAAATTTTTTAAAGTTTCATATAATGGTTGCACCCCACTTAAATTTGGCCTAAAATCTGCAATGATTATGCGGTAAAATATGGTAGTTCAGGAGGATAGGCACTCCCCCTGATTCCTGAGAGGAATTTGGGCCTCTTGCAATTTCTGAGTAAGAAGGCAGTCTTTGAATCAAGAGATCTCAGAAAGCCCCACTTCTCCCTCTCAGTCTGAGTGTAACAGATTGGCTGTTTTGCCTTTAAGAATTCCTGAGTATTAGTCAAGTCTGCCTTTTGATTCATAGATCTCAGGAGTCCTAAATGACTCTTCTGGCTGAATTACAAATCCCAAGATTTCAGTCAATTCTCAAGCCTTTATTACACTTGTAATATGCAGTAAGCAGGGTAAGGCTATTAGAAAGTATAGTGGATAAAGCAAGGTAAGGACATGGACCCTTTCTCCAGACAGACTGGTCATTGAGTGACCTCAGAAAGAGAGAAGAGTTGACAGCCACTGGAAGACCAAAGAGGGAGTAGTCATTGGATCAAGTGGTAGCCTTCACAAGTGCAAGAGAAAGTGACAATGGGCTGTTGGTTGGTCCCTTCCGAAACATGTTTCCAAAGTTCTTACACACATACACACACACACACACACACACACACACACACACACACACACATTTCTCACCTTTGAGGTTCACACAACCTCTGGATTTCTCATATTGGACCTATTCTCTATGTACTATGGTCCCTTCCTCTGATTGAACAATGGAGGTTCTAAAAATGGAGGTTCTTCGTAGACCTCCATTTTAAGAATGGTACTGGGACCAGCTTTGTGTTCATGTCTCTAAAGGCTGTACTCCTGATTCCATCAGGATTTTCTCAACCTTGCCCTCAATGGGTATCTTCTCCCTCCCTACTTTTCTTCTTCTTTTTGTGTTTTCTTCTTTTTATGTGTTTTCTTCCCCCATTAGAACACAAGCTCTTTGACAGTAGGGATTATCTTTCTGCTTGTGTCCCTAATTCTTAGTACAGTGGCTGGAACATGATGCTGTTGCTCAGTTATGTCAGTTGTATCCAACTCTTCATGACCCCATTTGGGGTTTTCTTGGTAAAATACTGCAGTGGTTTGTCATGTCCTTCTCCAGCTTATAGATGAGGAAACTAAAGCAAACAGGGTTAGGTGACTTACCCAGGATCACACAACCAGTAAATGTCAGAAGCCAGATTTGAACTCAGCAAGATGAGTCTTCCTGAGTCCAGGGAAGTCTCTATCCACTGTACCACCTACCTGCCCTGACTGGAACATGGTAGGTGCTCAATACATTTTTATTGACTGACTGGTAGGGACTTTATAAATGCTTGTTGACTATTTGACTTAACAACATCTCATTGTCTCCCTGACAGTCATGATTCCTAATTTAAAAATGAAGAGACAGAGGCACAGAGAATTGAATTGACTTTCCTAAGGTCACACAGCAATACTGGGTCCCAGGTCTCTTAGCTCTGAATCTAGGACTCCTTCCCCTATGCCACCTGACTCTCCTGCAGTGAGTGAGCATTTAAAGACTTTCTTAAAAACTCCAAACTGTATTAAAAAGTATCAAAAGGAGAGAGACAGGAAGGGATTTACGATCCATAGCCAACCTACAGGACACTCTAGAGCAAAGTAACGGTGATGGTGATGATGATATGAAGCAGAGATAAATCAGGGTATAAAAATAATGACTGAGATAATTTATCAACATTTCAACCACTGAATTGAGTAACATCTTTATTGATCCATTTGAAGGGCTTGGATTTCCTGACATACCCCAACACTGACAGAGATAGATCATAAATACTGTATTATTTGATAGATTATTGTATCATAGATTTACAGTTAGAAGGAGAGAGACCATCTGGTTCAATTCTAGCATTCTACAGCTGATCTAACTGAGGCCCGGAGAGACTGAGGGACAACCAAGGTCATGTAACGACTGTCCGGCAAAGCTAAGATTCGAATCCAGGTTGTCTGACTCCAGATGGGAAAGAAACTCATATGAGGGATGTTGTTGCTTATTCATTCCATTGTGTTTGGCTCTATGTGACCCTCTACACCATAGCAGACCAGTACTGTACATGAGTGTTCTGGGCAAAGATAATAGAGTGGTTTGTCTTTTCCTTCTCTACTGGATTTGGGTCAATAGGATTAAGTGACTTCCCCAGGATCACACAACTTAGTAGTATCTGAGGCTGGATTTGAATTCAGGTCTTCCTGACCAAGTCCAAGACTCTATCTACTGAGTCACGTAGATGGTTCCTGTATGGTAGATAGAATATTTGATTTGGAATTATGAAGATCTCAAATGCTCTGAACATGTATAACCTTAGGCAAATTAGTGAACCTCCCTGGGCCTCAGTTTCCTCATCTGTAAAATGAGGGGGTAGGACTCAATGCCCTGTAATATCCCTTCAGTTATACAGTTATGACAACAAGTCCTGGTGTGATGTGGTGGAAAGAATTTTGACCTTCTGTCAGGAGACTTAGGTTCGGACCCTCACTCTAATATTGACTCTCATGGGCATCTCTCAGTCTGTTTTCTTATATATAAAATGGGGATAAAAAACTGAAGTACTTTCCCTCTCAAGGCTTTTGACACTAAAATAGACCAAAGCCTAGAGCACTGCAGCTTACAACATATCAGGGAAAAACCGCCAGCTCCTAGCTAAGTGATTCCAAGAATTTGAAAGAGGCATTCTATCAAAGCCCTGGGAACCAATCAGGATTATATTAAGCAGTGATTGTTAGCAATCCAAGATTAGGGAGAAAAGGACTGGAAATATGCTTTATTAACTTCTGCCTGCGGCTAGAAAGTTTTCCGACTACTGAGCAGAAACCATTTTGCATGGCAATTTCAAACCCTGGAGCCAAACTACTAACAGAGAACACAATGGGTACAATGTTTGGTGACCCAGTTCTCTCTCACCAGCCTCGTTCAGTTTTAGTATGTGCACTTGGCCTCAAAGACTGTGCATTCTTTTTTTTAGCCCACTTGCCCTGTACTGGACTGTCCTGAAAACATCTATGGAAAATACCTCTCTTGAGGAAAACTTTCAAGGATCTATTTTGATTGTACGATGATCAACTATGGATGATTTAGCTATTCTCAGCAATATAATCATCCAAGACAATTTTGTAGGACTTATGATGAAAAAACGCCATCCACCTCCAGACAAAGAACTGACGGAGATTGATTGAAGCCTACTTTTTTTTTAGACTTTCATTATTATTCTTGAGCGTTTTTTTTTCTTTTGTAACATGGCTAATATGGAAATGTTTTGCCTGACTGCACATGTATAATCTACATCAAATTGCTTGCCTTTTCTAGGAGCAGGGAAGGCAAAGGAGGGAAGGAGAGAATTTGGAACTCAATTTAAAAAAAAATAAATTTTTAAAAATTATGTTTACATATCATTAAGGAAAAATAAAATATATAGCACACTAAGGAAGGGAAGGATCTATATTGTTCTGCCAAGTTAAAAATAATTAATGAATACTAAATCCAGCAGGCCTCTTCTCCTTTTAGTCACTGTGTGGATAATGTAAAAGTTTGCCCACTGAGGAAAATTATATACAAAAGCCAGCTGTTCCCTTTTCATGTTTTCATCAAAAATACTCATTTTCTGTGTAGATCATTCCATAGAGGTGAGAAAGCAGCCAAGAGATGGCTTCTTCTTTGCCTTTTGTGGCATAAAAATATTGTCTGAGCCCATAGGTCACACCATAATCTTGAGGCACAGGTTGAGTTAGTTTGAATTCAAGAGTACCAATCTTTAAATTAATATTTTTAGATGATCTAAGAAATCTCTAATGCTAAACACCCTCTTTCTCATGTTACTTCTATTGGCATCATAGGCTACAGAAACTGTAATCTAACCCCTTCATTGTACACAGGAGGAAAACAAAGTCCCCAAAGGTGAAGCGATCTGTCAGAGGTCACTTAGGTAATAAGGTACAGAGTTCTTTGACTCCAAAGGACTTCCCACTATACCACAATGACTATCCTTCTACTCACAGTGGAAAGAAAAAGGAACCAAAAAAGACTACAGAGTATTTTATGATTTTGTTCATTGTTTGAGTGTCTGTACTCAAAAATAAATTTAAAAATCCATCCTTTGATAGCCAACCTTCTGGCAATAAGCCTCCTTGCTCTTAGCAAAGTTGCTACTGGGACAAGACATGGGTGCCTTCGCCAGGTTTGTAATTCAAAACCTTCCCAGCCTGGAAAAGGCCACCAGCACTTGTGATTCACTGGCTAGAGCCTTCCAGAGCCACACTGAGGCTTCAGGGGAGAATGTCAGTAAATATCAGAGGAATTCTGCTTGGATATTTCCAAAATGAGTTTCCTCTGCAATGTTAGAACTATCCTCTGTAAACAAAACAGTAAAACTATTTGGTCCCACCCTCTGGAAAACTCTCTGATGGATTCTAGAAACTGTTGCATGAGAGATACAACAAACAGTAATAACAAAGCTTTTACTCATCAGTCAACCACAGAGAGCTGAGCCTGGAAAGCTGCCCCTGCCCAGTGGAAGGAAGGCTGCTGCCATCTGCCCATACGTTAGCAGTTCCCAGCCTGGCTGAGCTTCCAAGACACCAGGGGAGCTAGAGCAGGTCCTGCTTTCTTCTTTGTATTCCTTTTTAAAATAAGCCAATCTCTGAAAGTATGGAAAAGGTTCAGAAATGACCTCACTAGGGACCCAGTAAATCAAGGTAGAAGAGCCCAGCCTCTCTCCTCTCATCCTGGGGGCTCTAATTTCCTTTCCAAAATGACCTTGGACAAGAGACTATATGTCTCTTGACATGTCTACTGAGCCTGTTTCCTCGCTTGTGGAAGGGAGGTGATAAAGGGAGCATGGGGTAAGAATCCAGAAGACTAGAGTTCAAATCTTCTTCCTGTTCTTTACTCTTTGTGTAGCTTTGGGTGAGCAATTGAACTTGGACATTTTCATTTTCTCCTATGTAAAATGGGGTGCTGATCTAGCTAGCCTCTTCCCATCTTGGATCTAGGATCCCATAGTCTTTATGGGCCTTGGTTTTCTTATCTGCAGAATAAAGAGGTTGGGCTCAAAGGCCAATGAGGTTCCTTCTGCCTCTAAATCAATAATCCTATGCTGGCTTCCTCTCTGGGCCTCAGTTTCCTCAATTGTTAAATGAGGAATTTCCACATCTGCTCTCTAAAATGCATACTAGCTCTAAAGTCTGGGGTGCTTTCCTACTTGAACCTCTCCTCCCAGAGGGCGATAACCTTGTAACCAGACCAAGATCCCTCTGACAACACCAGATCTACTTGCATAACCTAATCTCCTTTTCCTCCCATTTGTTTAAAGTCTCTTAGAGGAGTGGATAGGACCTGTAGATTGCAGATTTAGAGTTGAAACAGCCCTTAGAAACCATCTCATCCAGTCCTCTCATTTTAAAGATGAGGAAACTGAGGCCTACAGAGCAGAAGTGATTTGCCCAGTGTCACACAGGGAGTCATCATCAGATAGAGTACTTAAACCCAAGCTTCCCAGTTCTGATGTTCTCTGGACTAAGGGAAGCAAAGAGGTGTGTGGATGGAGCTCCAAACCATCTATCTATCTCTCAACTCCATCACTGGGTTGCATTGGGGCTGATGTTGCAGACTCTTAGCTGTTTATTTCATTCAGGCTGGGGGACTTAGCGGGGAGTTGGCATGGGAACTGAGCACCTAGAACAAGAGACTAGCTGGGCTTCATCAGGTACAGAATGGGGAAGGTTCCAGTGGAGATCATTGGCCTCCTATCCATCCTATCCCTTCCTCGTCCCAACAAACAGTGCCTTCTCAAGGAGCTGTGTTATAGACATGAAGATTGTCCTCTTGTGTGATATGAAGCTTCCAGGGGAATAGTCGCTTCTGGGAGGGTTGGGCCCAGGCCTGCTTCACCATCAGCTCCACATCCTGGTCCGATAGCAGCCTCACCAGGTCTCCCTGGCTGTCCCGGTAATTCAGAGCAATATCGCTGCGCTGGAACTCTCTCCTGGTGCAGAAAATCAAAGGCAAGGGGGAAAGGGCAGGAGGCTTAAGGGGATTCTAGATAGTGGCCAGGAGAGAAACATGGGAAAGAACCCTGGATTTTGGATTAGAGGACCAGTGTTCAAGCACTCTGATCCTTAGGATTTATATATAATAAACATATTATATATGATATTAATAAATATATGTAAAATATAAAATATTAATAAATGTTTACTGATTGATTTTAATTTTATTTGATAGATGAGGAAACTGAGGCTCAGAAAAGAGATTTGCTCACTCTCTATCATACAAGTGGTCACTAGTGGAACTAGGATTTGAACCCAGGTCATCTGATGCCCATTTCATAATCTTTCTGCTGCATTACCCAGATACTTCTCATGAAATATCTTGAATCTGGTATTTCTATTCTACATGGCCTTGGGCAAATCACTTCATTTACTTGTCAAAGCCTGTTTCCTCATCTCTGAAATGGGGATAATGGTGCCTGTATAGCCTTCCTCATGGAATTGTAAAGAATATTATCTATAAACTTTAAAGAATGTGAAGAAGTAGGATTTTCTCCATTAAATCAGCACCTTCCCAAGCACTCAGTTGGAGAATAAATAACCAGCTAGTTGGCATCTTGCCTCTACTTTACAGGGTTTGATGTCCCTTCTAGACTCAGTTTCTCACCAGGAAAATCTTCCCTGCCCATTACTTGAGAATGAATCTTAAAGAACAGGAGCTCTCCCTACTTAAAGAAGGAAGAGCCCATGACATTCCAATTGCTCAAGCCTCATGACCCTTAATCTGAAGGACTGGCCTGGGCAGCTGCCCTCTCCAATCTCCTGGGCCTCAGGATGTCTTGAGAATATTGCTTTTGCCCTTTCAGGGGTCCTCTCACCTCATAAGATCCATCAGGTCTTTATATAATGGGGTGTTCTTGAGGTCTTCTTCTATAGCAATGTCCCTAAGAAGTTGATAACAGAGAAATAAGCGATTTTTCACCACATGCTTGGGAAGGAGGAATGCCCACCTATCCCCTGCACCCTCCTCTTCTGCATTTTCTACCAAACATGGAAGAGGAGTTAATTTTGATCCCTTTCACCCAGGTAACTGAACTAAGAAAAATGGGTAGAACTAGTCTATTCTGTTGCACAGACTATCCCCAATGACTGCTCACCCTTTGTTTCTTGAAACCCTAAGTATTTTTCACAGTTCATTTCAAGTGTCAATTCCTTCAAGAACGCATTCATTCCTGATTCCCTTTGCTTGCCCCATCAAATAAATGTGCAGTTATTTTGAGTGAGAAATGTACATTCATTAATACCCCATTGATGTCAGGAGAAAATGAGGAAGGCTTCCAATACATTGGGCAAAAATTCCAAGGCAAGATTATGGAAGGACCTGGACAAGAGTCAAACAGGATAGGCAGGTCATCATTGGCATTGTTGGACAGAACTCCCTAATGGAAAAGATCGTATTTCTATGGGAGCCGTTTCCAGCATTGACTTCTCTACAAACTTGTTGTACTCCCTGTTGCCACCATTCCCTTCACTATCAATGGGGAGCTCTTTGAGGGCAAGGATTATCTCACTTTTTAATTTGTATCTCCAGTGCCTGGCACAGAGCAGGCAAATCAGTATGCCTCCATGATCAATATTTGTTGATTGTTGGTTGATTGATTTTAAAAACTTCCTAATAGGGTTGTCCAAAAGTTGAATTAGTTACCTAGGATGGTAAGTTCCTTATCACAAGAGTTCTTCAATCAGAAGCTAGATGACCATTTACTGGGTTTCTTATAGGGGAAATCCCATTCAAATTTGAGTTAAGCTAACTGGTTGCTAAGATCTCTTCCAGGTTGTGATTTGGGGAGACATAGGAATATTGTGGCCACATATAGCATATAGTAACACTATGTTCACTCCTCCTGGTCCTCTCATCCACAATTTCACTGGTGCCAATAGGATCAACCTCCTTTATCCAGAATGACCTCAAAGCTGACATTCATATGGCAAATAGTATCACCCAATCACTCTTAGGTTGAGTTATAATCTCCATTGGGTACCATGATGATCCTTCCCCCAAAGAATGAGTGTATGATTCAACACTGGTGGCTAAGTCAGCAGAAGGTGACCAAAGATTCGTCTAATCATAACACCAGGCAGGTGGGGGCATGTGAACCTCACAACAAAACAATTGAAATTTCTAGGAAGCCAATTGGATTGAGTCAGATCAAGTGCTTACCATCTCTGTTACCTACATTTTGACTTCCTAATAGTCAATTCAACAAGGATTTATTAGGAAAAAATCTCTAGTGGCATCATGGTAAAGGGGAGAGCCCTGATCCTGGAGTCAAAGATTATGAGTACAGCTGTCATCTCTGAGGCAGGTAGAGTGCTTTCCCTCTTTTTTGAAGTGATGAACATTTGAGTTCAAATTCTGCCTCAGACTATAAAAAGTGTGTGATTCTAGGCAAGTCACTTGACCTGAATCAGTCTCAGTTTCTCAGTTGTAAAATGGGTTGTGGTAAGGATCGCATGAATGAGATAACATAAATCACTTTGCAAATCTTAATGTACTTTGTAAATTTGGATTGTTATAATTTCTAACTATGTGATCTTGGGCAAGTCACCTAACTTTTCTGTTCCTCGGTTTCCTCAACCATGAAATGAGGAAGTTCTGAGCTCTAGGACCATGATCTTAATTTTTTTCAAGGTTCACTTCAAACACCACTTTCTACCAAAAGCTTTTCTGACTCCACCCCCTCTACTGGTGCCTTACGCCCAAATTACCTTGCCTCCACTTGGTTTCTACCTAGATATACAGCTGGAGTCTCCCCCATCCACAATGGAAGCTCCTTAAAGATGATTTTTTCTTTGCCTTGGTATCTTCAGAACCTAGCACAGTGCTATTTCCCACTGGCAAGTTCCTTCCTCCTCCATTGTCACTTCCAGACCCTCCCTGACCCACTGTTACTGAGCAGTAGTCACCTTTCCTCCTTTGATGTTCACTTCCCTTATCTATGACTAGCAGCTCCAGGTCTCTCTGCCTCCTTTCTGGAGGAATTCAGTACCTGGATCACAATCCCATCCCTCTGCTCTCATTCTAGGACACTTCAAAATGTAAAATGATCTCCTTCCAGCATCCTCTTCCACCATCCATCCAAGACAGCAGCCTACTCACTTCTTCTGATCTACAATGTGATTGGTACTTAATAAATGAGTCAATTAAAAAATAGCTAGCATTTATTTGTACTTTCAAGGTTTGCAAAGCACTCTGCACATGTTATCTCATTTGATCTTGATAACAACCTGTGAAGTAGATGTTAATATCATCCCCATTTTGCTGATGAGGAAACTGAGACTGACAAAAGTTAGTCACACAGTATTAGGGACAGAATTTGAACTAAAGTCTTTCTAACTCCAAGTCCAGTACTTTATCCACTATTCCTTCTATCAGTTACAAAATAATAAATGTCTATTGATTGCATGATGGATTGATCAAATACAAAGCACTCTGCTAGATAAATTCCCATCACTTGAACTATCTAATCAGCAAATTCGTTGTCCACTCTTCTTAACCCCTTAGATAACTGAATCTGGAAGTAACTCTGACTGTTCTCCCATCTGGAGCCTCATTTCTTCTGTCTCAAGTAAAGATGACTTGGGTATTTTTTAACACTTGGGTATTACTATCTAGCTCTATTTTGGGTGGGGACAATGATACTCACCTTAGGAGGGTCCATACTTTGAATTATATAGTGGAGAAAGCAGAGCACAGAATCATCTGCACTCTCTCACCATACCTGTATTAGCCATGGGTCCAGATGGGATGAAGGTTACTACTGAATACCGTAGAGCTTGTGGGTCCACTTGAAGACCAAATCCCTGACACCACCCTCCACCCTCTGAGTTACCCCATCATGAGCTATGGGTTGCTTTGGCGGAACAGAAAAAGCAGGTCAGAAAAAAAACACTGCTTTCTCAAGGCCCAAGTGAGGTGATGGGGGTCTACAGACTAGCACCAGTGGGAGCTAGAAGCAGGAACAAAAAGCCGTGGACTCCAGATCTTGAGCCAAAGTACCTGATGGTGCTCACTGTGTCTTCATAAAAGTAGCATCGCAGCCAATTGGTGAGGTTATCCTCCTCTTTTGGGAAGTCCTTGATGATCTTCACAAAGGAGACTGGGAAGATCCCCGTGGCACCATGGGTAGTGCCCTGGAAAGATGAAGAGAGCATTAAACCTTGCAAGGTAACATAGTGGCCTAGTCAGAGTAACTGAGTTGAGGTTTTGACTCAGGCACTTAAGAAGTTTGTGATCATGACCAAATCAACTGACCTCTCAGAGGCTCAGTTTTCCCTTCTATAAAATAGGAAGGTAAATACATCCCCTAAATACATGTATCCTCCCTGCCTCATAGTGTTGTGCAGAAAATGTTTGAAAACCTTAAAATGCCATGGAAAATGAGAATTGTTGCTTTACTCAATGTCTCTTGCAGCTGTTCATTTTCATCCCTACCAGCCTAAGTACCAGTCATTGTGGCAAAGTAGAAAGAACAATGAATTTGGAATCACAGGCCCCAGTTTCAAATCCTCCCCCTGCTATTCAATACCTGTAATGTCTTCAAGCAAGCCCTTTCATTTCCTTGAACCTCAGTTTCTTCATCTGTACAATGAGGTTGTTGAACTAGATGGTCTTGGAGGTCCCTTTCATCTCTAGATTTATGAGCCTATGCTTTACTACCTGCCTGACCTTGACCACGTTTGAACTCAGGTCTTCCTGACTCCAGGTCCAGTATTATCCACAGAAACAGCCAGTTGCCTCAAGGCAAGTTCAATTTTCGAAAGCTAGCATTTATGTAGGATCTTAAGGTTTAGAAGGCACTTTACACCATATGTTTTTTAACTGAAACATATTAAACACTCAGAAAAGTTTTACTTAAAATAAAATCTTTCACAGAATAGTTCATGCCATTTCCTTCACTGCCAAGTCCTTCACTTACATTAGAATGTAAGTTCCTTGAGAACAGGGAGATTCCTTCTTTCTTTGTCATTATTTCTCCAGCACCAAGTCTGTGCCTAACACAGATTAGGCATAATAAATGCTTGCAGATTGATTGATTGGTTGGAAGAGGGATGGAAGGAATTAGCCTTTATATAGTACCTATTATGTGTTAGGCACTGTACTGATAATTTTTTCCACAAAAATTATCTGGTTGATTGATTAACTCTCTGGTGTGGGTCTCTCTGTCTCTCTCTGTCTCTCTCTCTCTCCACTGGAGTACTCCCAAACTCCACACTTTGCTTGAGCAAACACACACACACACACACACACACACACACACACACACACACACACACACACACTTGGTTCTGAGTCAGGCAAGTAGAATACAAAGATAAATGGAACAGTTCCTGCCCTCAAAAAGTTTATATTCTACTGACAGGAAAGAACACATTCATGGTTAAGTTAATACAAAATATAAAGCAAGTTCTCTTTCTGATAATCCAATAATTATAATCCAATCTCTCTCCCACATGATGGTCCTTCAAATCGTTAAAGATCAATCAGTCAATCAGAAAGTGTTAGTTGTTCACAATACAATGACAAAAGATTGAACAATCTTTGCTCCCAAGGAGTTACAGGAATGTCAGACAGTCTATCAGTCAATAATCAAGGCCCCCCTGGTCTCCCAAGGTATCCTGATAGAACATGGTTTTGAGTTACTTTACCATCTCCACTCATTACTTTCTTTCTTTTTCTCAATTTATCCTTAAATAGTCATTGCAAGGTCATCTCACCTCCAGCCAGTCCTTGTTGACTCGGCTCAACAGAAAAATCATGTCTTTGGCTTTGAATGTCAGCTCCAGTTTGCTGTTTCCAGTAAAATCGAACAAAGCCTGAAAAGATATGAAGGTAGGTAGGATTAATATGTAAAGATATGTTCCAGAATTTCTTAGGAAAATGTCATTGTTGCCAAATAAAGAATAGCTAATTCTGGGTAATAGTATTTTAAGAGGCTTAGTTATTAAACTTGGGTTCAACATTGTATAAGTAAGAATCCATCTCTTATCCATCTGATTTCAGTGAATCTCTAAGAAAACCTACCCTAGAAGATAAGAAGTAGTCTGGTGACCTTGAAGTTTAGAATTCTGAAGAGGTACCAGACAGACACCATGAGATAGTGGAATGTGTACTGAACCTGGGGAAATAAGTTCAAATCCTGCCTTGGCCATGTATTAGCTATGAACTTCTTCTGGTCACTCAGTCTCTCTGAGTCCCAGTTTCTTCATTTGTGAAATTAGAATGTTGGACTAGGTTGATCTCAGCACTAGAGCTATGATCCTACATGTTATCTGTCCAGCTAGGGTCATGCACTAGTAGCTGATATCTGAATGAATGAAAAATCATTTATTAAGCACTTGTTTAATAATTAATAAAACACTCTAAAGATTTCACTGTTGTTCTTGTTCAGTTGTGTCTGACTCTTTGTCAGAAACTGAGGAAAACTGAGGCAAATGGGGGTAAGTGACATGCCCAGGGTTACACAGTCAGCGTCCGAGGCCTGAAGTCAGGTCTTTTTGACTCCAGGCCTGATGCTCTATCCGTTGTGCCATATAGCTTTATGCACCTTATGTCATTTAATCCTCACTACAGCAATGCCTCTCACACAGTTGACAATATGCTAATAGATCTAGAGTTGGAGGGGACCTGAGAAGCCATATAATACAACCCCCTCACTTTATAGAGGAAGGAGCAGGCTCAGGACCATTGGGCTTCAGGGACCATGTAGTCCAACCCCCTCATCTTCCAGCAAAACAGTGTGTTGAATTGAGAGGATCAGATAAGTTACTGAAGGCAAAGTGCTTCCCAAACCCTAAATGGTCATAGAAATGTCAGCTGTAATGAATAACAACTCTGCGAGGTTGGTCTCTATTTTACAAATGGCTCAGCTGAGACTCCAAGAAAATGAGTGACTTACTCCTCATCGCACTGCTAGCTTGCTAGTGTCAGAGGCAGATTTCCAGCTCATCTCACTTGACTCCAAATTCAGTTTTTCTCACCGTATGACACACCCTTAGAATATATAGCCCCCAATCCCCTATGCTAACACATCCACACTCCCACACATAGTACCAGAGCACACGAGGCACCCAGTAACAAATGTCTTTGAAGGGACTGATTGTTTGAAAAAGTCGCTCTCCGTGGTGGAGGTTTAGAAGCCTTACAGGTGAGGGCATGGAGGCCAGAGGGAACACATACCTCAGCACATGGGGCACCCAGACGGTCAAAACCGGGAGCTTGAGAAGAAATGTTCTTGCTGCAAAGAGAAAAGACTCTACATAAACTTTCTTTACTTGAGGTTTATATGAAGGACAAACTCAGAGGGCTCCTCCTCCCCCAAGGAGATGCTTCCTTTGGTTCCATTTCAATAAAAGCTCTTTGAGGGCAGAGACTTTTTTTAGCTTCTTTTTTTAAAAAACCCTAACCCTGAGTACAGAGCCCTGTGCTTAATAAATGATTATTGACTGACAAAAGAACTGGGCTGGGCAGACTCTCCTGCACAGGACCTGGAAAGGAAGCAGAAGATGGAGCATGGATGACTGGCCTCTCCCTTGTGACTTGAACACAGGACCAATTCCAGGCAAAATATAACACAAATGCCTTTTATCATTGACCCCAAAGCCCCATCCCTAGGATTGGCTGGATTCAGAGCTGAAAAGGACTTTAAATGTAGGCATCACACTTTAGGAAAGATGTTGGTGAGTGGAAATCCATTTAGAAGAAGGTGAGCAGGGAGGTGAGGGGACATCTCCTCCATACAAAAAAAATCATTAATGTACACAGTGGCAGAGGCTATTTGATTTTTGTCTTCATATATCCAGTGCTTAGCATGGTGAATGGGACATAGTGAGGGTTTCATAAACGCATGTTGATTGATGTGTGCATACACACACATGTATATATATATATGTGCATATTTGCATGCATGTGTGTACTTCTATATGTAGGCATATAGTGTGTGTGCCCCTATATATGCACATGTAATCCCCTGCCTCAGAATATAAGTTCCTTGAGAACAGGTAGCTTTTACTTTTGTCTTTGGAGTCCAGTACTATCAGCATAGTGCCTGGCATGTAGCAGTCACTTTATAAATGCTTGTGGATTGAAAGATTGACTGGGGACCATATTGTATGAGGACTGGTTGAATAGATGGGAGATTTTTAACCTGGAGAAGAGAAGACGTAGGCAGACATGATAGACAGCTGCTTTAATTTTTGAAAAGATGTCACTGGGAAAAGGAATTATACTTATTTTGTTGAATGCAAGGTGGCTCAGGGGAAAGAGTGCTGGGCCTAGAGTCAGGAGGACCTGAGTTCAAATCCAGCCTCAGACACTTACTAGCTGTGGGACCCTGGGCAAGTCATTTGTCTGTCTCTCTTTCCTCATCTGTAAAATGAGAGCCAATCATTGCATCTACTTTCCAGGGTTGTTGTGAGGTTCAAATAGGATATAAGCGCACAGCACAGTGCATGCCACATAGTAGGTGCTTAATCAATGCTCATTCTCTTTTGTTTCCACAGGGTACAACAAGGAGCAATGGGTGGAGAGAATGAAGAGGAAGATTGAAGCTTAAGATTTCCAAGCAGAGCTGTCCACAAGGAATGCATAGCTTGGGGAGATTCATAGGAAATTAGGATTTAGTTCTAAGGGGGATCTTGGAGATTGCCCGTTCTAACCCCTTTATTTTACAGATGAGAAAACTGAGGCCCAGAAAGAGTACATGACTCTCCCAAAGCCACATAGGTAGTAAGTAGCAGGGTCAGACTCTACTCAATGTCCTCACACTCCAACTGCAGGACTCTGCACTGTACCACCAGCCTCACCAGCTCCCATCGATCCTGGAGGGTCAAGCTTTTCTTCTTCTGCAGCATTCACCAAGCACCTCCCCTGCATCCCCAGACTGCTGCAGGAATCCTCTTCCAATGTCTCCAACACACAGGCACCTAGTCTCCAATGATCCAGAATTTGCTATCTGTATGATGTTAGGAAAGTCACTGAGGCTCTCTGGGCCCCAGTTTTTCCATCTATAAAATCAGGGGATTGGACTAGATCATTCCTCAGGCCCCCTTCTGTTCTACACCACATGTTTCTATGGATTTCCTGAGACAGGCTGTCCCACTTTGGTATAGCACAAACCATTAGGAAGGTTTTATTTTCTATTACTTCTTTCCAGTTAACCCTGAATCTAACTGTGAAACTTCCCCTGATTGCTGTCTGGGCCAAACAGGAGAAGCTTAATATTTCTTCCAAGTGACATCCTTCACATAATTCAGGAACTCATCTCATGTGCCCCTCAAACACTCTCTTTTCCAGCCTAAATATTCCCATTTCCTTCCACCAGCCCTCAAATGGCATCATCTTGAGTTCCCCTCACAATCTTCGTCACGTTCTTCTGAATTTCTGCCTGGTTGTCAGTTTCCTTCCCAAAATCTGGTCTCCAAGACTTGAACATGCTACTCCAGATGTTTCCTGGATGAGGGCAAGGACAGCAATCCTCTAGTGGGAGAGATCCTACTCCCTCCCTCTGGACACAATGCTTCTATTAAATGTTCCATGTTAAAGCAATAAGTAGAGGCTACCACAGTCTAGTGTGAGGCACAGATCCCTAGTGGGGAGTTGGGGGAAGGGGGTGGTCTACAAGACCCTTTCAGGATGTCCTTATGATCAAAACTACTTTTATAATTCTACAAAGACAAAGTCATTTGCTTATTAAAATAATTTTTTCTCTTCCAAGCATGTATTTGCATGAGAACAGATTTTCTTCATATGTTTCAACCAAAACAATATTAATTGAATGCAGAAGTAGATATGAAAACCCAGCTTTCTTATATTAAGTCTAATATTAAAGACATTTGTAAAAAAGATGTAAAATAACGCCACTCAGCTCGCTAGCTTTTTGTTTGAGAAAATACAGTTATTTTCCATTAAAATGTTGACATGTAATGGGTTATTATTATTTTTAAATAAATCAATAAATGGTTAGACTTTTATCATTTTTAATTTCTATAGAATATCAACAGATATAACTCATACCAACAAAAGTTCTTTGAGTTCCCCAGAAATTTTTAAGGGCATGAAGGAGTCCTGAGGTCAAAATGTTTGTGAACCACTAGTGGAAAAGCTGCTAGCCTTCCACTCAGAAAGACACCACGCCAAATCCCACTTTAACACATAGTGGCTATGGGACTCTGTACAAGTCCCTTAACCTCTCAGCACCTCCAGGTTACTCCCAGAAATTAGAAATTAGAAATAAACTGCTACTTTACATCAGTGAAGCAGCTTGGGGGCACAGTGGATTGAGCCTTCTTGATCAAGAGTTAAGAAGACCTGAGTTCAAATCTGACCTCAGATACAAGCTGTGTGACCCTGGGCAAGTCACTTACTTTGTCTTCCTCAGTTTCCTCATCTCTAAAATAGAAATGATAATATTACCTGTCTCACAGGGTTGTCATGAAGATAAAAGGAGAAAATATTTGTAAAGTGCTTTATAAACTTTAAAGTGCTATATAAATATCAAAGAGATAAATTTTCACACTGTGTGCTCCCCATAGCTTAAAACAAGACCGAGACCTTTCTCCAAAAGAGAAGCAGTGTAAATGGGACAGACGTCACCATGTCCCACTCACAGAATTCATGATGTCATTGATCCTTCGTGGGCAAGGGCTTTCCCAGGGGAGTGATGCTATGAGAGGGTTCTTCTGGAGATAGACTGAACCCTGTAGAGAGATTCTAATGCTAGAAATGAGGGGTGACCCAGCCTTGATATAAGAATCTAGAAGCTAGGTGGGGTTTGCCACTCACACTTTCCGGGTCCGAGGCCGGAGTCTTCTTAACGCCTGAGGGATTTGCTCAGAATCATAGGAAGACTGGTAGAAAAAGATCCTGACGTCTTCATCCATCAGAACCCAAGAAGGCAGGCTGAGAAGTTTCTGTGATTGGAAAAGGAAAAGGGGCTATTATAGGAGGCACAGAGAAAGTCCCAAATAATCTCCTTGAAACATCTCCATCCTCCTCACCCCAATCCTTCTTTCTCTAACAAAGGGAGCATGTGGCTAATACACTGGATGACAGATGCTATGGGAAAGGAGAGTGTCTGCTTTGTAAAGCAGAGATGAAATTGTACAAAAGGGATCCATGTTGCTTGCAGGAAAAAACACTCCATTAGGAGTCAAAAAGATCTAAATTCGAATTCTGGCTTTTCCCTTCTATGGGCTTTATCTCCCCTAACACATCCTGGTCCCTTTGCAACCTGAAGCCTTTTACAAATATTCCTTGCTAGGTAGCTCAGTGGATAGCACTCCTGGCCTGGAGTCAGTAAGGTCTGCTTCAAACACGTATTAGCTGTGTGACCTTAGCCAAGTCCCTTAATTCCTGCCTGCCTTCATTCTCTCCCTCAACCGTAAAAGGGAGGTGATAATAGGGAACTAGGGGGTGCCATAATGAACAGAGCACTAGGCTTAGAATCAAGAAGACTCATCTTCATGAGTTCAAATTTGACCTCAAACACTTACTAGCTATGTGACCCTAGCCAAATCACTTAACCGAGTTTCTCAGTTTCCACATATGTAAAACGAACTGGTGAAGGAAATGGCAAACCACTCCAGCATTCCAGTATTCTTTCCACCGTACCCCATAAGTGATGCATAAGGTCATGCAGGTCACATAACTCAAAATGCAATGAAGCCGCTAATATAAGCTTTAAACATTTGGTACCGTAAGTGCCAAGCTATAATATTTGGATTCATGCATTTTAATTACAAATTAGTATTTCACAGCTTTATGCAGATTTGCTTTGTCTTTGCTGTTGTTACAGCGGCCCCTGGTGGAGCAGCAAAGCCATCACTGCTGAAGCTCTTACTTCCCTCCTTTGGGATCAATCCTTCCTGGAGCCCTAGTTTATCCAACCAAAATCTCATGCCTGTAGAAGGTCAGGGTTGGAATAATTGGGTCCCATTGTGTTAAGAGTCTAAGGAAGTGTGGTAGAGTTACAAGTAACATTGTGAAAAGGTCATTTAATTTGGATTTCAGGACCTGGATTCAAATTCTGACTCTGAAATGTACTCTACTGGGAAAGTCCCTTTGCCTCTCTTGTCCTCAATTTCCTCTCCTGTAAAATGAGAGATTTGGACTAGGAGACCTCAGAAGTTTTTTCTAGCTTTAATCTATAACCTTTTGGTGAGAGAGACAGAGAGAAGAGACAGGGAGAAAGATAGAGGAGGGGGGCGAAAAGGAGAGAGAGAGAAAGAAGAGAGGAGAAAGAGAAAGAGAGAGAGAGAGAGAGAGGGAGGGAGGGAGGGAGGGAGGGATAGATTTTGGTTTCATCTCAGCTGACTGTCCTTTGGTGCCTTGTTTGCATATAGTTGTTGGCATGCTGTCTCCCCATTATACTGTGAGCAGGCAATATTGTAATTTTGTCTTTTTTTGTATCCCCAGTACTACAATGCCTGGCACACATTAATAAATGCTAGACAACAGACTGTATTTGACTAATTGTGAATCTTTGGGCAAATCCCCTCCCCTCTTATCTAAGATCATAGATCCAGAACTAGAAAGGATCCTAGCTAGTATGACCTTCCCATTTTACAGTTTAGAAACTGAGGTCCATAGAAGTGACCGGACTTCAAGAATTCAACTTCACATCCTCTAGTTCTCATGTTTTCTCCTGCTCTAACACCAAACTAATGTCCTTGTGAGTGAGGTATCCCCATCCTCTGTTCATTTTTGGATCTGAAATAGCAGCTGAAGTAGAGACAGGCAGGTCATAGATGTTCAACCAATATTGGGGAGGTGACTGGAAATAGATAAATGCTGAGCAGGCTGGTGGTTATTTCCTGCACTAATTGTACCAAATCAGAAATAGAAGACTGTTACCCCACCATTGCCAGGGGAGAAAACCGAAGGTGATAGAGGAAGGACTGGTCCCAGCAACCCCTCCTGGTAGGTCCTGGAGCAAATCATCAGAAAACATTCTCATTATGGTAGTAAGGGAGTGGGGAGTGGGGCTTTCTCCTTCAGGCTTAGAGCTGATCACAGTCTCTTTGGATCTCTCAGTGGGTTCCTTTCTTTTCCATTATTACCACAAGCTTCAAACTGTGTTAATCACCATGACCCTGGGATATGAAACCAGAAAATCACATCTATATCGACAAATAAGAGGAAATGATGACAGGCTTAGGAGAAGGAATTTTTACTTAGTACTTTGAGGATCTGTGATTTGGGAAATGAAGATACTCCCTCCTCTGGCTCTGATCACAGCTTGTCTAACACTTACCAGTGGTTGGTCTCTGAGAGTTATCATGGCTTAAATGTCCTCTACCACCCCCGCCCCGTGGACAATCTCACGACAAGTCTCTCTGAATTTAGCTGAATGAAGCTGAAATAACAGTTATACAATCAAGCTCTGGGCTGTTATAAAGACAAAAACATGATACAATGGAAGTACCATCAATGGTAGTGCCAGAAGTCTTACACTTCTGACATTTAATACCAGAGGGATTTTTTAAAAAATCATTTTGCCTTTACAGCCCTCACTTTGCTCATCTATAAAATGAGGGAGATGGACCAGAGGGTCTCTGAGGTCTCTTTCAGATCTAGATCTAAGATCAATGAAAGACCTTGGCCAAGTCACTCACTTTCCTCATCTGTAAGATGATGGAAATAGACCAGATGGCTGATGAGATTCCTTCCAGATCTAGAACTATGATTTTATGTGTGACCATGGGCAGTGAGCCTCAGTTTCCCCTATAAAATGAAAGTAGTAGATGGTCCCCAAGGTCCCTTCAAGCTCTGATCCCTCATTGCAGAGTGATCTGACACCCCCATCCTCAATTACATTTTCCATCACTGCCAAAACTCCTAATAACAGCCCTGCTTCTTTCATGGAATCATCATTAAGAGCCGGGAAAGTTGTTGAAGTTTAACCTTCTCTCTTCTCTGGTCACCTTCAGATTTCCAAAGTTGTCTATTTATCCTCTATTTACTCCCCTATGTCCTTTTTTGTCTCCCCAGCTAGGTTACACTCCAGGACAGGACCCTGAAGATCCTTCTCCTCTATCCCTCACATCCCTGAGAGTCTGGGAAATGGACTCCCTGCTAGTTCTCATTCTGGTCTTACACTAACAAGCCCTGGGCTGAAAGGAGAACTAAATGATGTAATGTCAATTGCGTTTTAAAAATGCAATTCAATGAAAAACACCATATTAGATGTGTTCATCCTAAGGCAGTATGAAGATAACTTCCCCTTTAAACTTCTAAACTTCCTTATTTCTGTAGCTGCTCTTTCAGGCTCCCAGGTTCATCACCTCAAAGTCATCTTGGACTCTGCCCTCTCCCTTACCCTAAAGCATCTGGTTAGTGACCAAGGGCTGTCAGTCCTAATAATAAAAATAATGAGTTATCATTTACTATCTAAAGAGAGCCTAGCACTTTACAGTTGGCAGAATATTTGACATGACACTTCACCACAACCTGGTGAGATCTGTACTACTATCACCCCATTTTACGGATAAGGAAACTGAGGATAAGAGAGATTGTGAGAAGTGTACAGAGTCTCAGAGCTGGTAAACGTCTAGGACAAAATGTGAACTCAGGTCTATCTGCCCTGAAATCTACACTGACATCTAGTGACCGCGTTCTAGTAACACAGTATCCCCTCCCATTTGTCCCCCATGGTTGCCATCCCAGCTCAAGTTCTTTCTAGCCTCGACAATTGCAATAGCTTCCTCATTGTTTTCCACATCTTAAGTCTCCCTCCACCCCAATCCATCTTTCACGCAATTGTCAAAGTAATTTTCCTAAAGTGTAGGTCTGATCATGTCACTCTACTCTTTGAGTAGCTCCCTATGGACTCCAGAATTAAATAAGAACATCCTCTGCTTGTCATTTACCAGGCAGTGCATTGGATAAAGTTTTGGACTTGAAATCAGATCCTACCTTAGACACTTACTAGCTCTGTGACCATGAGAAAGTTACCCAACTACTACCTGCCTCAGTTTCCTCATCTGTAAAATGGAACTAATAACAATATCTACTTTGTAGGGTAGTTGCCAACAAACAAAGCACTTCACAAATCTTAAAGAGTTCTTTAAATCTGAGCTATTATGACTCTTGCTGCAGTTATTTAAAGTCTTCCAGTCTGGTGCCAGCCTTTCCTTCCAGAATTATTTCATATTACTCCCCCTACATGCAAAAAAGTCCCCTAGCTTTTTTGTACAGTTTCATAAACTCAGCATCTCCTACCTCCAGGCTACTGCTCAGGCTGTACCCTCATGCCTGACATGCTCTCCCTTTTTTTTTCCTCCCACTGGAATCCTCAGTCTCACTTACCACCTCTGCCTATCCCACTAGTTTTTAGTGCTTCCTCCCAGATTAACTATCCATAGACTATAATCCCTCAGCAAAATGTCAAGTTGAGGGCAGGGACTGGTGGATTGATTGTGTATTGGTCTTTTTATCCCCAGCACTTGGCACAAGACTTTGAACATAGCTTGTTGAATTGAGGCAAGAAGGTAGTCCAAGTAAGTACAAAGTATCATCTCTGTTTTGCATATCAGGTAAATGGGATTCAGAGAAGTTAAGCAACTTACTGAAAGTCACACAGCTCTTTCCAACATATCACCCTGAATTTTTCTCACTACAACCTCCTGAGTATGGTGCAATGGAAATAATGGTGGCCCGGGCACAGGGGACCTCAAGTCCAAACCCCTCATTTTACAAAAAAAAAAAAAAAGGAAAAGAGACCCAGAGAGGGAAAAAGATTACAGATCAAAGATTCTGAGCTGGGAGGGGACCTCGAGGCCATGCAGTCCAACTCTCTCATTTTATAGATGAGAAAACAGATCTCAAAAGACATTAAATGACTTCTCTGAAGTCACATAGGAAAGAAAGGAAGGAAATAAGTATTTCTTTAGCTCCTACTATATGCCAGGCACTGTGTTAAATGCTTTACAAATATTATCTCACAACAATCCTGGGAGACAAGTTCTATGATTATCCTCCCATTACAGTTGAAGAAATTGAGGCAGGCAGAGGCTAAGTGACTTGCCCAGGGTCACAAAGTTTGTAAC
This sequence comes from Potorous gilbertii, assembly GCA_028658325.1. NCBI lineage: Eukaryota > Metazoa > Chordata > Mammalia > Diprotodontia > Potoroidae > Potorous > Potorous gilbertii. The sequence goes on along the minus strand of CM053770.1, from coordinate 235,564,563 downwards.
AACAATAACAGTTATAAAAGCCAATATTTAAATTGCTTCTTCTATACTAAATGCTTTACAATCTCATTTGCTCCTCCCAGCAACCCTGGGAGACATGATTTTATTATTCTCAGTTTATAGACCGGGAAACGGAGCAAACGGAGGATGTCACTTGCCTAGAGTCACACAACTAGTAAGGATCTGAGGCTGGATTTGAACTCAGATCTTCCTGACTCCAGCACTCTATGCTCTTAGACACTCGGCAGCCTCAGAGCAGGTATCAAAGGGGAAAGCATTCGTTCCTCTGCCCTCCCTCTGTTAATCATTTCCTATCTATTCACAGTTTGCCTTGCATAAATTTGTTTATACTTTGTATCCTCTTTCGATTGGAAATTCGTTGAGGGCAGGGGCAATCTTTTGCCTCTTTTTGTATCTCCAGCACTTGGAAGAATGCCTGACACATAGTAAGTGCTTCACAAATGTTTATAAAAAGAGAGAGATACAAATATTCTCTCTACCACTCCCTCAAACGAATGCAAATGAACATTCTTGATACAAAAAAGTAAGATACCATGAACTATTGATTCTATGTTCTCCATCCCCGTTGCTTGAAAATCAACCCAAAGTGTTACTGAGAGTTTCTAGAGTGCTTACCATGCATGGATGGGACAGACAGGTCCTAAAATGAGATTACTTCATTCCTGTGCCAAGGGGAGAGGCGAGTGGCCCTAGGACTGGTTGGGTCAGGGCAGTTGCTTGCACCAGTCCCTTGAGCACTACTTGCTAAGATGGGACCTGAACCCTCTCTTTTATCTGATACTCATTCTGTACCTTCATATAGTAGTTGAGGGCTGGGATTCGACTCTCGGCAATTTCCTGCTTGACACCAACGTAAACCTTAGCTGAAAGAGAGAGCAATGATTAGCGTGTTAGAAGCTGTCCTAGACCACAATAGGGTGCTGGAAGAGAATACGTCAACATGTCAGAACTCTGTTCAGTCAGTAGTAACCAATGGTGACTCGAAAAGACTGATAAGCCTGCCTCTTAGTGGAGAGATGGTGGACTACAGGTGAGGAATGAGGCATGCATTATTGGACAGGACCAACGTGTGGATTTATTTTATCCATATTTCTTTGTTACAGAGGCACATCCTGTTTTGTGTGGATGGAGGGAATGGAATTATTAGAGATATTTCAAAAAGAGAATCGATAACTTTTTAAAAAATATTCTAAGATCCATAGACAAAAATGACATTTTTCTAGACCTTAAACACCATCTGACTCTAATCTACTCTTTTTAGAGGTAGAGAAGCAGGTCTCAACAAGGAGAGTGATTTGCCGAGGGCTGCAGCACAGTTTGTCACGGAAACACGAAATTCCAGAATCTTAGATTTAAAAGGGACCCCAGAGGCTACCTACATAGTCCTTGAGAAGTGGGTGCCAACCTCTGCTGAGGACCTCCAATGAAGCAGAGCTCATTATTTCCCAAAGCAGCCATTCATAATTTTATTTGAAGACCTTCAGTGATGGGGATCACACTACCTCTCAAAACTGCCCAGGTAAAGCTATAATCATTAGGGAGTATTTCTTTGCTGAAACCTGACATCCTCCAAATCTACAATCCCCTTCCGTCCATTTCTGCCCCTCAAGAGACAAAGAGATCACATTCAAGGCCATTCTAAATCAGAGCACTGGATAGAGATAGAACTAGAACCCAGGTTTCCAGATTTCCAGAACAGCATTCTCCCCAATTGACTACAACAGGAATGCTCTGGTGTCCAGAAGAACATCTGAAGAACAAGACTGTCCAGCTCAAGAGAATCACCGAGTCACTCCTGAGAGGGTTCCCTCCCTGTTCCCAAACCCCTGTACTGCCCTAAAAGGACAAAGTGAGGCTGGGGCTGCCAGGAGGGTGAAGAGATGAAGTTCAAGGGCAGGATAAGAGTTGTGAAAAGCCTACCCGACAGGGCAGAGAGGGAGCAGGCAAAGGGGGTGGGGCCTACCTGGCAATGTAGGGAGCGTGCAGGCAAAGGGGACCGTCTTGCTCTCAGGCCCAAACCTCTCCTCCAACTTGGTCTGTAGGGCATAGAATTGGCGGTATCGGCGGTAAATGAGGTACTTGGCTCCCCCTTTCGTCTTCACCTCAATGACAAACACCTGAGGAGGCACAAAGATTCAGAGGCTGGTTTGGAGGCCAGGGGAGAGGCAGCAGAGAAGATGGAGCACAGGAGGCTTAGGGAGGATATGAGCATCACAGACTGAGAGTTAAAAGAGAACTCAGAGGAACCTCGGTCAACCTCTTCATTTTGGACAAGGAAACGGAGGTGCAGCTCAGATGTTAAGCAATTTGCACTGGAAGTGAGGTAGACTCCAAATTCATTGTTCTTTCTCCTGTCCTGGGTTCTCATTGATGGTTAAACTCTGTGATACTGTGAGAGTGGGGTGTAAGTCACATAACCAAATTGTCCTTATGAATATTCCTTACATGTAATACTTAATTTCCCATCTCCATACCTTTGCACAGGCTTCTCTGCCACCATGCCTGTAATGCCCTTCCTTCTCAATTCCACTTTTTAGAATCCCTGGTTTCTTCTGCTCACGTATCACCTTTTACATTATGCTTTTCCTATTTGCCTTCCCTAACTGAATGCTTTCCTCTCATCAAATCATCTTATGTCTATATATTTATTCTAGATATATGGCTGCATGCACATGGTGCCTTCTTCGTTAGACTGAAGGTATCTACTGTCTCTTTTGTCTTTGTTTGCCTAGAGCCAAGCAAACGCTTGCTGATTGGTTAATTAACTTATATCTTCAGCCATAAACCTGCTACTGCATCTGAAATCCTCTAGTAGTTTGGACCCTGAAAGGCTGAGCTCTTTATGGTTTAAAGTACAGAAGTTGCTTCTAAGATGTGGATCTGTCATCCATGGCACTGTGGAGGGCTGGATTTAGAGCTGGGGGAATCTGGATTTGAATTCCCTTTGTGCCATTCACTGTGTGACAAATCACTGCCCTTCTCCAAGACTCAATTTCCTCTCCTATAAAATAAGAAGGTTAGATGAGCCAGCTCCTATGCTTAACATCTCTAAATCTATCATTCCCAAGGAGAAGATACACAAAGCCATTATCAGCCATTACCATCTTAACTTTCTTTGACTACTGTATCTGATGAACTTCATCCAGGATGCAGAGGGGCTGGGGAGGGGAAGGGCACTGGAAGGGTAAATTGTGTTTGACCTTGTGTCATTGGCAAATGGAAGGATCTGTGCCCCTATTCAGATCAAGTCTGATAGAGGGAGAGCAGAGGGCTTTGGAGGACTTTGAATTTCATTGGTGACCCAGGAGTTGTCCCCATCCCCCATCCCTTGCCCTGCCTTGCCCTGCCCAGAGAAGGCTGGATGCCCTGGTCAGGAGTGCCAGAGTCTTTCTTACAAAGTGGTTAGTGAAGCCCCTCTTCTCCTCGATGTCAGCGATGTTGGCTGATATAGGCACATCGTCTGGGAGCTGGTCAAAGTCACTGAGGAAGCAAAAGGAAAAAGTCATCAGGCCAGAGATTTTGGAGAACCCTGATGGGTCAGAAACATCCAGAATATTCATCCAAGAAGCATTTTCCCAGTACCTACTGTGTATAGATGCTGTGGAAGATACAAGGATAAAGAAGACAGTCAATGCTCCCCAGGGAGCTTACACCCCAACAGGTAGATAAAATGGATGTGCAATGAGCTACAATAGGAGAAAGAAGGAGTTAAGTGTAGGATGCTCACCTGAATCTATATTGTATTAGAATCATGGACCATCCAAACTGGGAGAGCTGCTCTAACAGGGAATGTTATAACAGGGGAGGTCAAAGCTGGGAGGGGGCCGCAGAACAGGGGATGTCAGAGCTAGGAGGGATATTAAAAAATGAAATGTCAGAAATGGAAGGGACATTAGAGATCATCTAATCCAACCCCCTCCATTTACAGAAACTAAGGTCCAGAAAGGTCACATTGTGGTTAATTGAATATTCTGGTTAAGAATTCAATTGCATTAATAATAATTCTTTAATACTAAATTCCATTGAACTTAATTGAATTTTTCTCTCTGATTCAGGAGGCCTTTCAGAATCTTGCAGGACATGAGAACTGTCCTTACAAAGATCAATGTTCATCACACAGGACTGAAATTTCAAGTGACTTAAGCTCTGGGGTTGCTCTGTTTCTGAATGAAGGGAAATTCCCTGGAATGCTCTATCTTACTGTCTTCTAAGTAGAAAGAACCTTGTGCTTAAAGTCAGGAGAGGAATGGGTTTGATTCAGCTCCAAAACATACTGGCTGTGCAACCCTGGTGAAGACACTGCACCTCAGTTTCTACATCTACAAAATACTAGCTACATATCTGCCTCATGGGGTACACTTCTATTCCACAGTTTTTTCACATAAATTTAACATTCTCAAAGTACTGGAGATAAGGATATAGAAACAAAACCAGCCTTGTCCTTAAAAAGTTTACTTCCATGGAGGGGATCCAACATCAGATAAGTTTAATACAAAATATTCAGTGAAGGGGGTGGGGGGAGTAGGAATCTGACAAAATCTCCTAGGACTATCTAATGAGATTTTAGGGATCAAAAAAGACAGAATTGGAAGAAGAGGTACCTGGGCTGAGACTCAAAGCAATCCCCAGAACTAAGAGGTGGAGGTAAGGAGAGGGGGCATTCCAGGTGCAGGGCATGGTCTATGCAAAGTTATGGGAGAGGAAAACGAAAAGCCAAGTTTGGGGAGCAACAAATCAGACTGTTTGGCTGGAAGGAAAAATGCATGAATGGAAGTGACATGAAAAAGTGCAAATGTAGAGCCAATGTGTAGAGACCCTTAAATGGCAGGGTGACCATGAAGAAAGCACTTTGAGAAATCTTTAAGCATTATAGAAACATGACATGAGAAGGAGGAAGAAAAGGAACAGAAGGGGGAGGATCTCTGCTTTCATTAGTGAAGGGGAAGGGGTCCCTCTCATAAAGGGAAATCCTTTAATCAAGGCAGGTCAACTCCTGCTGTGCAGTTTTTGGTCCTTGGGAGTTGCCCAGGGCTCTGAGAAGTCCAGTAATTTTCCCAGAGTCCTAGGACCAGAGGTCCAGGGTTGGAAGGGATGCTGGAATCCACCAAATCTAACCTGCTCATTTTACATTTAAGGAAACTCAAAAGTTAAGTGACTTGCTGACGGTATGTGTCAGAGATGGAACTTGAACCCAGGTCTTCCTCAGTCCAAGACCTATCTATCAACCCCACTACTTCTCATTAAGGAAATCAATTGTGAAGATGGGATATCAAGGGCAAGCTAGATGACCTCTGTGCTCCCTTCTATGAATCCATGAAAGTGAGAGTGGTTAAGCAGCCTGCCTGGGATCACACAACAGATCAGTGTATCCCAGAGCTGCTTCCACCCTGAGCACAAGAAGCAGCTACTTTCTTAAAAGATTATAAAATTTGAGAGACAGGTCTATCCTCCCACAACAGCAAAGTAGTTTCCTGACCCAGATGGCACCCAGGTTACCCACGAGAAAACAGGGATTCACTTCTTTGAGAAAGCATATGACATGCTTTTTTGAGCAAATGAACTTTTATTCCCAAAGCGTGTGTGCATGCATGTGTGTGTGTGTGTGTGTGTGTGTGTGTGTGTGTGTGTGTGTGAGAGAGAGAGAGAGAGAGAGAGAGAGAGAGAAAGAGAGAAGAAATAGAGAGCAAGACACAGAGAGAGAGAGGGGCAAGAGAATAGGAGGAGGAAGAGGAGGAGGAGGAGGAGAGAAAGAGAGAGGGAGAGAGAATGCCTACTCCACTGTGGCTCCACTCACCATGCCCATAACTTTCCTCATCAGAATATCTCTCCCTAGTCACCACTTCCCTTCATGCTTTGTCTCTTCTTAGTAGAATGTAATCTCCTTGAGGGCAAGAACAGTCTTGTTTTTCATATTTATACATCCAATTCTTAGCACAATGCCCAGGATGTAGGAAGTATTTAATAAATCCATGCATTCATGTGTTTAAATATGGCTTTTCTAGATGCATGAGAGCACCAGACTCCTAGGGTTGTGACTGGGAAGGGCCCTTAGGGGTCACTTCCTCATAGGACAGATGATGAAGTGGAGATCCAGAGAGTTTCAGTGACTTGTCCAAAGTCACACAGACAGGAAGTCACAGATCCTGACCTGTTCATTCTAGGGTCCTTTCCACACCAGACAAGTCAGGAGGAAAGAAGGGCTTTGAAAGGAAGGGTGCTCTCAAAGACCAATGAATCTGTCTGCTTAAAAGATCAGGTCTGTTCTCCTCCAGGGAACCAATTCCCCAAGGAACCCTCCCACCTCAATATTCTCTTTGTACTTGTAGGAGTAGCTACAGCTACTGAGTAGCTCAGCATTTATGTCACTCAATGTGTAGATGTCTTGTTTCCTCTCCTACAAGTAGACTGTAAGCCCCATGCAGATAGGTACCATGTCTTCTCTCAGTACCACCCTCTCCCCAACTCACCCCCACAACTTTTGGAACATGTGTCTGATAGACATAGTTTGTGAGGACACAGAAGGGAAAGAACCCATGGGGTTAAAGATTCAGAGTTGGAGACATGGCACAGACTGTAATGTCACTCTTATAGTATGATCCTAAGTCATGGAAGCATAGATTTAGTGCTAGAAGGAATAGTCTTTTTGAAGGTAAGGAAACCGAGACCCAGGGAAGTGAAAGTATTTGCCCCAGAATAACACAGGTAAGACGGGACAGAGGAAAGATTCAAACACAGGTTCTCTGATTCCTAATCTCAGCCTCAATTTTCTCATGTGTAAAACAGGGGAAAACAAAGCCCCATCTTCACAGCACGACTGTGATGTTCAAATGAAATAATGCATACAAAGTGCTTTGCAGGATTCCCGTCAAGATGATCAGAAGAATGAGAGACAGACCATCCAGCTGCCACATCCCCACTCCAGCAAAATCCTGAAGTTCAGACCAGATCAGACAATCATGAAGGAATACAGTAAGGAACTACACTAGCTAATTTTACCTAAGGGCAAAGGAAAGACAGAAAGAATCTCCTCCTGAAAAAGGCCCAAAAGAAACATTTCCAGGAATTTTATAGCAAAAATTCAAAGCTGATATGTCAAAGAAAAAGCTATTTCAAACATCCAGGGAAAAAAGCAGTTCAAGTAGCAAGGTACAGTCATGATCACACAAGACATGGCAGCTTTTTATAAAAATCAGAGGAGATCTTGGAATACAGTATTCTAAATGACAAAAGATACAGGCTTACAATCAAGAATAGTATACCTTGCAAAGCTGAGTATAACCCTCTAAGAGGGCAGGGGAACAGAGGATTGAAGAATTTCTAATGAAAAGATAAGAGCTAATGAGGAATTTTGAAATACAAACATAAGATTTATTTGAGCAAATTAGAAAGAGGTATTTTATAATGTAGTGCTCATTTTATAATAAGAGAAAGAGAAACAAGTGCCCTTTCAGAATCATAATGTCTTTGAAGGTTATTGAGGAAAAACAGAGGTCCTAGGGAGGTGAAATTGGTTCCATTTTGAGGGTTTGAAGGGGTGAGAAAAGACTCTTATGAAAGCAAGGAGCAACCATGTTTCCAGAAGACCTATTACAAAGCACATTGGTCACATCCTGACAGAGAGGGGATAGACATAAGGTGTAGGGTCACATTTTCGGACATGGCCACTATGTGGATTCATTTTGCTTGATTATATGTACTTATTACAAGCAGGTTATTCTTTCTTTCTCTGAGCTTTCAAATGGGAAGTAAAGGGAGGATTAGCAATTCTGATGGGAAATTGTCTTTTGGTTTTTTTTTTTAAACACACAGAAGACAACAGAAGGAAATTCCGAAAGAACAGCTAGCAAGCAGGACAGTTTCGAAAGTAACATGTAGAATTTAGGACTTTTTTAAAGCAAGTTTTATGAAATGGAGCATCACTGTTTCATACAAAACTCTTTTTTTGAGTTCCACTGACCATATGGAAATGATTTATCCATCGTTTCAGTTCAAAATATAAATAAATTAATTTAAATAACATTTTTGCAAACCTGAAAGTATAAATGCCAACTATTACTATTAAATATCAATAATTCTCAAAGTTTTCTAATGTATTTCAGACAGAAATGGCCATGGAACAAGTCTCAGTCCTATTCTTCTGGTACATTTAATGATCTGCCTTCCATTACACCTGTGGATCAAATGACTACTTTCTCTCTTGTTGTTATTGTCTCATCACCTGATTCAGTGACACTCAGACAGCAAAAACTCCTGAGATGATCCCTTTAGTGTTCTCAACCAGTGGCCAATAACAATATCATCATTACTATTAACACCCATCATCACCACCTCATAGGACTGTTGGGAGGAAAGTGCTCTGTAAGCCATAAAGCTTTTTATGAACCACCCTTTAGATCTGAGGGTCTAGTTCAAGACTGGGCACACAGTAAGTACCCAGCCTTTGACCTTGCATTGGACCCAGAAGACCTGAGTCTGCTTCTTACTGGCTATGTGACTATGGACAGGTCACTAATTGCTCTACGGCTTAGTTTCCTCAAATGAGAAAGTCAGACAGCTGATCTCCACTTCTTTCTCTGATCAGTGCATCAGGAGACGTTTCCTATCTCTAAAGAAGACTTACCAGAATCCCTCATTCAACAGATGGGCTCTGACTCAACCTGGTCTTCCCAGCTTTGCCATCAGTTCCCCCACCAGAGTGACAGGAAGCTCACTGCAAAGAACCTTCAGGGGATGGTGAGAGACTCTCACCCAAAGGACAAGATCAGAAGCTGTACTAAAGGTCTGTGTCCACTCACCTCTCCTCTCGAAGCTGTTTGGGCAGAGACATAGCTTTGGATGGTCAAGGGGCAAAAGCTGGAGGTCAACAAGGCCTGGGCGACTCAGGCTGCCAGCTGGAGCCCAGCCTCTCACTTCTTTCTGGTTGCCTTCTTGGTCTTTGTGAGCTTTGGGATCCCCCAGGGCTCCTTAGTTTTGTCTGGGGATCCCCGGGGTATCCAGAGCCCCAGGAAATCTGAGAATCCTAATCAAGCCCACGTTGCAGCCAGGCCCTGCTGGCACACTTTCTATCAATCCCAGAAGCCCTAAAGGCTTTGGGGGCCCTTCCTGCCTCTTTAAGGTTGGTTTCCTCAAACCCTGCCCTCTCCCTCCCCCCTTCCCCCACAATTGGGGAAGTACCACTACAGATGTGTTTACACAGGCAGGCAGACAGGCAGATTCATAAGTTATTTGAGCTGGAAGGGACTGCCTAGAAAGATGGTCTAGTCCAACCACCATATTTCACATACAAAAAAACTGAAGCCAAGAAATATTTGCCCAAAACCAATTGGGTGGCTGAACTGGAACCCAGGTTTCTTAATGTCAGAGTGCTTTCCCCAGAAATTTATTTCCTGGCCCCTGTTTTAGAAGCAAAAACTTGCACCACACATAGAATGAGGCAAGTTCAGGTTTGATCAGCTCCTCCCCTGAGCCCCAGCCATCCCGAGTTCCTACTCCATTGGCCTCCCATTGGAAAACTTAAAGAGGCAAACCCACTCAGCCTGGGAAGGAAGTGAAGGAAGCTCTTGCAAGGTCAAGTCAATTGAAGGAAATAGATGGAGAAATTAATGTGTTAATCCATCATACCCATAGCAGCAATCTGGCCATTACCTCCAAGCTCCTTCACATCTCATGGGACTTTTCTTACCCTGTGCTGATTTGTGCCTCCATCTCCTGATCACTTCATCCCATAGGATCATGGATGTAGAGATGGAGCTGTAGCAAGAATGCAATTATAAACCCACTCAGAAAGATGAGTTTGTATTTTGATATTGGTTTTAATGATGAGTCATTAAAGATTTCTGGGCCAGGAATGAAGGGTGATATGGTCAGGTCCCTATTTTCAGCAGCTTGGAGGATGAATTGGAGATGTGAGAGAGCAGAGGCAAGGAGATAATTGGGAGACAAGTACAATCATCCAGGTGAGAGTTAATGAGGGCCTGCACTAGAGTGGTTCAGACTTTGTATTCCCAGCATTTGGTGCAAAATATGACACATAGTAAGCTCTTAACAAATGCTTATTGACTGGTTTTGGAGTGAACGGAGAAAGGAGGTTAGACTGCTTAGAGATATCAGATTAACAAGACTTGGTAGTTGACTGGATATAGGGATATAGGACTGGATATAAGTTCTGAACCATATTTGTGTTCCTCTGGTAATCAGTCTAATAAAGCTTATGGACCCTTCTCAGAATCACAGCTTTGAATCAAGTACATAAAATTTCAAAGAGAACCTATTTTATTATAATACAGTTATCTACATTTTTTTTTTAAGTTCAAGGACTCCAAGTTAAGAACCCCTGATTCAGGAAGAGGAAAGAGTCAAGGATGACTCAATGGGTGTGAACTTGTTTGATTAGAAGGATGGACAGGCCATAAAGAGGAAAAAGGAAGTTTGAAAGGAGGATGGGAGAAATGTCAAGAGTAATGTACTGCAACATGGCTCCACCCCAGCCCTTCTCAGGAGACTTGGTCGAAAGTACACCTAGAGGAAAAATAAGAAATGGAACGGAAGTGGTGTAAGCCACTTAGCTGATTCCCCCCCTTGACCCCTCTGCTTGAGCCCAATTCCCTACCCTACTGGAGACTGAATGCAGGTTTTAGACAATGATAGTTACAGTACCTTTAATGGTGGTACCTTCCCCTCTCCTACTTATCCTGAACAGTTGAGGGAGGTGATGTGCATGTATTCCTCCTTTGTTGCCAAAGAAGATCATGCCATCAGAGAAATGATGACATGACTTACACTTCACTTTATTTTGAGTGAGGGAGGGCTGTGCAGGGCACCAGCCTCACTTCTCCTCCAGAGCCATCTGAGTCCAGTGACCAGGATGACTGGAGATGACCCAGGATGAGACAATTGGGGTTAAGTGACTTGTCCAAGGTCACACAGCTAGTGAGTGTCAAGTGTCTGAGGTGAGATTTGAACACAGGTCCTCCTGACTCCTGCACTGGTGCTCTATTCACTGCACCACTGAGCTGCCCAGGGAAATGATGTATACACTGGGAGGATCTTTTTTTTTTTTTTAATTTTAACATTCATTTCCACAAAATTTTGGGTTCCAAATTTTCTCCCCATTTCTCCCCTACCCCTACCCCAAAACACCAAGCATTCTAATTGCCCCTATCACCAATCTGCCCTCTCTTCTAACATCCCTCCCTTCCCTTGTCCTCATCTTCTCTTTTGTCCTGTAGGGCCAGATAACTTTCTATTCCCCATTACCTGTATTTCTTACTTCCTAGTATCAAGAACAATACTCTACAGTTGTTCTTAAAACTTTGACTCCCAACTTCTCTTTATCCCTCTCTCCCCACCCATTCCCTTTGGGAAGGCAAGCAATTCAATATAGGCCTTATCTGCGTAGTTTTGCAAATGACTTCCATAATGGTTGTGTTGTGTAAGACTAACTATATTTCCCTCCATCCTATCCTGCCCCCCCATTGCTTCTATTCTCTCTTTTGATCCTGTCCCTCCCCAAGAGTGTTGACTTCAAATTGCTCCCTCCTCCCACTGCCCTCCCTTCCATCATCCCCCCCACCTTGCTTATCCCCTTCTCCCCCACTCCTGTATTGTAAGATATACCAAAATGAGTGTGCATTTTATTCCTTCCTTTAGTTGAATGTAATGAGAGTATTCTTCATGTTTTTTCTCTCTCTTCCCCTCTTTTTCCCTCCACTAAAAAGTCTTTGCTTACCTGAGAGATAATTTGCCCCATTCCATTTCTCCTTTTCTCCTCCCAATATATTTCTCTCTCACTGCTTAATTTCATTTTTTAAGATATGATCCCATCCTATTCAATTCACTCTGTGCTCTCTGTGTGTGTGTGTGTGTGTGTGTGTGTGTGTGTGT
>CM053770.1:235518569-235552162 GCA_028658325.1 Potorous gilbertii | reverse complement strand
ACTACTACGACTGCTACTACTACTGCTGCTACTACTACAACTGCTACTACTGCTGCTACTACTGCTGCTACTACTGCTGCTGCTACTACTGCTGCTGCTACTACTGCTGCTGCTACTACTACTACGACTGCTACTACTACGACTGCTGCTACTACGACTGCTGCTACTACGACTGCTGCTACTACGACTGCTGCTACTACGACTGCTGCTACTACTACTGTTACTACTACTACCACCACCACTCTATCCTTATTCAGCCTTGTTTTTCCATCATTCTCACAACGGGGTGGAGTAGGGAGTAAGAGAAAGACAAGCTCCTTGTAACAAAATAAATTGCATAATCTACTGTTTTGCACCCTGAGTCCATCACCTCTCTGACAGGTGGTGGATAGTACTATGTACAATTCCCACTAAGAGTGAGGGACCAGAAGTTTCTTCATAGGCTAAAACTGAGGGACACATACCCAGAAGGGGACATGAGGGTTTATAATAGTATATACATTATAACTCACGAATATCTGGTAGTATCAAAAACTCACCTGAGCAGTTGATTATCCATAAATATTCTAGTCTGTTCTCTCTTATGCAGGACTGTGTCCCAGTTTCATCTGTGGAAAGAATACTAGATTGGCAGTCAGGAGACTTGGGTCCTAGTCCTGGCTCTGATACCTCTTGGTAGTGAGACCCTGGGCAAATCATGCTACCTCTGTCATCCTCCATTTTGTTATCTGGAACTTCAGCTATTTCTCATAGGGTTGCTGTGAAGACCATGCTTTGCAAACCTGGCTTCAATTGTATGTATTATAGTTCCTCAGTTTCCCTAAGTTCCCATAACCAAAAACATCCAGCCTTGGTGGTCAACCTTCTGGCAACAACTCTCTCTTGATTTAACTATGCCGGTCCATGGACAAAAGATGATCTGTTCTCGAGACTGACCATGTCTTGTCTGTCAATTGGCCTTGATATTTATCCAGGTGGGTGGAATCTGCTCGTGCTTGTGTCTTGTTGATATCACCTCTAAGAGCCCAGGGTCACCTCCACAACATGATGGGGCATCCAAAGAAAACTTGGGGAAGGCTAGTGAGCTATGGACATTATGCATATTTTGGGAAGAATATAAACTCCTTAAGCACAGGGAACATTTTCCTTTTGATCTTCTATATTCCTTGCATGATAACTTGCATATAAAGTCCTCTTGGATGGGATTCACCACAAGAATCTAATGCCCTGGTGCTCTGTTGGAAGCTACCATGGAATAATTCATTCTGCACACGTGAAGAGATCACAAGATTTTGAGTTGGAAGGGACCACCTAGGCCATCTAGTTCACTTCCTTATTTTGGAGGTAAGGAAACTGAGACCCCAAGAGGGGACCAGATGTAACACAGAATAATCAAAAAGGGCTGCATTTGGATTCAGAAGGTCAGGATCTGATTCCTGGCTTTGCTTCTTGTTGTATGACCTTGGGAAATTTAACTAACCTCTCTATGTCTCAGTTTCCTTCTCTGTAAAAACAGTGGAGATTAGATGACCTCTTAAGTTCAGTGGTTGCTTAGTCATTTTTCAGTCATGTCCAGTTCTTCATGATCCCATTTGGGGTTTTCTTGGCAAAGATCCTTGAGTGGTTTTGCATTTCCTTCTCCAGCTCATTTTCCAGATGAGGAAACTGAGGTAAACAGTGTTAAGTGACTTGTCGTGGGTCACACTGTTAAGTATCTGAGGCTGAATTTGAACTCAGAAGATGTCTTTCTGACTCCAGGCCACTACATCACCTAGCTGCCCATCTCATTCTAAATCTTGGATCTAGGAGGGGAATTCCTCAGTCACAGGGTATGAACAGTTTAGTAATCATTACATTTGGAGAACTTTTCATTTCATGTAGTTTGGAGGCTATGAAAATCTGTCAGAAATGTTTTAAAATTTTGATGGATCAGTGTTAGGTCTGACAATAGTTTTGTCAATAACAAAACACCCGCAATGACTGATTTCTCAGATGAGACAGATGTAAACCGTATGGGAGCAGGATGAAGTACATCTCCTACTGGAGTTGTCCTGGGTGCTTGGAGCAAGTCTACAGGGGATGAGCTTACATTGCAAACTTGTATTCAATTCCAAAAAACAGTGATTTTTATCCTCTTGTGTAATAGTCTAAAAAACATGAAATATAAAACAAATAACAGGACGGTGGCTTATCTAAATGCCCTCAAAAAAGATAAGAAGAATGGTAGATGAATAAATGAGAGGGAAATAGGTAAGAGAAAGAGACACTAGAAAGAGGGAAAGAGAGGGGGGAGAAAAAAAGAAACAGACAGAGAAGGGTGGGGGAGGAGGGAAGGAGATCATTTATGATGTATTTACTATAATCAAGCATCTATGTGCTAAGTGCTAGGGATAAAAATACAAGCAAGCAAGGCAACCCCTACCCTCAAGAAGTTTGTTGTCTAATGAGGTAAGACGAAACATAAAGCAGAGCTGGAAAAGGGGAGGAGGCATGGTGTGGAGGTCTAAATCCTGGTGAGATAAGGCACAATCTCCCTTACCAAACTCCAGGTTACCAAAGGGGAAATGATTGTCTAAGCAGCATGAGAAAATAGCAGCAATGATCACTATTACAGTAGAATAATTATTATGGATTGAGGGAGAACAGACTGTAGGCTCAAGAGACTCATTAAAATGCTAAGGCAACCATCCAGCTAAGATATGATGAGAGCCTACGATGGAGTGGCAAGTTTAGGTCTTGCCTATCTCCTCTTTCTTGCACAGTCCCAGCACAGGTGTGGCCACTTAGTAAACATGCCCTGAGTTGGAAGGATCCCTCCTTTCCTTTACTCCCCGCTTCATGTCCCTCTCCTGAGGGAGGTGGTAGGTAGGAGGAAGGGTGTGCAGGTCAGTTGGCTCTCAGCAGCAGCAAGCAGGGAGAAGGGACTGTCAGCTGTTAATTTCTTTGCAATATTTCATTAGTTCCCACTATTTGCACCTGCTACGGCAGGGAACAGGATACAGGGCTCATCACTTCTTGGTCACTGACCAAGTCAGCAGAGGCCATGAGTTGTTATGATACCCATGTGTGAACTGTCTGACTCTTCCCTCTCCCTCACCCCTTCCCCCACTCTGAGTCCTGTGGTGTTGGACTTCCCCTCCTCTCCATACCCATGTCACACCTCTTCCCTAGTACGGAGGAAAGGGAATTGGTGCTGGAGTAAGGAGATCTGGCTTCAAGTCGGTCCTCTGAGACATCCTACCTGCGTGACCCTGGCCAAGTCACCTTATCTCCCTTGGACCTTGATTTCCTCACCTGTAAAAGGAGGAGATTGAGTAAGATGGTCCCTCTAGTTTTAAATCTGTAGTCCTGGTTTAGTTTCAGCCTCCGGTCTGTCTTCACACAGTTGCTCAGATAATTTCCTCTTGCACTCCTCTGTGTCACTTTTCTATCTAAAAACAAAACAAAAACAACCCTCTAGGGGCTCTCCATTACCTGAGGAGCAAAGTGCATCCTGACATTCAAGGCTCTTTATCATTTGGTTCCAACCTATATCTCTAGACTTTCTGTCCACTGTTTCCTTATGCATATTTCTGTTTTAACCAGACAAGATTTCTTTTCATATTCTGTTCTCATCCTGCTCTCTCTGTCCTTGTTTTTCTGTGTCTGTCTCTCTGTCTCTCTTTATCTGTCTTTGTCTCTCTCTTTCTTTCCCTCCCTTCCTCCTTTTTTCTCCCTCCATCCCTCCTTCCTTCCCTCCCTCTCTCCCTCCTTCCCTCCCTCTCTCTCTTTGTCTCTGTCTCTCCCCTCACTATCTATACCTGTTAAAAAAAAAAACCCCTCTTTTTTCAAGACCCAACACAGAGAACACCTCCTACAGGAAATCTTCTTTGACTACCTTCCCCCCTTCCTGTTTGAAATTTTCTTTGAAATTTTTCATCTCCTTTCTCTGCCTCACATAGTGAGGTGCAGGGGAAAGAGCCTACTAACTGAAGCAGTTAGGTGGAGAGATTGTTGAACCTGGATTCAGAGACCTGAGTTCAAATCCAGCTTCAGACATATACCAGACCCTCTGCTCATCACTGAATATTGTCTGCCCCAATTTCCTTCTCTGTAAAATGGGGGTAATAATACACCTCCCCAGGTAGTTGTGATGAAAAAATGAGATGATATTTGCACAGTGCTTGGTAAACCTTAAAGTGCTATGCAAATGTGGGTCATTGTTGTAGTCAGAGGACCTGCGTTCAGAGATTGTCTTTGACACTCACTACCTATGTGCCCTCAGCACATCATTTAAGCCTCTCTTGTCCTCAGCTTCACCTTCTATATGAGGAGGGTGGGTGGGGGTATGTAGACTGTTGACAACACCACCATCAAGCATTTCTATAGAGTCTACAATGTGCTGGTCACTGTGCTAAGTGGTTTACACATATTATTTCATTTGAGGTGACCTCTGACCTTCCTTCTAGCTATTCTTAGGAGATGAGCCTAGACCTGGACCTCTTCTTTCTACTTACCATGCACTGCTCTATGTCTCAATCATCCATTTAAATTGTCAGGTTGTGTATGTGCCTGATTTAATCTTCGACTTCTCACTACCCAGCGTAGGGGTTATACAAATGGTTGTGGGCTTGTGTTTATCTGTGTTTTAACTGCTCAGCTCATAATAGCCCCAAATCACTTTCAGTGAGGTTTCTCTGATTCATTAATAGACCCATGCCTACTGCCTTGGAGGGTGACCAGAGCTGTAACCAGCAAGGGACACTAAGGGCTTTTTCCCAGGGTGCCAATATCTTAGAGAATTGAGAAGAGATGCTCCTTCTGATGGGTAGCCACTTAACCATATTCTGCATCTTCTGATAGTCTACCCCCAGGGTCTACTCTCTGTGCCATACTTCACCTGGGCCCACCATTCCACCCAATTATTCCAGGCTCCCACTTACTCGATATGATTGATAGTCATCCTACCCTCCTATCTTCCACCTCTAATGGAGGAGGGAGGGTTCTAGTACTATCTCTAAGAGTGACTTCAAAGCCAATAGTTAACCTGGTGTCTGTACTTGGGATATTTTGATGTCCTCCTTGATTCTCTTGGCCCAGAAGAGGAAAAGGCAAAGCTTCTTTCTTTAATTCCACTGAGATAGGATCAGAGAGAGGACAAGGATTGTGTCTGAAACCTCATAGGTGCTGATTCACAGCTTTATCCCTAGTAGAGGGAGTTAGATGGGGTGGTGGGAAGAGCACTGAACTTGGAACCAAGATCTGAGTTCAAATCCAGCCTCAGAATTTTACTAGATGTAGCACCCTGGGCAAATCACTTCATTTCAGTCATTGAAACTGTAAAACATAAAATAGCACTGCCCTCTCACGGTTGTTGTGAGGTTCAAATAAGGTAGTATTTGTAAAGCACTTTGAACAATGCCTAGCCCACAATGGGTACTTCATAAATGTTTTCTTCCTTTCCTAATAGGCAGACATTCAGTGGCTTGCTGGGTCCCCTCCCTGAGAAGCTGTCCCCTTAGAATGGAAGCTCTTCCAGGGCAGGGGTGATCTTATTTTTTTTTTTTGGTCTTTGTATCCTCAGCACGAAGAACACCAAGATGTGGTAGGGGCATACCAAATGCTTGTTGATTGATGGTGAGAGAGTTGGGTTCTACATCTGGTCCTGCCACTTCATTCAGCAGATATTTACTCAATGCCTGCTCTGGAGATGGCACAGTCAGGTGCTTGGGATAGGAGCAGAGAAATGCAATGGCCCCTGCCCTGGAGGGCATCCTCCTAGGGGGTGTCCCATAGGGCCAGATAAGTAACCAACACACACACACACACAGATGTATACATACACACACTCATGGATATACATGTGTGTGTATGTTGTACATGTCTACCCATATTGAAATATATTATACATACACATATGTACCTTCATAGAGGCACATATATACAAATATGCACATACCTCTACAATGCACTTATATTGTTGTTTATATGTTGTTTATACATATGTACGTACCTACCCTTGCAATTATGTGTGCACACATGTGCATATAATTTACATACATGCACATACCAATAGACACATGTACATGTGTATAGACACAAGACAATAGGTGCACTTATATGTGTGTACATGCATGCATGCAAATAAGACCCACATGCGCATGTGTGTGCACATATGCGCACATGCTCATATAATATACATGTACACCTACATGTACACATATAGACATGTGCTTAGGTGTATACATACACAGATGTATACATATGCACATACATATAACATGCCTATACAGTGTATTGACACATATACTATAAAGACATACCCACACACATAATATACATAGACATATATATTTATATATACACATACACAAACCTGTATATACAAAATCTACATAGACACCTATGGGTGCATACATACATACACATAGCTATACAAACAACAATGTGTATATACATACATGTGTAGTAGACACAGACATCTACATCCACACATGTATATCCAAAGTCACATTTCCTTAGGTACTGGGAGAATGTTGAGAGGCCTCCTGTAGGAAGTGGCCCTGGAACTCAACCTTGAAGCAGCTTGGGCTCCTGGAAGGGGGAGGGGAAGAGGGCGCTCATTCCAGAAGGGTGGGGGTAACTTACTCCAAGGCTGGAGCTAGAAAGGGGAATGTCCTGTGTGGGGAATCGAAAGCAGCCAGCTTGGCTGGAACGCAGGGTATGTGGGGCCAGCTGGAGCCAGACGGGGAAGGGCTTTCCATACCAGGGAGAGATGTTTGCATTTTATCCTGGAGGCCAGAGGGGCCCTCCAGCAGGAGAGTGACAATTGTCTGACCTATGCATCTATTTAATTAAAATGGAAATGTCACAATACTTGTATTTTTTAATTCAGAGGTGTAACTGAACCTGGATGAACTGAGCCTGGGGGCTCAAGCTGATAGTGTCACAGTTTCACAACTGAAAGGACTTCAGGGGTTGCCGTGGACCTTTCCTGTACGGTGGCATCCAGTGGCTCTTTTACTATTTGTAATTAAATTTAATTTTTTTCAATTAAAAACATTGATAATCTCTGTCCCTGTAGCTATATGTAGCTACCTACCTATCTGGCCATATTTCATCGTGCACTTTGAGTGCGTTACTGCTTTAATTTGCTAGATGTTAGATTACCTGAATTTACAGGAATAGAGTCTCACATTACCAACAAATAAACCTTACTAGCTGTGTGACCCAGGAAAAAATCATCTAACTTTTCCAAGCCTTTCCTCTTTGTAAAATGAGTGTAAAAAGACCTGCTCTGTTTGCCTCCCACAGTTGCTGTGAGAATCATGTGAGCTTTACAAATGTCAGCTGCTTTTATTTCTCCCTCCTTTCTCTCTTCCTTTGCTGGCATCTAAACATATTCCTGGGCTGTCGTGTAGAGTCCTGGCTTTGGGAACTGGCACCTCACACAAAGGCTGGCTGTGCAGCTCTTGACAAATCTCAACTTTTCTGAGCCTCAGTTTCCTTCTCTCCAAAATGGGGAAGGTGATAGCTGCCTAGCTCAGTGAGCAAATGCGCTAATATATATAAAATGCTTTGGCAATCTTAAAGTGTCGTGTAAGTGTTACCATTATAGATACAAAAAATAGAGTGAGTGCTATAGATTACCCCTGGTAACTTGGTTTACATTCCATGACATCAGGGACAAGATCTTAAAAAACAAAATGAAACAAAACCGATTCATATCTCCTAGTTTCTAGCATAAAGCTTCCTCTGACCATAGAAACAAGTGACTAAGAGCTTAGAGATCATCTAATTCAACTACCTAATTTTATAGATGAGGAAACTGAGTGCCCACAAGGTAAGTGAATTGCTTAAGGTCACACAGGCAGTAAGTGCTACCCAAGTATATTTCCTTGAATCCCCTAAAAGGTGGGAAACCTTTGGTCTGGAGGCCACATGTAGTTCTCTAGATCTCAAGTGTAGCCCTTTGACTGAATCCAAGTGATTAACAATGAAATTTGGATTCAGTCAAAGGGCCATGCTTGAGGACCTAGAGAGCCACAAGTTCCCCAACCCTGTCCTAAGCTTTACCTCTTACTAGGGAACTCTTCTTAACCCCATGTGAACTGTTAGATAAACTACAACCACTACTTTACTAGGTGGAGATTCTCTCCTCCTGCCCTGGTAAATTTTTGCCATAGTCATAGTGAACCATTTGAGGGACATCATCTTAAGTGGGGACACTCAGGTCTCAGCTTTGGGCCTTTCTCCAGCCCACTTCAATGATTTAGGAGGTAGTAAGAAAGAGATACTGAACAACAGTCTCAGGGTTTTTTTTAATGTTCTCCATAGCTCAAAGTTTCTAGAAATAGAGCTAATAGAGTACCTTGAGACTCTGAGGATGCCACCTGGGACCTTCTTGCACTGAATCAAGCAGAACATATCCTTTGGCCTCTGGTTTTCCTCTGTAGCCATTCAGTAACTAAATCAAGTTACTAATCAAGATTAGACCCACTCAAGATGGTACAGCAACCATTGAAAAGCATTGATAGCTGGCTTGTTGTTAGTTGACAGCTCAAACAGTCAGTGACTTTTCTAGAAAATGGGAGAGCTAGTGTGCTCCCAAGGTTATGGGGAGAAATGTTTGTCTTCAAAGTAAATATTCCTTTCTAAAAGTTAATTGATTACGTGGACCTAGGATGTTATTCACTCAGTGACGTTGGTGATGGGGAATAACACAAATGGGGGCTCAGGCTGATAGTATCAGTTATATTAAGCAATTAAAAGGCACTTATCAAACATCTATTATGTCAATAATAGTCAATATACATTTATAAAGCACCTACTATGTGCCAGGTTCTATCTTAGGTGCTAGGGAGATGATACAAAAAAAAGACAGTCCCTGACCTCAAGGAGAGCTTACCATCTAATGTTAGAAGATGAAACACAAAAGGAAGCTGAAAAGAGAAAGGTACCCTATGTAAGGTTGTGGTTTGGAGTTCATGGTCCCACCCTCCAATCAGAGAGAAAGAAGGTACCGATGAGATCAAGCATTTAGTCAAAGGTACCTTTGGATGATGAGCAGGCAGATTTCAGAAAAACCTGGAAGAACTTACTTGAACTGATGCTGAGTGAAGTGAGCAGAACCAGAACACTGTACACAATAACAGCAACATTGTATGATGACCAACTTTGATGGACTTAGCTCTTCTCAGCATTGCAAGGTTCTAAGACAACTCTAAAAGGCTCATGATAGAAAATGCTATTCACATCCAGAGAAAGAACTATGGAGTCTGAATGCAAATCAAAGCAAACTATTTTCTCTCTTTTCTTTCTTGTGATTTTTCCCTTTTGTTCTGATTCTTCTTTTACAACATGACTAATGTAGAAATATGCTTAATATGATTGTACATGCATAAGCTATATCAGATTGCATGCCATTTTGGCGAGGGGAAAGAGAAAGGAAGGGGAAAATTTGGAACTCAAAGTTGTATAAAAGTGAATGTTGAAAATGAAAAATAAATAAATGAAATTAATATAAATAAATAAAAATCTTAAAAAAGAAAAAACAAAAGTGGCTTTGGAACAAGAATTCCTAACCTGAGGCACATAAGGGGAAATTATCTTTTTAATAACTAAGTTTCAGTATAATTGGTTTCTTTTGTAATCCTATATATTTTATACATTTATAAGTATTATTTTGAGAGAGTCCATTGGCTTCACCAGACTGTCCAAGGGGCTCAGGACATAAAAGTGGTTAAGAACCTACATCTTAGAGAATTTTAAGTACATCTGAAAGATGAGGAATAATGGCAGTTGGTGGTAATGGGTTGGTACTGGTGGTGGTGGGTGGTTGTTAGGAGTTGGTTGCTCCTCAGGAGTTGTTGATGGTTGTAATGCTGGAGGTGGTGTTGACTGGTGCTTGGAGTGCTTGGCCTCCTGAAGAACACATTTTAGCTTTCCTAAAAGTTTTTCTTAACTTCCATTTTTCAAACTCTTAATTAAGTCTTCCAATGTCTCCATAATGGGAATTTACCATCTCACCTTTTGACCATTAAGCTGACACCACTTTGGGCTGGATTTTCCCAAAGCTGTTTTCAGCCTGTTCCTTTTGTGCTCACAAAATAGCTATCTTGAGACCACTTTTCTCGGGTATAAGAGACCCTTGTTTGCCATTGTAGGCTCCCTTGTAATATGTAAGCTGGCTGGTTCCCATTACAGTTGTTTAATGAGTTCACCAGGGAAAATATTTGGAAGGAAGCCCTTAAAGTGGAATTTGGTCTATACAGTAGCATCATCTGAGTTAGCCAGTCCCCAGCACAGTGCTCTGCTAAAGCCAAGTGGTAAATATTTATTGAATTTCAGTTCTGTGAGTGGGAGTCAGAGAACATGAGTTCAAGGCATAGCTTTGCCATATGCTACTTGCATAGTCAGTCACTTAATTTCTTTTAATTTCTTAATTTCAGTTTCCTTATTTGTGAAGCAGTTTCTATTTGTGCAACAATTGATGCTTTGTATCTTTGGTTGGGCCTCTTGATCAGAAAGAACAGAAGAGCAGAAGGGCTGGGGTGGAAATGAAGTAAGCAAAGTCATGGAGTGAAGGGGGAAGAATTAGAAATTGAGGAGATGCCCCTCAATTTTGGGATGGATAAGTTGTGGTATATGAATGTAAAGGCACACTATTGTTGCATAAGAAATGATGAGCAAGCAGACTTCAGAAAAACCTGCAAAGATTTACATGAACTGATGCTGAGTGAAACAAGCAGAACCAGGAGAACACTGTACATAGTAACAGCCACACTGTGCGATGATCGACCCTGATGGACTTAGTTCTTCTCAGCAATGCAAGGATCTAAGCAATTCCAAAAGACTCAAGATAGAAAATGCTGTCCACATCCAGAGAAAGAACTATGGAGTCAGAATGCAGATCAAAGCACACTATTTTTCCTTATTTTCCTTTCTCATGGATTTTCTCTTTGGTTGTAATCCTTCTTTACAATATGACTAATGTGAAAATATGTTTAATATGATTTACTTGTGCTGTCTTCTGGGGAGGAGAGGTAATGAAGGGGAGAAGATTTTAAACTCAAAATCTTGTAAAGGTCAATGTTGAAAACTAAGAATAAACGAACAAACAAATAAATATTTTAAATAAAAAAAAGAATGAAGGACTAGAGGGAAGAATGAGGGCTAGGGAAGATTTTTTTCTATTAGGGCTTT
Organism: Potorous gilbertii; assembly: GCA_028658325.1. Classification (NCBI taxonomy): domain Eukaryota; kingdom Metazoa; phylum Chordata; class Mammalia; order Diprotodontia; family Potoroidae; genus Potorous; species Potorous gilbertii. Next base: position 235,540,978 of record CM053770.1, on the reverse strand, counting down.
TCCTTTATTCATTGTTCCATTAGCAATGAACAAGTCATGGGGGATGTTTGGAATCCTGTACAGGCTAGTTGATGATATATTCATGTCAGAAAGTCATTGCAGGGCAGGACAAGAGACGCTAGCCTGTAATAGAATAGTGACAAAGAAAAAGTTGTTTTAGGAAATTTTTCATTTCAACTCTCCTGATAGAATACCTAGTCTCCTTGAGACTAGGAATCCTTTCACAGTCCTTGTATTCCCAGCACCCAGGACAGCACTTGTCAAGCATTTATCAAGCTTGGATAGATTGATTGATGGATGAATGAGTTCAACTGACTGGCCTCAAGGCCACAAGTAGAATAGATAGAAGTTAGGAGACACTTCCTTATCAAGCCCCCAGTGGGCGTGGCTGATAAGGGGATCTTGATCCATGCATCTGAACTGTGTTCTAGGATTGTAGAATTTGGGTCACACCTCTAAGTGTGACTAAGGGTTGCTTGGGTGAGACTGGGAGAGCCTGACTGCACTGCCTGTTCTATACCAAGGCAATGATGGTGTTCCTGTTACATGCCAGGCACTGTTCTAAGCACTGTATAAATATAATCTCCTTTGGACCTCACAACCATCCTGGGAGGTGCTACTATTACCCCCATTTTAGAGTTGAGGACACTGAGGCAAACAAAGGTTAAGTGACAGCTAGTAAGTATCTGAGGTGGAATTTCAGCTCAGGTCTTCCTGGCTCCAAGCTGCAAGACAGGGTCAATTTTACATAGAGGTTCAGTAGGTTTGCCCATGATGGTAGCATTTAAGACACTTAGGCTATGGAACTGACTAAGGAGTCACAGTGCCTGGAACTTCACCATTTGGCTCCAGAAATGGTGAATTAGGATGCTCTCATCACATTTTCCCAGCTTCCCAAGTGCTTAAGAGGTCTCTTTCTCCAGGCTCTGGAGAGCCTTATTAAATGACAGTTGAATTGAATTGAATAGAATTATAAGGAACAAATGAAATCTATCTAGGATAGTACACTGTAAAGGTAGTAGGTTATAATAAAAAGAATATCAGATCTAGAATCAAGGTACTTGTTGTGTTCTAATCCTGACTCCTAAACTAGCTGCATGACCCAGGGCCAGTCACTTAACTTTTCTCAGTTTCAGATGAGGAGAAGAATTTGGGGAACAGCAAATAGCCCCCTTTGCTGGATTGTAAAGCGCATGAAAAGGGATAATGGATAAGTCTGTAGCCACATTATGAAGAATTTTTAATAGCAAGCTAAAGTGTTTGTATTTTATCCTCGGGAGCAACAGGGAGCCATTAAAAGTTCTAGAGAATGGGAGTAACAGGATGGGATTGTTGCTATTGAACACAATAGAGGCTAAAGACATGTTTATTGAATTGAATTATTTTCCGTATAACATAGTATCAAAGCTAAGATTCTACTGTCCTGGGCTCCAGTGTTAGAGTTCTCTTTGGGGGGTGGTGGGGAGAGCAAGTGACCCTTTATATAGGAGAGTTTCTGCAACTCAAGCCTAGTTCATCTTGGCTAAGTGATAAAGATGCCTCAGAATAGGATCCTTAGCCTTTGAAATATCTGCCCATCCATCCATCAGTCCCTGGCTCCCTTCTTTTTCTTGCTGCCCTCCTTGTCCCCTCCTAGTGTACCAGCATCCATTTCAGCAGATAGGATGAGACATCCACAGTGGTTTCTAACCATTCCAGGAAGCATGCCAAAGAGAATCAGTCAAGGTGAAGGTTTTATTTTGGGTTTTCTCTCTCTCTGTCTCTTTCCCTCCATGTAGAAATTAGTTTATAAAACATTACTGGGTTCATAAATAATAACACTAATAACAGTTTTGATAGTAATACTCATAGCTCATTTTTATGTAACTCTTTAAGGTTTTCCAAGGATAGATCACAGATTTAGAGCTCGGGAGGGACCTCAGATATCTTTTGGTCCAACCCTCTTCATTACACAGATGTAGAGATGAAGGTCTATAGAGGCAAGAGGCTTCTCCAAGCACTTTTATGTACATTATCTCATTTGATCTCCACAATACCCCTGGGAGGTTGTTGGTACAAATATTATCACCTCTGCTTTACTGATGAGAGAGGCCATAGCAGAGCCAAGAGGCTAATCCAACACTGCCCCAACACTAGTACTTTTTGTCTTTATGATTAATCTGTTAGAAAAAAACAAAATGTCCAATGATCAAGTTGAAACCGAGATCTCCATTTGTTTAGAAAAGTTTGTCCGTGGGCAACCAGGCTGAATCAGCATCTTCCACCCAGATCATCGACTGAGCTTTTATTTATAATTTACTCATCCTCCATTCTAATTTATTTCCTCCTGAATCCCCACAGCCAGCTCTTTGCTCAGGCTGAGCTATGTCATCTGTGAACTAGCTCTCCTTTTATCTACATCAACTTAACTAAGTCTGAGCTATGCACTTCTTTTTGTTTGCTGGTTTTGTTTTTTTGTTTCGTTTTGTTTGTTTTCTTCGATTCATTCTTTTTGTAAATATCTGATCGAACGGCTGGACATGGTTCTATGGGTGATAGAGAGATAAAGACATAGTCCTTGTTCTCTGCTAATTTATAATCTAGTAGAATAAATGGATTACATTCACAAATAATTGAAATTCAAGGAAGCTACAGGAGAGGTATCAGAATGGCATTAAGGGAGTTCAGGGAAGCAGAACCTTAGCTATTTTGTTGTCCAGGTCAAACATCATTTGACATGAGCAAGAAATCACTTTTACATGTATTCAACAGAGCTGTGATTCTTTCAGGATAAGGGGCTCTATCCATCTTCTCTACCACTTAGAGTTAGGGAGTTGTTTGAGGCCCCAAGAAGGTAAGTGAGTTGCCTAAAGTCACACAACCAATACATGTCAAAGTAAAGCTTGAAAATGGGTATTCCTGATGCCAAGGTCAGCTCTATTGCCACCATACCACGATACCCCTCAACCTTATATTTACTGATGTATAAAAAAGACAGGAACAAATTACAGAAATCTCTGTTGTCTAGAAGGAAGGAATTAACTATTAAATGACTTTGGCAATAGAGTCCCAGAAACAGAAGTAACCTTGCATGGCAACCTTTCCAGTCACTGGAGTTTGAGGGTTCTGTGCTCTAAACTCAAGAAGTCACAGCATGTGGGAAGAAAGGTAGTGTTAGTACTATCCACCATGGGGTTGGGGGAGGGGAGATTAACTGCTTGAAAAAGAGGCAGATCCATCTGGAAAGGATGGAGGGAATGGGAAACACTTTGGTGGGGGCAGGGCAGATTAGGGATTTCTTTATAGGATTAGAAGGAGAAAAGGAAGAACTAAACAGAGTTCAAAGCTCTTTTTCCCTTTGATGATAGTTAGCAGAAGACTCTCAAAGGGGGAAAACCCCAATGTGAACCAATATTCCAAACTCAACTCTCTTAGCAATATTCTTTTGGGGTTATGTTAAATTTTTCCACCTTCTAATTTATAAGTTATATATGTTACATGTGAAATTTGGCACCCTCAACTCTGATGGAAAAAGCCTCTGATCTTGTTTTAATTGCAAACCTATAGCAGTAATAGATCACTCAGGGATGGGGTATTTGGAGGAGGCTTCATGGAACATGTGAGATTCAATTATTCATTCAACATACTTTTATTTAGTACCTACTCTTAGCAAGGCACAATACTGGATTAAGTAGATGGATATAGAGGTGTTAAGACACAGTGTCTCTCTCCAAGGAGCTTACAGTCTAATAAAGGAGATTATTGATAATTGAGTTGGACTTTGTAGTACAGGTAGAGCTTTTATAGATGGGAATAAGGATGGTGAGTGGAATGTATGTGTAGAACAGAGTAACTGAATTTGGAGTGTGTTGGGTGCAATTCCCTCATCTCCTGATGTATTAAAGATATAAAACTGTCATCATCTATACAGATGAATTCACAGAGGCTGTAGACTGACTTTATATATTAGTAGCTCCTTATTTTGGCATTCTAGGGGTGATGATATATCATGACCACGTCCCTTATTTGTTTTGCATATGTGAGCTTCACATATTGTTTATTTCATTTTTGTTTCAATAAATGAAAAAATTTATTGTTTTCTATGTGCACTGTGCTAAGTGCTGAGGGTAAAAAAAACCACCCAAAACCAAACCCCAAAACAACTCATGAAAAAAAGATGACTTGCCAAGGGGTCACATGTAGCCCTCTAGGTCCTCAAGTGTGGCCCTTTGATTGAATCCAAACTTCACAGAAGAAATCCTTGTTCTGTAAACTCAGTCAAATGCCATATCCAAGGACCTAGAAGGCCACATGTGGTACTACCCCTCAACTTGCCTATGGTTATATTGCTTGTAGGCACTGAAGATGGGATTTGAATCCAGATCCCTCCCATTTCCATGTCCAATGCACTTTCCACTAACATTCTTTAATTCCAAGATTCCATGACTCCTGGTGCCCTCTCCAACCCCCAGCTAGAGATCACATTACATTGACTTACTGGAATACTCAAAAGTTACTCTACACCACTCATGTCAGCAGCTATATTATTAAAGTGGTTTAGGTGGAGAAATGAGCAAGAGAAATACAATTCCCATTCACCTAAGCAGCACACGGTTGTATCTAGAAAGGAGAAGTATCTGTGTATATATGAGTGTGTGGGGGAGGTGGGGGGTGCGGGAGAGAGTGTGATGGTGGATGGAGGAAGGAGGCAGAAATAGACATCTCCTGAACCACAGCGGAATTTGCCCAGGTCGAGGGGGCTAAGACCCCCACTTAGCACTTGGATTCCTTCTAAGAGTTAAAGCAACATCCCAAGTGAGAGAGAAGTGTTATTCTTAGCAGACCAGTGAAAGATGAGCTGGCTCTCTGAGTGACCCCAAGGGGTCAGGGTCTGATGTCTCATCCACAAAGCAGATGAAGTCAGAACCCAACACCTTCAGGACTTTGAGTCTCAGGACAGGGGAGGTAATTGGAGTGTCCCACTAGCCTTGGACCAGGCTCATTGTGACAGGCCAAAGTACTGAAAAATCATTTCTCTTCCTTCCTTTCTTCTTTCCTCTTTTTTCTCCTGCACAGTGTTAGGCCTGTTGCTACCCCGCTCCCCCTGTCTTTTTTATGTCATCCCACCCATCTTTTCTGACTCTTTAAATTTCATCTAGCCTTCAAGGAGTTTTTGACTACTCCAAACTATGTTGACCTTTTGCTGGAGATTTCTGAACCTCTTCAGCATCTATGACCTGCTTGGCACAGTTAAGCATTGAATTACTATCTTGGGGGTATTCTCTAATAACCCTCATCATTCATGACACTTGGATCTCCAACCAATGTGTGCAAATCCTTCTCTTGCTTTACAGGCACCATATTCCCATCTTCTATGTGTAACCTTTCTAGATGCCCCAATTGGTAGCATTCTCTGTCCCAAATTACCTTGTTTGTATGTTCTATAGATTTGTATGTATCTATTGTCTTCCTCATTAGAATATGAACTCCTTATGAGTAGAGATTTGTTTTTTCTTTGTACTTTTATCTCAAGAATTTGGCACATAGTAGGCGGCTTAAAAATGTTTGTTGTTTGATGGATGATCACCAACTCTCAGTGTTGGAAATGACCTCAGAGGTTGATGAGTCCAATTGTTACTTGAATGGGAATCCTCTCAAGAAGGGTTCGGTGAGTTTTCACTTGAAGATTTCTACAGAGGGGAAGATCACTGCCTCCCAAGGTAGATCAGTACACTTTGGGGTGGCTCTAATTACTTACTTTTTCCTGAAATTTGTCTCCTTGAAATTCTTCCCATCCTTTATAGTTTTGCCCTTGGGGCCTAGTAGGACAGCATTGACCTCCGTTCCATATGAGAACCCTTATAAGGTAGGTGTACAATAAAAGCTTATGGACATGCTCAGGACTACACAGCTGATGAGCATATGAGGTTGGATTTGAATCTGAAGGTACCTGTTTCTTGTTGTTCAGTTATTATCAGTTGTTTCCAACCCCATTTAGAAGGTCAGATACTTGGCCAAGATGGTTTGCCATTTTCCTCTCCAACTCATTTTACAGATGAAAAAAGCTGAGATAAACAGGATTAAGTGATTTGCCCAGGGTCACACAGCTAGTAAATGTCTAAGGTTGGATTTGAGTCTTCCTGATTCTAGGACTAGCATTCTGTGCACTATGGTGTTATTTGCTGCCCTGAGGTACCAGCTATGTCTTCCCTAAGTCTTCCCTTATTTCTCCTTCTAAAAGATTTATGTGTTTCAGTCTTTTCTGCTTGCCTCAAATATATATATCTTGAGGTCAAAATATCTTCTTTTTTATCTAAATGTCCCAACTAATCTTCCTTTTACAGAGATCTGGTCATATCACTAGCCTCCAAAGCTGGCTAGTGAACTTTGAACTATCAAGACCCTTTTCAATAATTTGCTACTTTACTTTTCCAGCATTATCACATATCACTCCTCAGCAGCTACTTTATGCACCAGAGAAACTCTACTCCCCAAATGCCCCAAGCTCTTCTACCTCTGTTCCTTTGCCCATGATGTTCCCTGTTTGGAATGTACTTGCCAACCCTCTTGTCCATCCATAAAGGCCTGACTCTCATACCACTTCCTCCATGAAATCTTGATCCAGGCTGGAATCTCCCTTTGGACTTCACTGAGCCCTCGGTTTGCGCCCAATCTGCTACTTGTTAGACTCTTAGGATGCTTGATTTGAAAAGCAGACAGCTGTGCATGGAAACTGATAGGGCTTGACACTTCCTATAATGGGTAATTACTTTTTTGTGGAGCTGTAAAAGAGGGGGCATGATGTTCTTTTGACTGTGAATCAGCATATGGGGGGGGAAGGGGGAGATCCTTAGGATTGTGGAGTACACAGTGGACAGAGAGAAGGTGACTGGGATTTTGGTTATGCAGAGAGTGAATGGAAGTTAGAAGTTAGGAAAAAAGAGAAAGGTTGAGCTAACAGTGTGGTATCATGCAGCTAGGTGGTGAAGTGAGTTTGGAATCAGGAAGACTCATGTTCCTGAGTTCAAATCAGCCTCAGACACTTACTAGCTGTGTGAGCTTGGGCAAGTCATTTCACCTAGTTTGCCTTAGTTTCCTCATCTGTAAAATGAGCTGGAGAAGGAAATGGGAATTCATCCTAGTATTTCTGCCAAGGAAACCTCCAATAGGGGTCATAAAGAGTTGGAGATATATAACTGAAATAACTGAACATCAAAAACAGTATGAAAGCTGAGAGCTTGCGAGCAATGGGAGGGCATTTGTCTGCGTACAGATCCTCAGGCCGTTTGTGTCTTGTATTGATTCTCCAATGGTTTTGTGCAGTTTTCTGGGTGTGAATCCCTGAAGGTTAGACTAAAGAGTGTTAATTTGTAGCAGAGTACCACTTAAAATAGGATGTTAGATGAAATACATACAGTTCATGCATCCAGGTGCTGAGATGGAGCATGTCTAGATCCTAGAACTTCCCCCTGAAATGATCCTAGCATCTGGTGACCAAGATGTCATAATTCCTAGCAAATACTCTGACAGTCCCAGTTTTGGACCCCTGAAAATCTCTGCATGGGAAAACAACTCATGGGGTGCTGGATGTGTAAATGGACCCTAAGTCAGAGTCTAAAATCTGTATTGCACTAATTGAACATTATTTCTGTTATAGCAATTTATTTGTCATTGTTCCCTACTAGATTGTAAACCCAATTAGGGCAGGGATCATGTCTTAAACAATCACATAGCTAGTTAGTGTCTGAGGTAGAATTTGAACTCAGGTCTCCCTGACTCCAGGCCTGTTGTGCTATCCACTATGCTGACTAGCTCCTTATCTATTCTAATCCTTTGCCGTCCCTTGTTTTGATCCACCCTCCAGCCCCTTTGGTCCAAAGCTTTCCTGTCTTCTCTCCTCTCAACCTAACATTCCTGCCCCGCCCAATTTCTGATTTTGTTAAAAGGCAGTTGATGTCTTACCTTTCTCTGAGGAGGTTTTAATTCTAAGCCTGAGGTCTTACTGTGTGGGCTGGGGGGGAATCAGGGCCTCTGATCCTTGGGGAAAGAATTTCACATCTTAGCTAGCTGAGCTGGGGGCTGAAAGGAAGGGTGGTTTTCCAGGTCCCCTAAATCATGCCTTGCAGGCAGTCAGCCACTCTGCTGGGGCTCTAGGCCAGCTCGTCTGCACTAAACCCAGACAGATGGCTTTTCCCTTCTAGTGCCTGGGTCCTCCCTCTCCACGAAAGCCCTTTCTCCAGGCTGGCTCTGAGGGAAGCTCCAGTCAGTATATGAAAATAAATTGCATTATGTAATTCAATCAGAGGTAACCCTCATGACTTTAGGAGGGGGAGGCTTGGCTGAGCTATTGCTGGACTTCTCTGTGTGCCTTGCTGTAAGAAACAGGAGAGATGCTGAGGGAGGCTCTTAACTCAAGGCTGCCTAGGGTCAGCATGGGCTTCTGTCCTCCCTTGTAGGGGATTTTCGTGGGGAGAGGATATTAATGTTTCTTTCATGTTGCCACCATTTTAAGTACTTGGGGTCTGTCTCTTATGGCTCTCTTCCCAGGGCCAGTCTTTTTCTCTCCTGTGTGACCTTATACATGTCATCTCTCATCTCTGGGTCTCCCAGTTAGGAAACTTTAAATGAGGTAGTTTTAGGTATGATGATTTTATTGATTAGATAATTATTAGTATCTATGGTCTTTGATAGTTTCTGTCCTAAGGCTCCTCCTAACTCTGATATCTCAGTTCTGACATACCCTGTTCCCAGGCCCCTCGCAGCTCTATTCTATCGCAGGATGACAAGGGCAAGTGTTCTTTAATATGGCCTCTAGAGTGTAAGTTTCAACACACTTTTAATGTCTAAAATGTATATTATTCTAACTACTGATGCTATCAGCAAACATTTTTTTAGCTCCTACTATCTGCAAGGCACTTCACCAAGTATAAAAAGAGGAATGGTCCCTGTCCTTGAGAGCCCTATCTTCTATGTATATGGGACAACGCAGGAAGAAGGAGGGGGGGAGACAATAATAGCAATTTAGATTCTCTCTAGGAATGTTAACATTTATGTAGCACCTACTATGTGCCAAGCACTGTACTAAAGTCTTTATGAATATCACCTCGTGTGATCTTCACAACAACTCTGTAAGGTAGGTGTTACTGTTATTCCTATTTTACAGATGAGGAAGCTAAAGTAATCAGAGGTTTCTATTTGCCCAAGGTTACACAGTTAGTAAGGAAGGTGAAATTAGAACTCAGGTCTTCCTGACTCCTGGCCTGGTGCTCCATTCACAGAGTCACCAAAAACACTTTGTGCTTCTTTGGGTCACTTGGTGTGCTCTAACTTGTACCTCAGCAGGATGCAGTGACCAGAGAGCTGGTCCTGGAGCCATAAAGACCCAAGCTCAAATCTTGCCTCTAACACAGAGACTGTATGACCTTGTGCAAATCACTTAAGTTCTCAGCATCCCAGGAAGTGCTTTAAGACTGAGTTTCAGAGAAAATGGTCAACCTGTACTGGCAGAGAGTTTCCTCATCCAGGAGATCTCTACATCAATGACACTTTATTTTTCCCTGTCCACATCCTACCTACAGAGCTTGCGAGCTATGAAGACAATGTCTCTGTCCCATCTTTCAGTCCCCCACGTGAGGATTTTCCATAAGAATAAATTGTTGAATGACTAATTTGTGAAATAACAAGGTAGCTCTGATTTCATCAGACATGTGGAAAGCTGGAGTGTGGCATGCTGCGTATTTTGTCAGGTGAGGTTGATGCCTCACTTAGTTTCACTGACATGTTATTTATTTTTAAATTATTTTGATAAAGGAAAGCTCTCTGAGCATGAGATGTAAAAAAAAGGATGCCAATAAAATGACAAAATGATAAAAGAAATAGTAATGTAGTATAAATGCTCGCTGATTGAGATAGTCACAATAATATTTTTCTTTCACATAGCACTTTGTGAGAGAAAAATATTATTATTATGTGAGGTTTGCACCTTAACCCTTCAAGATAAGCAGGACAGATATTACTGTCCTTGTTTTATAGAGAGATGACTAAGGTTGAGGGAGAGGGAATGATCTGGCAGAGGTCACCCATTTCTGGGGTTATCATCCTTCATACTTAAGGAGGACCAAAATGACATCACTATGTCGGTCAATGTATAGTGTATACTGTGGTTGATCAGACCAACATGAGCTCAGTAGGCTCTACAACAAGTCAGGCACATATAGTTCATATAAACACATCTAACCAGTAGGGAATTGATCATGTATTACAGTTGTGTCCATGGGTGTCTTATTTCCCTACTAAAATTGAAGTTCAGAACTCATTTATCCAAAGGTCATCTTTCCCCAATCATCCAGCACAGTGTTCTGCCCAAAGAAGGTGCTTAATAAATTTGTTGCTGTATTGAATTTAGTCGAGACTTGGGTTGGTAGGAAGGCTTCAATGTGAAACTTGAGCTGAACTGTGAAGGATGGTTGAGATATGCAAAGTAGAGAGGAGATGGAGAGGTAGATAATCTACACAGAAGAGATATTGGGAATGAAGGAAAGCATGGATATTGTTAACTTGGGAGTGGGGGGTCACACCCCTCACTTCTTACTTTACCTTGGGCAAGTGAATTCACCTTCCTGGGCCTCAGTTTCCTTATCTGTAAATATTGGAGATGGCATAGGTCTTTCTGACTCCAAGTTCAATACTCTATTCACTGTTCTCCACTGCCTCTTATGGTTTGGACAGGCAGGGCATGGTTACACTCCGGCTCTCCACTGAAGTCCATCTGATACACTCTCCTTGAGCCTCCAAAGTTTAATTTAGCTTAACCCTTGGCTGCTATCAACAGCTGATAAATTTAGTTGGGGGATCAAGGAACCTATAAGATTAATAGTTCCTTAAAAGGAGCTTAAAGATGGGGATGGGGAGGGAGAGCAAAAGTCAGAGCAGAGTTTCAAAGCTGCCTTGAAAGGAGATGTAAACCTCTTGGAGAGGGGCTTTTAAAGCATCTCCTGGGAAGGAGATATGGTGAGATGTTGGTAGAGAATAATGCTGATCCAAGGAAGAAAACAATCATTGACTGCTTCATGAATTCCTGGGTTAGCCTTGTTCCTACTATGGGGTAACCCATTCTCAATCACTGGCCCCCATCCTAACAAAGAGACTCCTATTTGGTGGTCCCTTTGTCTAGTAGAGTTCTTCTCCTTAGTCACCCTAGACAAATACCAAAAACTAGGACTCTCTCTTGTGAGAGCCCCTGTTGCCTGCCCCCATACCCTCCACCCCCATCTTTTTGTCCCCTCCCTGGCCTTGCCCAGACTGAAGTCAGCTAATATTACACTGCATTACAGAATCTCAAAGTTGGAAGAGCTCTCAGAGATCACTGAGTCCAAACTGTACCTTTAAAGAAATCTCCTCAGCAGTATATTCACAAGTGACCGTATGGTCACCCTTCACTTGAAGAACTCCAGGGACAGGGAACTCACTACTTGTTTTGCTTTGGGACAGCTCTAAATATTCTGAAGCTTTTTCCTTATCCAGAGCCTAAATCTGCTTCTTTATGCCTTCACGCCCAATGCTCCTAGGTCTGTCCTTCAGAAACAGCCTTGACAGACAGCTCTTTAACACCTTTAATAAAAACCCAAACCAATATTTATATAAAGCTTTAAGATCTACAAAGCAATTTACATTCATTATTTCATTAACTCCTTCCAACAATTCTGAGAGGGAAGAATCATGGCTATTCCACCCGCCTTTTACTGCTCAGGTGGATTAACTGGTTCAGGGACACGAACTATGAAATGACAGAGAGAAGATTTGAACTTGAGTATCTCCTGACTCCCAAACCAATGAGTCGTCTTTCCGTGATACCCGCTTCGCTAATGGTTAAGACGCGGTCACAGACCGAAGGCGAGGCAGCCCTGGCCAAGGTGCTTTTCTGAGAACACCAGTAATACATTATAACCAGCCCCTTGGTAAAGTTGGGAAACTGCTGTAACTATGTAACTCAGCTGTCAAGAAGCCAAGCACCCATTTATAACACCGTGGCTGTGACATTAACTGCCCTCCAGATCGTCTTTTCGACTAACGTCGCGTTTCCATGGAACCAGTTAACATTAGACAGGATGTGCTTATATTAAACAGAGATTACATTTATTTTTAAAAAATGAAACGAGGCTGAATTCAAATAACTAACTCGCTTTCAAAGTAGTCCCCGTCTATACTTACACACTTATTCCAAAGATGGTACTGTTGCTGGATTCCTCTTTGGGAACTTCCTTTATAGATCATGATATATTCTCAAAAATCTTCATGGAAGGTTAGATTGTAAAAGTTAGTGGAGACATATTCTTGTTCTCTCCTACTATAGAATGTATGCAGTTGAAGGCAGGGACTCTCATATTTTTTTCTTCCAGTCCTGAGTGCTTAACCTAGAATAACAATCAACAAATTTCTTGCTTAATGGTTTGAAATCAGAAGGAGTTACTGAGCAAACAGAATTGGACCATCTGATTAGGTTGCTGGTCACCTAGTAGAGAGTGAGGGTCTGAATGAATGGGACATTGTACAGGTCCCTTTTCTCTTTTTTTAAAAAATAAGTTTTTATTGATGTCCTTTTTTTTACATCAATGTCTTTTTTCTAGTATCCTTCCCCTTCTCCCTCCCTGAGAACTATCTCATACATCAAAGAGGATTTTTTAAAGACAAAAACAAGGGAGAAAGAAAAAATCAAAGAAAAGAAAATCAGTTTTAACTGATTAATTCATCAAAAAAGTCTGCAAATATGGGCATTACACCATACTTGTGGACCTCCCACTTCTTCAAAGGCAGGGTAGTGGGGGCAGGGGTGTCATTTCATACCTTCTTTGAAGACAAGCTTGTTCTTTATAATTTTGCAACGTTTACTTTTGATCTGCGTGTGTGTGTGCGTGTATACATGGGTGTGCTGTGGTGTGTGTGTGTGTGTTTAATACCATTAACAATAATAAAAGTGGCAAGGAGGGCCAAAGGTCCAGAGATGGGTTATTGAGATAAGACTTCCAAGGAATGCCCCCGCAATGAAGAAGTCCCCCCTTGTTTCTGCTGCCTCTCAAGAAGCCAGGAGGCTTATCCTCCTCTCCTTCTTAGGCTCAAACTCTCAGCCAGTTAAAAGATTTCTTTTCAATTGAACCATCACTGGCAAATGGCTTTTTCTGACGTGTACAATGCACATACTATTTAATCAGATGCTTGCTGGACAGATATAGAACTCTTTAGACACATTAAATTCATTTGGCACATTTAATTACTTTTAAAAGCACTCATAAATAGCATGGAGAGATATAGAGGATTGGGCAGTGAACTTGGAGTCAGGGAGACCTGGGCGCGAATCCTACCTCAGACACTTACTATCTGTGTGACCCTGAGAAAATCACTTAATTATCTATGTCTCAATTTCTTGTAAAATGAAGGATTTGGACTTTTCGACCCCTTCCAACTAAATATGTGACCTAATAAAAAAAAGAGGGTGGGGGACAAGAAACAGAATGAACACAACCATAAATGTCAATAATTATGTTTGGGACAAACTCAGTTTGGAAAAGGGAAGGAAATGGCAATGGTTCAGAGAACTCATTTGCACAGGAAGAAATTGAGGCCCAGAGAGGTTGTCTTCCACGTGGTCACAAACCTAGTAGAAATAATAATAAAACCTTACAATTGTATAGCCAGTAAGATTTAAAACTCACTTTTTAAGGATAGCTTTGTGAGGTATGTAGTACAAGAATTATCATCCCCATCTTACAATATAAAGTTGGAAACGAATTAGGAGTCATAGTATTGTACACTTGGCAACATAGAGTCCAACGTCATTTTACACATACGGAAGTAAGGTGCAGAGAGAGATGGCTTTCTCAGGGTCACACAGGTAGCAGGTAGTATAGTCAAGGTTTGAAACCAGGACCTCTTACTCCACAGTCAATGGTCTTTCCTTGGTACTCCATTGGCCATCTTGTCCAGCCCCATCATTTTATCTGTAACAACATACACATGGGCATGGGGACCTAGGAGCTCACCCTCTCTGTCTATTAGGGGCCTCTCTTAGCTCTAGATCTATACAAGCAGATGAGGTTAAATCCTGTGAGAATTTTATTCCTAACAAGAGGGATCATAAAATTTTCCCTCATACCCTCAGTTTCCTTTATATCTCTACCCCAGGGCCCTGGGGAAATAATCACTTAATGCTTCCAATTGGCTGAAATCTAGGTCCTTCCATGTAGGAAAATACCTGTAAATCAAGACAAATATAGTTCTTCAACACAAAAGAAATACTCTGCATGAAAGCTCCCATTGACCAAAACTTAAAGCAGGATATAGTAAAAACATAATATGTGTTTGATTCTCTCAGGACATAAAACATCAAAATATGAAGCATTTTGAAGGACTGCTAAAGAGCTATTTGATATTCCCACTGGTTCTGCTCTGCTTTCCTCAAGCTCCCAGGCTCTTGGCAAATGGTAAACCAAACAAAGTGGGGACTTATCTTTCCTTAGAACTTAGAGTTTCCTCTGACAAGAGCATAGTTATGGAACCTGCCCCTGTTTCCATTGAGCTTGAGCTGAGGGACCCAGAAGCACCAGAACTCTTAAGCCTCCAAAGCTTCCCCAAAGGCTGCAAGACATCCATCTCAGGATTGCTGTTCAGTTGACTATGCTTGGGAAAGGACATGAGTTAGGAAAAAACAACTAGTACTCTGAGATCCAATCTCAGACTTGTATAAGCCTATCCATATTGTAATTGCTACGGACTTGCAGTCAACACATTACTGGGCTGGAGAAAAGGTGGTCCCTCCCCCATACTTCATAGGAAGCCCAGAGAGAGACCATAGGGTTTTCAACACCATTTGCAGATGAGAAAAGAGAGCACAGAAAGAGTTTTTCCTCTTTAAAACTGATAGTCCCTTTCCTTCCACCAATAGGGCTGAGTTTCCATCCCTGGGTTAGATCAGAGCTTTACATGGGTCTAACAGAAACAGAAGAGGTTTAGTGCTTATGTCTTGAGTGCTAAGAACAAGAATCCTACAAGCCTACAAATGAGGCTTTGCCCTTCCTCCACTGCTGTCCCTAAGTGTTTCCCATGAAGTCCAATCTCTGGCTAGATCCCTACTGTCTGCTTTCTTACACCCACCAATGGCAACTGCCCGCCTGCCTGGACTTGTGCCTGACCTCTGGTGCCAGGCTCCATGACAACACCATGTTCCTCAGGGCTGCCAGGAAGATATCTGTCTGTTATGTACTGTCAGACCTTTCTGATGCCAACTGTCCATTTGCCTTGACCTCTTCCGGTGGCTCATTGCTTAGATCTTCCTTGAAGACTTCTCCCATCCCTGTGGGCCAGTCAAGTCATTAGATGCCAGTCATCTCTTTGTCTGGCATACCACACTGCTGACTGAGCCTTGGTTTTCACTCCTAAAACTACTTCAGAGTGGGAAATCTTGAGGACTGACAAATCGCTGGTAGCCATCTCAACCTGGGAGGATGACACCAAGTTGTATAAGCAGTTGGCCTCAGGATCGTCTCTCAGGACCAGTTGGCTTATTCCACAAATTCAGAGAGCTAATCTCTCTCTGGCCCCCAGTTCAGTTCAATTAAGCTCAACTGAACTAGCATGGCCTCCTCATTTTATGAATTGGGAAATGGAACCCAAAAGAGATGAAAAAACTTGTTTGAGTTCATCTAGCCAATTAGTGGCAGGACACTGTCTGCTCTATTATACTATCTGGTATAGTTGGTGGAAAGTCAATTTCCCAAGGCAGTCATCTTGCTTTTGCCCAGTTCTAGTTGTTATTAGTACAAGAGAGGTGATTTGGTGCTAGAGGACTTGTCCTGGAGTCAAGTAGACCTGGGTTCGAGTCTGCCTCTGATATATACTGACTTTACAAAAACCAGTTTCACTTCTCAATGTTCCCAAGGAGCTCTTCAACATAGTTAACTGCAGAGAAAGTGTTGGCTTATATTGCTAGAGGCATTTGCTATACCAATTAAGTAGATAATAGATTTGTTTGTTTTTTAAAAAGTAGTTTTTGGAAATTACTAGATCATAGTCAATTGACCATGAAAACTTATTTAAATCAGGTCATGTCAAAGCCTCACCCTGTTAATAGTGGCCCCAGTGGAAGAGGGCAGTCTTTTTCATATACTGTATCTACTCTCATCAGAACAGAGCACAGCAGATTCTGGAATCTTGAACCCTGGGCTGGGATAAATGACTTGCCACTTCATCTGGCATGGAACTAGATCTCCACATCTCTGTCTAGCCAGAGCCAAAACCTTTGTGATACCCTTTCCCACTCCAGCCCCTGTATGTGTTATCTTGCCCTATTTGGCATGAGGGTAGAAATTGTCTCATTCATTCTTTTTGAATCCCTAGAATGTAGCACAGCATTTGAAAACATAGTAAGCACTGATCGTCTTGCTTGTTCACTCATGCATTCATTCATTCATTCCCTCTCTCCCCCATGGACTTGCTGGTGCTGCCTGAATTCCCTGTAGCCTGTTATGTTTTGTTGAGTCATGGCTGACTCTTTGTGACTCCATTTGGGGTTTTCCTGGCAAAGATATGAGAGTGGTTTGCCATTTCTGGCTCCAGCTCATTTTTTAGATAAGGAAACTGAGGCAAACAGGGTCACATAGCTAGTGTGTGCCTGAGGTTGGATTTGAACTCAGGTCTTCTGGACTCTAGACCCAGGTCTTCATCCACTGTACCACCTAACTTGTTAGAAGTTAAGTTATCCCCTACCCTGCTACCTGCCCTTGTTAATATGCTTTATCCCTGGGAATGGTAAGCAATCACTAAGCTCTTTATGTGAGTTGGTTTATCAGACCTTGCCAGCACCAAGGACTAGCTGAGGAGAAACTGAGTGATGGAGGAAGGTCGTTGGGAGAGAGAGAAATGGGAGGGTACTCCCTGAACTGGTCCAGATGCTAGGCCTAAGTAGCCAGGGCAGTGATGAAATAAACTGACTCATTCACTGGGATGTGGCTCTCACAGGGTTCCCCTTCCACCTGCCTGACCTCTCCTTCCTGGACTTCTCTGCTATCATCTTTCTCCTACCCCCTAACTTCAAGTATATTCCAAACCTCTGTCCTGGGCCCTCTTCTCTCTTCTTTTGTTCATGTGGAAACCTCATCAAGTGACATGGATTTAATTATCAGCATTATGCAGATAACTCCCCAAAGTACAGATGTTCCTCTGGAGCTCTAGGCCCTCATTATCCCTAACTTATTGGACTTCCATAAGCATCTCAAACTCAATATGTTCAAAACGCAACACATTCTCCTTCCCCTCAAACCAATCCTGCTTCCAAATTTTCTTATTTTGGTTGAGTTGGGGGGCATCTCCAGTCATCCTGCTCCATATCTGGCCATTGGACCCAGATGGCTCCAGAGAAGAGAAGGAGGCTGGTGATTTTGCATATCCCTGCCTCACTGAAATCCAATTCACTTACAAATCACATCATCACCTTCTTGATGTCATGGACCTCTTCAAGAATGAAGGACAAACAACATTTTGAATGAGGACAGTTCTAGCCTCCTTCTATCCTTATGACCTCAGCGTCATCCTCACCTACTCACTCTCCCTCACCCTACATAGCCAAACATTTGCCAAACATCACTATTTCTCTTTATCCATAAGACCACCCCTCACTCAGGCCTTTAATATCTCTTACTATTGGATTATTGCCATAGTCTTTTAATTGGTTTTCCTGTCTCATTTTTCCACGTTCCAATCCATCCTAGGCACAGCTATCAAAATGATTTTCCTAACACCCCAGGTGTGACTGTGTCCTTCCCTGGCTTCCTTTAAATCCCAACCAAAATTCCACTTTTTATAGGAAGTCTTCCCCAGCCCCTCTTAATTCTAGTGCCTTCCCTTGGTTAACCATTTCCCATTTATCCTGTGTATAGCTTATTTTGTATATATTTGTTGCATGTTGTCTCCCTCATTAGACTGTAATCTCCTTAAAGACAGGGACTATTCTTAGTCTCCTCTTTTGTATCCCCAGCACTTAGCACATAGTAGGTGCTTAAATAAATCGATTGAATTCCTCCTGCTTTTAGGATCAAATCTAAACCTCATTGGCATTTAAAGGCCTTTACATGCTGGCTCCAAGTTCTCTTTCCAGCCCAATTACACATTACTCTCCTCTACACAGTTTGCCCTCCAATCAAACCGGCGTTCTGGCTATTATTCACAGAAAATGTTCAGTTTTCCCACCTCTCTGCTTTTGTACAGGTTGTGTCCCTTCTGCCCAGAATGCTCTCTGTCTTCACCTGTGCCTCCTAGAATCCCTTCTTTTTTCCAAAGTTTTGTTCAAGGGCCACCTTCTACACAAATGAAGCCTTTTCTGACTCCTCCAGATGCTAGTTCCTCCTGCTCTCCCTTTCACTTCCTCCTCTCTTGTCCCACCACAAAATCACCATGTACTAATTTTGTATATATGTACACATTGCCTCCCCTTATAGAATGTGATCTCCTTAGGGGAAGAGACTATTTTGCTTCATACCCTCTGTGCCTCACATGTTTATTTTCTAAAGCAGACCTGTGATTCATTAGGATAGGAAGCTTCTGATGATTCTTTCCTCCATTGAGGCAAAGGAGCACCTGCTCTATACCTTGAAGTCTTAGAGAGATGCCCTAAAGATTGGGTTCAATGACTTTGCCCATGGTCACACAGTCAATCAGTATCAGAGGAGGGCACTAGAACCCAGGTTGGTCAGACTCTCTATGCCACTTCTGATGCTTATTATCTAGGTGATCTTGGGCAAGTCAATTTAAAAAACAAGGTTTTTCCTCAGTTAGATGAGGGCTTGGACTAGTGGTCTCTGAGGCTTCTTCCAGATATGGACCCTTCTATTGTCCTATGTTGCCTCACTCCAGACACAAAAGAAGTGTTTAAAAATGCTTGTTAGTTGCTTGATTGATCTCAAGCATCTAGATTTTATGAGTTTTCCTCATCCTTTGCAATAGTTTAGTAATCAAAAAATAGACAAACAAATACAACTATAGTATATTAAAATTTTAAAATTTTAATGGAATCTTAAGAATTGGGAAAAAACTGAAGTGGATTGAAAAGACAAAAGAAAGACAATGAGAAGATGTAAAAAAAAAAGTAGATAGCTATGGCTTTAGACTTAGACATGGCCCAAGAGACCTCATTAAAGTCAAGGTCATATATGGTGGGAAAAGAGGTTCGTGAGAAAGATGACAAATGGACAGCCCAAATGCTTGCAGAGGATGAAAGACCTAGAGAATCACTGCCAAGTGGGTGAATGGATTCTTCATGGGGGATTAATAAAAGGATATGCCCAAGAGTGACATGGGGGAGAAGTCATGAATGAGTTGTGATCTGTAGCAAGGAATCCAGGTGGAGGAATGATGCCTGCATTGACGTTACCACAGATCCATTCCTGGGGGGCTGAGGCTATGAACAATCCCCACCCCCACCTCAAGGAAAAGGTTGATTTGTTCTATTTTGCTATTTGTAAATGTCATTTCTTTCCTCAGGTTTTCTGAGTACCTTTTATTATAGAGTGAGAGCTGGAAGGGTCTTCCAACGTCATCATTTTACAGATGAGGAAACTGAGGTCTAGAGTGACTTGCCCAAAGTCACTCAGCTAGTAATTGACAACCTATAAATTCATGCTATTCTCTCTGCTCCCCCATGTGCTTGAGTCATAATAATAGTTCAGGTTTCTAGGACACCGTATGGCTTAGAAATCATTTTCAACCTTGAGAGGTTGAGGGACCCATAATTACTACCTCCATTTTACAGATGGGGAAACTAGACAATAGGGACAGATGACAATAATTCATGGTCAAACAACTAGTAAGTGTAAGATAGAGGATCCCAGCCTAGGTTTTCAGATTCTGATTCAAGTGGTCTTTCCAGACCACCAGGCATGCTGATAGCCATGCCATCCCCTTCCCTTCACATTTCCCTTGGCTGATGTTCTCTGCCTTGGATCCCTCAAACATCCTGCATTTCTGATATGGTAGAAAACATTTGATGCTGGAGGACTGAATTTGAGTCCTCCCTCTGCTACTTATTGGGCGAGTGACCTTGGGTGACCTTGGGCAAGTCATTTAACCCTCTAAACTTCAGTCTTCTCCTCTAAAAATGAAGGAGTTGGACTAGATGACCTTCAAAGTTCTCTTCAGCTCTATGGTGCTATGATCCAATCTGTGTCCCAGGGAGGGAGGATTAGACTTCATTTCCCTGTAGGTTCCCTTCAGTTCTAAATCCTGAAATCCTATTAGGGTGATCAGCCATCCCCTGATGGGGTGACTGCCAAATGAACCCCTCCAAAACACATTATATAGCCTTTCATTTGAAGAAACCAGTGGGAAGGCCTGGCTGACCCCTTTTCCCCATATTTGCTGCCTGTCCATCTCAAGTTATCTGACCCTCCCATCTGTCTTGGGTCTTTGCCTAATGATCCACATGCCCTCTGGGACTCAGCCGGGATGGTTACCAGTTTGGGAAGCCCAGGAAGCAATGGCAGAGGGGCCTGCCTCCAATGATATTAAAGGAGCAGCAGGCAAATAGTATCAAAATCAGTGCTATCTAAATTAGGTTGTTCTCTGAACCAATACCGTTTGCCCTCCCTCCACCTTGCTTTTTTTTTCCTTTTTAAAAATAGCCTTACTCTCAAGGAAGTATCTGGCAATCTAGGTCCCAGGTATGAAGTGTTTGCGTGACATTGGACAAGTTATTCAAAGTTTCTGGATCAGTCAACTGAGGAAAATGTAATAAAATAATACAATCTATTGAGGTCTTTCTAAGATGCTCCCTTGTGGTGTGGCGGGCACAGACCTTGGCTTCTCAAAGACTTGGCCAGTGAACCCAAGCTCGGGTGGATCCTTCACAGCTGGAAAAGCTCCCCAGGCCATCTCGGATGCTGAGTTCCTGTGGAGAGCTCCATCACCAGGTCAGCCACAGGAAATGGGAGATAGGAACAAGACTTAGTCACAGTCTCTGGAAGGCATTCTACTAAGCTGGAAAGAAATTGGGGTCTGTGGTGGGGAAGGAACCTCCCTCAAAGGATGGCGTATTAAAATGCTTATTGTTACCACCAACATCCCCACTGACACCATCGCTGTCTTCACCACTTTCACCACCACTATCTCTGGCATCATCGCTATCTGTCATCGTCACTACCATGGTCTTCATCACCAATACCACCCTCTCCTTTTGCAGAGGAGGAAAATGAGGCCCAGAATGATTATGGGGCCTGCCTAGAGTCACAAAACTAGTAATAACAGGCAGCATTTATAATGCACTTTAAGATTTGCAAAAGACTTCACAAATAGCATCTCATTTAGCCCTCACAACAACCTCGGGAAGTAGGTACTGTTGTTATTCCCATTTTACAAATGAGGAAATTGAGGCAGACAGAGGTTAAGTGACTCGCCCAGGTTCACCCAGCTAGTAAGTGTCTGAGGTGGGATTTGAACTCCTGGCCCCACCTCACTCCCTAATAAATGCCTGAGGTGGTATTCGAACCCACAACTTCTTAACTTGAAGAATAGTTCCTCATTCGCTATGCCATTGATTCTTAACCCATCTTGTTAGCAGCATAAACATCCAGAATGAGATACATTATAGTTCCACGTTAATGTATTATGTTTCCTGGTGGGACCTCAGTTTTCTAATCTTGAGTATTATGTTCACTTGCAAACTCCTTCAAAATCAGCTGACAAGCCCCTCCAGCTGCTAGAGCCTTCTCAGGGAAATCTATGCACTTTGTACATACTTTAAAAATCTCTCTCTCTCTCTCTCTCTCTCTCTCTCTCTCTCTCTCTCTCTCTCTCTCTCCATTTTGACAGAATATAAATTCAACTCTTTCATTTCTGTCTTCAAATCTCCAGTACCTATCTCAAATTCTGGCACATAGTGTAGAGACTTTTTGATTTGTTAGTTGTGGGCATCATCTTTTGGTCAGGCATTTGCAAACTAGAGGCAGAGCAATGCCCTCAGGGGAGTGGGTAATAGGAGACGAGACTATAGAAGGGTCAGTAGAGGAAATTTAGCAGGTACATTCTGGAGAAAAACACTTGGAGGAGAGCACAGAATCTTAGCATGTTTATAAATCATCTGGGCTATTTTCCTTTATTTTATGGATAAGTAAATTGAGGCTCAGATATGGAAACTGACTAGCTTAAGGTCACATAATAAGCATGGTGAAGCTGAGCTTAGAACTCAGCTCTTGAATTTCTACCTCACTACTGGGTTATATTCCCTCTAGCCTTTAATATAATCCATGCTTGCTGGATGAATGAATAGACTCACCATGATGGGAGAGATCAGAGGGGTATAGATTTTAGAACAGGGGTTCTTAAGTTGGTGTGTGTGTGTGAGAGAGAGACACTCAGAGAGACAGACAGAGAGACAGAGACAGAGACAGAGA
>CM053770.1:235455163-235518069 GCA_028658325.1 Potorous gilbertii | reverse complement strand
GAGGGAATAAAAAAAGGGGGGATAGAGTAGGATAGAGGACAATATAGTTAGTATTACACAGCATGATTATTATGGAAGTCTTTTGCAAAACAACACACATTTAGTTTGTATTGAATTGCTTGCCTTCTCAGTAGGGATGAGTAGGGAGGAAGGGAGGGAGAGAAGTTGGAATTCAAAGTATTAGTAATAAATGTTGAGAATTTTTATTGCATATAATCGGGAAATAAGAAATACAGGGAATGGGGTATAGAAATTTATCTTTCCCTACAAGAAAAGAGAGAATATAGGGATAAGGGAAGGGTGGGGTGTGACAGAAGTGAAGGTACTTTTAGGGAAGGAGTAATTAGAATGCAAGGCATAATGGGATAGGGGAGGGGAGAGATGGGGAGAAAAATTGGACATGTTACAAAATGATGTAAAAGCAATTAGTATGAAAGCAATTGACTGGATTAATTACTGAGAATAAATCAAAGACATCTTTAGTTTGGGGAAAAGAATATTAGTCTAAATTTCCCAGAGGCAGGTGACTTTGGGTAAAATTTGGCATTGATGGAAAAGTTAAGATTTTAATGGTAAATTTGATTTTATGATTGCTATTTAATCAGGCCCTAGAACATGTATAGAAAGACATGTAAGCCATTTAAGACTTTCCTCAAAAGATATTCCTTAGCCAAAGTGAAATTATAGTCATATTTGAAACCTGGTTATTGGAACTTGCTATTTTAAGATGCTATGGGACTATTAAGTGACTGTTCTTCTGAGTCTAACTCCAGGTATGGATAGCAAGAAAGGCAGTCTGAGCCTCCAATCCAAGATGCAAGTAAGCCTGTGCGATGCTGGTATGAACTGCAAAAGGTGATCTCATGGGAAGGGCTGAGGTAGGATTCTCCTGATTCAATTTCCCCACTGACACCTGGCAGACATTAAGCCTGAATGAATGCAAGTTGACAATCTACTCCTACCTGGAATTGACATTAAGTTGGAGAGATATTTGTTCCCTGCAATGTCCCTACTCTTATTGGAAATTTTCTAGGCAAAAGGTTTGTAAGCTTAATACCAGATCTGTTAAATTATAGATTGTTGGTAGGGAAACATTCAAGGTTAAGTCTAAAATTAAGCTATTCGGCTTAGGACTTTAGACCAACAACAATAATTTAGGGTCTCTTAATTCTTAGAAATAGTGTGGAAACAATTAGGTCAAGGGCTTGTGAAGTTAGCATATATAAATACTATTTGTATCCCAGTTGGTTAATGTTTTAAAAAAAATCTTTTGTGGTCTATATTGTAAATGCTTTAAAAAGAAGTATCACCTGACCAAAAGTTGGAATGTTTTATGTGATATGAACTGTGTTAAAAATAAAAAATAAAATTAAAAAAAAAGAATCTTCCTAAACGTCAGAATAAGACATTCCCCTGCTCAAGAAGATTTAGCGTCTCTCCATTGCCTGTGGAATAAAATACTCATTCTTCTTTGACATTTGAAGTCCTCCATAGTCTGGCATTAGGCTAACATTATGGACATATTTCACATGCAGAGTGTGTGTATTGCCTATGTGGGTTATGTATACATCCTCATAGGTTTCTCTAAATGTGGTCCACAGGAATTAATGAATAGATATCTCTGGAATTTCACCCACCTCTCTCCAAGAGGGATTTTGATTTCTGCCTAGAGAGAAGCAGTATATTGGGGCCACAAAATTGGCCCTCCCTGTTCTCCTCAGAGAATAAATACAAGACTAGAGTTATAAGCTGGATAACCCTAACACAGACCTCCAAATACTTCTAGGCTAGGGGAAATGATTTTTAAGGTAAAACCATTTTCTAGTCACTCTCCCTTTAGCATCAATCAATGAACAACCATTTATTAAGCACTCAACGTGTTCCAGGTTGTGTGCTTAAGTGTTGGACAGGCAAAATACGGTCCCTGTCTTCAAGAGACTTAAAAACTAATAAGGGAAATAACATGAAAATAAATATACATAAAACTAACTACATAAAGGACAAATAGGGAATAATTAACAGAGGTAAGGCATGAGAATTAAGAGTAATTGAGAAAAACTTCCAGTAAAAGATTCCTTAGAGAAACAAATCAGGGAGAGCTGCAAAGGCTGTTGTGATAGGCAGGTGAGATGGGTTAGGAGGTAATGTGGTCCTGAATTAGACTGGAGGCTGGGTGAGCGGAGTAAAGAAAATAGAAGCAAGAATTTCCAAGTAAAGACATTTATTTGGGGCTTAGAGGAAGTCAGGAAGGTCAGTTCTTGGAGCAGAGAAAGAAGAACATTCCAGATGTGGAGGAGAGCAAGAGAAAATGCCCAGAAACCAAGAGGTGGAATGTCTTGTTCATGGAACAGTCAGGAGGCCAGCGTCATTGAGCTGAAGAAGACCTGTGGGGGAGTGACTTGTAAGAAGACTGGAAAGGTAGGAGGAGGGTCAGTTATGAAGAGCTTTGAATGCCAAACAGGATTCTGTATTTGCTCAGTGGATACAGGCGAGGGAAGGGAGGAGAAGTGGGATCAGACCTGTGCTTTAGGAAAATCACATTACTGGCTAAATGGGGAATGGATTGGAGCATGGATAGAATTGAGGCAGGTAGACGCACTAGCGGGCTATTGTAATAATTCAGGTGTGAGGTAATAAGGGACTGCACCAGAAGGGTGGTAGAATGAGAGGAGAGAAGGGGAGATGTTCCAAAAGTGAAATCAACAGACCCTGGCAATAGATTGGACATGGAGGGTGGGAGATAGTGAGGAGTCAAGGATGACTTCTAACTCATGAGCCTGAGGGATGGAAGGGGAATGTCCTATGCAGTATTAGGGAAGGAACATGTGCCCCAAATTAACTCAAAGGTTTGACTTGCTTTTCTTTTCTTATTTTATTCTTCCTGTTCCCATAATGGAAAGGACAGACTTTTAAAAAATCTCTTTTATTCATTTTAAGCTTAAGTACAAAATGAGGAAAGAAAAAACTTTTCATCTACACAAACATGAGAGGATTCAATATAAATAATAAATTTCCATTTCAAAAAACCTTATGTAATGCATACTACACATTGTTTTCAAAGCTACCCAGCTTTTCTGTGCTTCCTTTTAGGTTTCCTTTTGTTCTCTGCTGTGCACTTTTTATTTTATTTTCTCCTTCACCCTCCCACCCTAGGGCTACAATTTAAACGTAAAAATGTATATACACATATGTATGTGTGTATATGTAAATATATATGTGTGTGTCTCTGTGTCTGTGTGTAAGACCATACTATACATATTTCTATTTGTCAGTTCTTTCTCTGGAGGTGAATAACATCTTCCTTCATAGGTCCAGGTCTTTCCATGTTTTTTGTAAATCACCAGCCCATCATTTCTTATATCCCAGTAGTATTCCATCATAATCATATACACATAGCTTGTTTAGCCATTCTCCAACTGAAAGGCATCTTATTTTAGCTACTGACTCCATTTTTAATAAAAGCTAGTTACACAGAGATCATCACAAATAGCAATTCACAGATTCTTTGATCCAAGTCAACAGCAAATAGAAATCAGAGAGGTCATACAGATTAGAATATACCAGACAAAACTGTACAGAAAGTCAATGAGCTCTCCCATTGGGAGTGTCATAGCTCAACCAAGAGAATGTATTCCTGGTCTTATCCAAAAAAATGAACTCCAAAGTCTCTAGTGAAATCGGGTATATGTTTAGAGCACTGGTTCTTATCTAAGTTGGCTTGTTCTCAAAAGTTTTTTCTCTCCCTCCAGGGGCCTCTCCCTAAAGAGATCCAGGAGCCACACTTCTCCTTTCTCAAAGCTAGAGGGCTAGAAGAGTTTTTCCTTTTCCAAGATCTCAAGCCTACTCCAGCCCTCATGCAAGAACACAGATTTGAGCAATCATTCTTTCCAACAATGAGGAGTGTATTAAATGACTGCACCATGCTTGAACTTAGAGGATAAGGATTATTTCATCTTCATCTTTGTCTTGCCTGCTTAGTGATCAGCACATAGTAGGTGCTTAGTCAATGTTTGTTGAGTTTGAGTAGAAACTGTGAAGTATATACTACAATTGTATGTTGTTATTACCATTTTAAAGATGAGAAAATGGGCAGAGAGGTTAAATAATTTGCCCAGCTAATAAGAGTCAGGGCCAGGATTCATATAAACTCAGGTCTTCCCTGATTCCAGGGCCACTCATCTTTCTCCTGTGCCCCACTGGCCCAGAAGATTTATGTGTGAATGTGAAGAGCAACCACACTGACTCCATGTAGGAGCAATTTTGACAATTAGTACAAGTATGACAGATACATGCTTATGAAATCATAAGGACATTTATGAGGCAAGATGCTTTAGAATGAAAATGCATTTCTAACAGAGTTAAAGTAGAAATATGGAACCGCAGAATGCAGCATCCTTGACATTTCCTACTGGCTTAATCTGTTCCTCCTTTAAACCTATAAAATGTAAAGCTGGGCCATTTAGAATAGTAATAGTGCTTGGAGCCATCTGACTCAACAGAGCTAGACTTTTAGAAAAAGTCAAATCTCTTTTGGCTTAAGGGACTATATTTTCTTGGTCTGGTTTTTAACAAATATAAGATGTGAGATCATAGCATCATAGACCTAAAGCTGGAAGGGACCTTAGAGGTCATGAGGCAAAAAGTCCTCAAATGAGAGATGAAGAAACTAGAACAGAAAGAAATTAAGTTATTTGCCCATGGTCTAGGAGGTATCAGAGGCTGCATTAGAATTCAGCTCTTCCTGATTCAAATTGCAGTGTCCTTTCCAATAAAAGGTGCTGTCTTTTAAACAGGAATCTTTGAGCTCATTTGGATCAATCCTATCTTTTACTTAAGGAGAGTAAGGCCCAGAAAAGGAAAATGACTAGGTCCAGTAAACAGCAACAAGCATTGATATGGTCCAATAAACAACAAGCACTTATTGAACACCTACTGTATACAAGGCATGGTCTAATTAATGGGGATGCAAAGAAAGGTGAAAACATGGTCCCTGACCTCAAGCTGCTCACTTTCTAATGAGGGAGGTACACACAAATATGTACATGCAAGAGCAGAAAGGATGAAGGATGGCTTCCTGGGGGAGGTGGTAGTTGAGTTAGGTTTTAGTCCATAGATAGATAGAATATTCAAATGTTAAGGGGAGGAGAGAAGAAAAAATAGCTAACACTTTTGTACCACTGTTATTATTGTTGCAACATTTCAGTCATGTCCCTCTCTCCATGACCCCATTTGAGGTCTTCTTATCAAGGATACTGGAGTGGTTGAGCATGTCCTTCAGCTCATATTACAAATGAGGAAACTGGGACAGGCAGGGTTAAGTGACTTGTCTGAGGCTAGATTTAAACTCAGGTCCTCCTGATTGCTAGACCAGCACTTTATCCAATGTGCCCCCTAGCTACCCTTTTCTGTATCACTTTTAGGTTTTATAAAAAGCACTTCCTTCCTAGCACCATGGAAGGGACAGCAGATATTATCATCCCCATTTTGGAGATAAGAAGACTGAGGCCCTGGGAGATGAAGTCAATCAATCACCTAACTAACCTAGCTAAACACCAACTCTGTGCCAGCCACTGGAGATAGAAAGACAACACTGAAAACCATCCCTAATTCTCTATCTTTGATGAGTCAGCCATCTACTCAAGGAAGGAGATGTGCAATATACAGGCACACAAGAATTGGACAAGCTCTAAAGATGTCCATTCAGGTGCATGTTGAAATCTGGACAATTGACATTTTTCATCCATTTGGTTTTTCTTGGGTGGCTGGCCAGGCTAAACACCCTTTGAGTGATTATAAGTCTCTTCTAGGAGATTCTGGAAAATCTTAGAGTTTGATGTAATTAATAAACCATTCTCTGCAAGCAAGAGCATCCAGAGGACCTCACCATACACACAGAATCGCCCCTCAACCTGGATTGTACTCCTCCATCACAGTGGTAAATAACTGTGGCAGGCATACCTTCCCTTCTTTTATGCTTTGCCTAATAGTTATTACCAAGAGAATAACAAAGTTAATTCTGTTATTACATAAGCACAGTAAGATCTTACATTTTCTATATCTTTTTGTCTACATCGATAAAGATGTGATCTGTTAAATATCATTTGTGAAAACACTCTGGTTGCCTATTAATAACCTCATTGAGGATGTGCTCAATATATAGGTAATTAAAAAGATTTCAGTCAGATGGGAGAGAAGACATGAGTCAGTAGTTGTTAATACTTTCTTAGTCATCTTGTTAGAAGTCAACAAGGTCTGAGATTTTTTTTCCCATGCCCTTTGTGCCTTCCCTTCCTGTATATGTTGTATTTATCTTGTAAATTTTGTAAAAAAAATGATTTACTTTGTAAGTTAGTACTTTAATACCCTCCCCAGTTTATTACCACCAACCTGGATCTCCTTTATATATAACTGACTTTGCCATCTTTATTGTCTTTCATAATGTTTCATAGCATAATGTTTCAAGGAGAGTTATCTCTTATACAAAATAATAACATAGGAGGGGGGAAAAGTAGTTCAGCAAAACTAACCCATCAGTCAGATCTAGTACACATAGTGTTTCATTTTCATGTTCATATTTGAAAAGAAAGGAGAAAGATATATTCTCATATCACTTATTGGGGGGAAAACCAGGCCATTATAATTATACAGCATTTCATTTCAATTTTTTTATTGTTATTGTCAATATTTTCATTTACATCATTGAAGTCATTGTGAATATTTTTTTTCCTGGTTCTTATTTTACTTTGCTTTGTTTGTTTAAGTCTTCCAATGCTGATTTTCATATTGAATGTTTCTTACAACAGAGTAATATTCCATTACTTTCATGTACTTTTGCACACTTTTTATCAATGATTTAGATAAAGGCATAAAAGGATCATAAGACAGATTTAGAGCTGGGAGGTATTGTAGCTTGTGGATACCACCTAGTACAACCTCTATATTTAATAAATGAGGAACTGGGGCCCTGAGACATTAATTGACTGCCATACTCATTTCCAGCTGACTAATGCATTCACTGACAATCAGAATGCAAAAATATTAAAATAGGTTAGAATAATAGAATGGAATAGAGATAATTGTGAACCCTTGGATTAAAAAAACCAACTTCCCCCTTCCTATGTTATTATTTTGTCTAAGAGATAACTCTCCTTGAAACATAATGCTCTCTATCATGCACCTCAGAGATTGTGATGTTAGAGTCCAAGTTTGACTATTTTCCTGTTTTTGATTAAGAAAATAATTTGTTATAATTTTTCAGATTTGAATGTTAAATATTTGCTGACTAAGGTCTTTTCTAGGCTTTTTGGACTCCTTGCTACTATATAACAATTAAATTAAATGAGTATCAGTTCTGGATGAAATTATCATTGTTAATGTTGATGTCATTTCTGTTGTCCATCTCCCATTTTTATTTTAAATAACTTGTTTAAATAATTTAGGGATAACTTTTAATATACTTTTCTCATTACTATTCTTTCTTCTCATTTCTTATAAATTCTGATCATAGCTCCGATGAGTCAATGATCTGCACAGACAGCTGACTCTAAGCTAATTGCCATGCTCATAATTTGTCTTCTTGTGTCTATTAAAAAAGAGTAAGTTTCATTGCTTGTGATGTAATTTGGTGCTTGCCACATCCACTACCTGTCAGTTTCTTTCTGAAGAACATGTTCATGACATTGCAGACTGAGACTTCTCTTCTGAAAATTTCTACCTCTTCATGTTTCTTTCTCCTGAACTCATTTGTCCAAATCTCTCTCCTAAGCCTGTTTTTTCACTTTTCATTGATGTTACCAACATTAGAATATGGACTGATTTGCTATTGAAGGTCTAAGTAAAGTTTTTTCATAGAATTTCTCTACTCTTTCATCCTAAACAACCTAAGCTGCAAATATTTTCACGGTGTCCTTTTTCCAACTACTTGTCATTATTATTAACCCCAACTCTGAAACTAACCCTGTCCCCAACCCAAATCTGCCTCCAGCTCTGACTCAAACCCTTTAAGTTCAGTCTATGACTACATTGCCTCTTCTGGCTTCCTTGTCACAAGGTCAACTCCCAATGACTTTGAATAAACCAGGGCTCCCAGATGACTTTCATAAGTTGTTTTCTTGGTCATGCCTGCCCCCATTCTCCATCTTATTTCCTACTAATGCCCTCAACAATTCCTGTGGTAGTTGGTATTTTAATCCAAGTGTTCACAATTATCTCTATTCCATTCTATTATTCTAACCTATTATAATATTTTTGCATTCTGATTGTCAGTGAATGCATTAGTCAGCTGGAAATATGAGTATGGCAGTCAATTAATGTCTCAGGGCCCCAGTTCCTCATTTATTAAATATAGAGGTTGTACTAGGTGGTATCCACAAGCTACAATACCTCCCAACTCTAAATCTGTCTTATGATCCTTTTATGCCTTTATCTAAATCATTGATAAAAAGTGTGCAAAAGTACATGAAGGTAATGGAATATTACTCCATTGTAAGAAACATTCAATATGAAAAGCAAGCATTGGAAGACTTAAACAAACAAAGCAAAGTAAAATAAGAACCAGGAAAAAAAATATTCACAATGACTTCAATGATGTAAATGAAAATATTGACAATAACAATAAAAAAATTGAAATGAAATGCTGTATAATTATAATGGCCTGGCTTTCCCCCCAATAAGTGATATGAAAATATATCTTTCTCCTTTCTTTTCAAACATGAACATGAAAATGAAACACTATTGTGTACTAGATCTGACTGATGGGTTAGTTTTGCTGAACTACTTTTCCCCCCTTCCTATATTATTATTTTGTATAAGAGATAACTCTCCTTAGTAAAACAGGGGAAGAGGTATATTGGGAAAGTAAATGATGTAAAAATAGAATATGACATGAAAATGGGGAAAAAAGTATTGAACAGCCCAAGGCCAAAGACTGATCTTTGGGACATGCTGCTACAGACTTCCCTCCGGGTGGACATTAACTCATTAGTTTTAAGCCCATTACTTCAACTAGTACTGGATTCACCTAACTATACTATCATTTAGTCTATATCAGTTCTTTTGTCCACAAGGATAACATAAAAGACTTGGGCAAATGCTTGGTTAAATACAGGTAATAGTCAGCATAGGAGGTCAGGAAGTCCAAAAAATATGAGAATAGTCTGGTATGATTTCTCTTGATGAAGCAGTACTGGCTCTTTGTCATTTGTAAAGGAAGAGGAGACATTTTGCTACTATCAGAAAAGTAGAATACCTAGTTCCATTCTGCCCGCTCTGATCTTGCTAAATTAAACTTCTAAGGTTATTTTCATGGCCCCAGACAATAACCAGGGACATGGAACTTTATCCCCACAACCAAGAGGTAACTGAAAAGAACTTCTGCCCACAACTTAAAGAGGAAGCTAAGTGGAAGGAGCAAGATCCTGAAGTAGAAACAGTCAAAGAAAAGCTAAGCCTTAGAGCTTGTGCTGGCTGGGGGCAGTTGGGTGTTTGACTCACAAAAAGAGAGTCCTGAGGCTAGCTACAAGAACTGAGTCCTCTTTGTTTGAGGGGCAGATTACAGAGAAGCTACAATTTAGTAGAAGATGAACAGATTGCAGCAGAGAGCAGCATGTGACCAAGGAGAGAAGTCCAGAAGAAATACTGTAGATGATGATGCTGTGGAGGCCCGTGAGGTGGCACTATAACAGACAGAATTGTCTGGCAGTTATGTTGGGGGTGGGCAGGAAGCAACAACAGTTTTGGAGGTGGAGAGGGTATTTTAGCTACATGAAGTCCTGGGAATATGAGTTGCTCTGGATATCCATGCACTCTCTTGCCATGTATGATTAGTTTCCAAGTGTTCTCCCACCAGTGATCTATGGAAGAGAACATTCCTGTGAAGGCAGGAAAAGGGGGAGGATTTTCCTTGTCATTTGTTTTGCTACACTGATAAGCAAATGTCTTTTTTTTTTTTTATTTGAAACCAATGTACTCTCTGTTTGGCCTAGTAAAAGAAAAATGAATGGCAGCTCAAAAGCTGTGGTTTTGAATGTCTGTTGTTATTCAGTCATTTCAGTCATGTCTGACTCTCCTGGCAAAGAAATGTAGTGGTTTGCCATTTCCTTCTCCAGCTCATTTTATAGATGAGAAAACAGAGGCAAACAGGGTTAAGTGACTTACCCAGGGTCACAAGTGTCTGAGGCCAGATTTGAACCAAAAAGATGAATCCTAACTCCAGGCCCAGCACTCTATCCACTGCACCACCTACCTACACATCTTGAGTGGAGGATGACCCCAAAAATGCCTTGAACCTTGGACCTTCAGAGGTCCAAGACTGAGGTGTCCTGAACAAAATTTAATTATGGCTACATGAATACTTCAAAATCATTCTTAGATTAGATTGTCTGGCATGCAAGAGGAAAAGAAAGATAACTCATTTAAGGTTTCCAAAGTTTCAGTTTGTATATTCTCCCATCCTTGTAATTCTGTTTCATAAAGAGTTTATTGCCTAGATGTGTTAAAAGGATTGATTAAAACTACCCTTCATGCAACTGACTTGCAGCATTGCTCCCATAAATTTGAGTATAAGACTTTTACAATATTTTCAGACATGTGATTTTCAGGAAACAGTTTCATTAAAAGAGGCCCTTGAAATTACCCGAATGGGGTCAAGCCCTGCCAATCAATACTCCTTGGTGCCAGTTAAAGCAGGCTCCATCTTCCATTAAGTGATCCTAGTCACCATTGATCTCTGTCCCTTAATGAATTTGTCAACATACATTGCTCTTCCCTGTCACGATTTCTTTCCCCTCAGCCAAGCAGGACCTGCTGTCTTAACCTTCCTCAACAGTCCTAGTTCATTATTATGCATTGAGAGGCTAGACTCATTATCTGAAGACCCTTTCTGTCTGGGAGAGGCAGGAAGCAGTCTGAGAGGTGAGATAGTCTTTGGAAAGATGAGATGGCAAATCTGTTCCTGAATGGTTTTTGGTAAACAAAGTTGGCAGCTTAAAGGAGGCAATTAATGAGTCCACAGTTTATAAATTGGCACATTGCTTTGAGGATCAGTCAACAGATATACATTGAGCATATACTGTGCGCAGTAGGAGAAGATTTCAAATGAGTTATAGACAGAATAACAGTACCGGAACATAGAACTATAGAATGTCAGAACTAAGTGATGTTAGAACACAGACTATCAGAGCTGGGAGGATCCTTAGAATGGAGAGTATTAGAGGTGGGGAGAGGCCTTAGAACATAGAATGTTAGGCTGGGAAGAAACTTAGAATGTAGAATGTCACAGCCAGGAAAGACCTCAGAACATAGGAATTCAAAGTCAGAGGACATTAGAAATAATGTAGCCCAACTTTCTCATCTTACAGATTCGGGAAATAAGGCCCAGAATAGTGAAGAGATTTTTCCTAAAGTTCACGTACCTATAGTCCATCTTTGGCTATGGAGAATGTGAAAGGAAGTGATAGGAGATAGGGATGAAAAAGAAGTGGGGTAGGTCCAGGTCAGAACACAAAATGTCAGGCCAAAATACTAGACTTTATTAAGTAGGCAAATGGGAACCATTGAAGGTTTACGAGCAGACAACTGACATGAAGTGACATAGGATGATGAGGAAGATTAACGTTATACAAATAAGATGGAGGACAGACTAGAAACAGAGGAATTATCCTGATCATTGAGGAGGAAATGGGGGGGATAGAGTAGAGGTATATTGTAGTAACTTTGTGATTGATTGAATGGGGGGGATAGCAAAGGAAAAGGAGGAGTCCACAATAACTGAAAATTGTAGCAAGAGAAATTTGTATCCATTAATATTCATTAATCATTAATACCATGTTCAAAGCACTGTGCTAGATTCTGGAGAAAACATAACATTGGGGTAAGACACAGAAATGGGAAAATGAAGAGGAAGCCCAAGTTGAGTAAGATAAATTCAATTTTGGAGATGTTGAGTTTGGAATTATTTATAGGACAAGTAAGTTAGGAAGTGGGGGGGGGCAAGAGATGTAGATTTAGAGGTGATGAATGAACCCATGGAAACTGGAAGAGCTCCCCAAATGAAGGCAAAAGATAATAGAAGGGCAGGCAGAGCCAGAAATGGTAGCTAGTCCTGATTCCTAGCTGAGTACTTTGTGGTACACAGTGTAGCCTAGGCGCCCCATCACAGGTGTCCCTACCCCAAGAGTTACACCAGGTTCAAGGCATTCTTTGGTTAACATCCAATCAAAACTGTAGCTTATGAGTCCCCACCAATGTTTTTCAGTCAAACCAACCTGAGTACACACTAGTTCAACAGTATACACACATTTATGCACACATACGTAAACAAAATAAATAGCACGGATTATCACTCCATACGAGAGGGTTTCCCAAAGGTTACCACCCCAATAGTAAGAAAGAAAATGCACATAAACATACATGGCCAGGGAATATAGAGTTGTTACATGTATGTTCAGAGTAACATGGATGGGGAAAAGCACACTTCCAAATTTGTTTGTCCCTCATTCTTGAAAGGACCATATCAGGGAGGGGATGCCATGACTTGCAAGTAAACTGGATTTAAGTGAAGGAAAGTTATGCAAAGTCACCAGCCTCACATTTTCCTCTGGAGCTATCTGGGTCCAGTGGCCAGGTATAGATCAGGATGACTGGAGATGGCCCTGCATGATGAAATTTAAACCATTGCTCTGAAGTGCAGGCTCAATCAACACTGAGAACATATAGAACCAAAGCAACTAATTCTCCTAGATTGGCAACCCAGCCTACTTGTGTCCAATGCAGAAGCACTGCTGATGTTATTGAACTGATCCCTAAGTCAGCTGAGTAGCAGGCTACTGGACTGAATTGGATTGGACTGGACTGGGTTACTGGGAAGCTGGGTTGCTCAGCTTGGCTATTCTCTCTACAACGCAGCCATCATCACTTCTCCATAACTTGGTTGCTCTCTGCTGCCATCTTCTGCTAAACTTCCACTTTGGACTTTCTAAATAAGTGGTAAAATTTTCAGTTGTTATCATAATCTTCAAACTATCTGGCCCTTTTGTGATTTAAACCCCACAGTGGGTCAAACAATCTGCAAGAGGCTCAGGCTTATTATTAATTAGAATATTTTTTTTACTTCAAGTCTATCCACAGAGTTCAGTTCTTGTTTGACCTAGAATGAGAAAATCTTTCCAATACTGGTCCATAAGGAGCTTCATTTAGAAATATTGGAGGGGCAGGACATAAGATCCTGCATTTGCCCTGCATTACTGTTAGCAACAAAATCACCACTCTGCCTCCACATATATATTTGAGGTTGCAAGGTAAAATAGATAAAATTATGGATTTGGGGTCAGGATAACTGGGTTTGATTCTGCCTCAAACAATTACTAGCTACGTGACCATGGACAAGTCACTGAACTCATAATAGCCTCCGTTTCCCTATGACATAATAATACTTAGAGTACTTACCTCCCAGAACGTTGGTGAAAATGCTTTAGGCAAACTTTAAAGTATTATAGGTCTATGATCAATTATTACTATTAATGTCTTATCTCTCTGATTAGGTTTAAAAGCTCCCCTGTGTTAAATACCCTGTCACTCTCTTGTCATTCCCATGTCATCTAGGCATGTGCCAGAATCTCAAATACTTTTTAGTTCATCGATCCTTAAACCTACCATGCTTGGCTTTCCTGTATTTCTTAGCTTTTTCCTGCCCTAAAATCAACAGAAGAAAAGACTGTCTAGATCTGAGGAAAAGCAGAGTTTGAAGAGTTAAGAATATTTAGAGAATTTTGAAAATAATTTCTAACCTATACTAACAATTGTCTTGATTGGTAGCAGATTCAGAGAGCATTAAAAGGGACACTGGAGGTCATCTCATAAACCATCAGGTTCCCAGGACTTCTCACCTTGATAGTGTGATTTGACAAAGTGCAGATGATGTATTTCAATGGGGAAAAAAAAATCATGAGATTTACACTCCGACGATATTTAATCCTATCTAGGCTCTGATGCTTCCCACCTGTGTGACCTCGAAAAAGACCTTTTCCTGCCTCTGGGTCTCCTCATTCTCCTCTATAAAATACAAGAATTGAACTGAATCATCTCTAAAGTCCATGATGTTGTGAGATGCCATAGAACTGTGGTCACAGCCTATTTGATCATTGATTTAGAGCTGGAAGGAACTTTCTAGATCTTCTCAACCCACTCATTATTGGGAGCAGGGGCAGAATTTGAGATCTGACATGACCAGGGTCATGGAGTATGTTGAGCCCAAGATTTGAACCAACTCCAAATACAGTGTTCTTTCTATTATCCCTGACAGCCAACATGGCAATGTGGGCAGAGTGCTAGAAGTGGAGTTAGGGAGATCCAAATTCTAATTCCATCTTTGTCACTTGCTAGCTATGTGACTAGAAGTAATCACTTTGACCTCTTAATCTTCAGGCTTTAGTATCTATAAAATGGAGCTGATTATGTCTCTAGTCTAAGAGTTCTAAGCCATCTTTGTTTCATGGACCCCTTTGGCAGGCTGGTGAAGTCCATGAACACCTTTTTAGAATAACATTTTTAAATATATAAAAAAATACATAGGATTACAAAAGAAACCAATTGTACAGACTAGATCTTTTGAAAATCAAGTTCATTGGCCCCAGGTTAAGAATTCTAGTTCAATTACGTACCTCAGGGTTTTTTGTGGCTTTTTTTTTCAAGGTAATGCTTTTCAAGCATTTTATACATTTTTAATTACTTACTCTGGGCTAGGCGCTCAGAGACCATCTAACAATTAAAATGTCAGCCTCCTTAGCCATAGTATGAAAAGCACATGCAGCAATGATCCAGCATAAATTCCATTGGGTTTTGTGGTTGCTACATTTTTTCTTGAACAAAGAATGTTTATTTCCAAGATTACAACATGCATTTGGATTTTTTTGTTTCATTTCAATTTTTAAAAAGCATTTATTAAGTGTTTATTATGTGCCAGGCATTGAACTAAGGGCTAGATGTTTAAAAAAAAAAAGATTAAAAAAGAGACAGCAGCTGCCCTCAGCAAGCTTATTTAATCAAGTCTTGGGAGCAGCTTCTCTGCCTCAGTTTTTCCCATGGCAGCTGGCGAGTCAAACCTGAGGAGTCCACCACTCCTCCTGTGGGGGCTTTTGCACTCAGGCAACCAGGAAGCTCCAACAGTAAAGGGTTGGTTCTCTGGACCAGTTAAGTCTCCAGCACAGTTTTACTACCTTTAAGACAAAAGTAACCTGTCATGGAGTAGGTGTTGTACTACAGTAGTAGCATACTAATATCAGTTATCATTGAGGCAGTTAGGAGGTACAGTGGTCAGAGTCAGGAATCAAGACCTGAGTTCAGATCTACCTGCGATACTTAAAAGTTGTCTGACCATAAGAAAGACTCTTTACTTCTGTCTGCCTCAGTTTCCAACTTGTAATGGAGATAACACCTACCTCCCAGAGAAAGATGAGATAATATATGCAAAGCACTTTGCAAACTTTAAACTACTATAATAGGGAGCTGTCATTATTACAGTTACCTTTATGACTTAGAATAATATCAGGTATTCATAGAGCACTTTAGAGTTTGTTTTCATGATCTCACTTGAGTCTCATATCCAAGGTACTAAGGGTATCACGATCCGCATTTCACAGAGAAGCAGAATGAAGCTCAGAGAGTGTGCCAAGGTCAAGTGACCTTGTCCTGGCTGACTGAAACAACTAGCAAGTGTCAGAAGCAGGATTTGAATCCACCTCTTGATCCTAGGAGCCAAGTCCTGGGCTTTTCCCACTAACCCACACTGAGTAGGCTGGAATTTGTCCTTTATTGTGTCAGTCATCACCTTCCCAGCTTATGTGAATCTTGGAGATGCTCATGTCACTGAGAATTCAGATTAGATTTATTTTTCTTTAATTTCCCTCCTGCTGCAGAACAGGTTTCTCTCTAGTCCCTGTGGTGTGATAAGCATCTTCTCATCACTCTGAACTCTGATTCTTACAGCAGCCACTGTAGCCAGGCTCCCTGGCCTGTTGACAACACATCAACTAATTCAGATTCAGGGCCTGTCATCTTCCACATCCACTCACCTTAACTCCAAGACCATGGCCAACCTGCTGTGTCACTCACACTAAACCTCAATTTGGCCAGCACAATGGGCAGACCGTGCCTAAATGCAGCATGGGAGAACCCAGGCTGAGGAGAGGGGCAGGGTAGGAGAAAACGTGTAGTCAAGCTGAAGGAGTCCTATTTGGGTATCTTGAGTTATGATTCTTGCTATGCTAATTTTACACATAAACAACAGAGATGCAGAGAACCGGATTGTCCAATGTGACAAGCTAGCTAATAGCAAAGAAAAACTAGAACTCTGGTTTCCTAACTCCAAGCCAGCACTCTCTTCACTCTGCATTCAGTACATACACACAGGCAAATACATCTTTCACATTGCCCTTTTTACCTTATGATTATTCCTGCCTCAGCCAAGACTAAGCTCCTTGACCATAAACTCCATGAAGGCGGGAACTGACTTATTTACCTCTGCTCTGTCCTCAGCACTTCTCTCAGTTCTGTACCCAGTAATCATTTACACAGATTAGCCAAAGATAACCCCTGTCCCAAAGTCCATTTCTCTCCTTTATGGTGGAGATGAAGTCCTTCCCTGTACTGAGTTCTCAGTCTCCAACCTTCTCCAACACTCTTTAGGACTCATCAAGTGGCAAGTTCTTTCAGGCAGTCCTGGCTTCCAGCTTTGAGAAGGAAGATAGAAAAGACCAACTCCACTTCATGTTGCTGAAGAAAAAAGATTCTGGGAAGACATGAAAGAAGCCACAGTCTCCATCATGTCCCTATCCCCTGCTTTAGAGACTTTGGGGAGTTTCCCCTTGGGTGAGATCTATTCAACCTCTCTTTGAACCACATCTTGATAGCCCTCTCCAGACATGGGACCTCTCCACAGGTAGAACTTTTGCTATATAAGTTTTCTAGAGAATTTGATCTAGGAGGATGCTTAGATTTCAGCAACTCATTTGACAAAATCATTCATGGTTTCCTTGTCAGAAAACTGGGGAGATAAGAGTTGGACAGTGGAACAGTTAGATGAATTGGGAGCTGATTGGATGACTTGATTCAAAGAATAAGCAATGGATTGCAATTACTTTTCTGTTTTCTTGTTTGCATCCCCTAGAAGAATGTAAGTTCTTTGAAGGCAGAGACCATTTTTTTTTTGTTTTTGTTCCCTGTAGTGCCTAGCATACTGCCTGGAACAAGGTAGTCACTCCATAAATGCTGTTAAATTGAAGTGGATTAAATCGCACAGGAGTTTACTGAACCTAGACACTGGTTTCCAGTGGAGTGACTCGGAGAGTTGTCCTTGGTTCTGTTAGTTATACTTTTATCAATGACTTGAATTAAAGTGGGAGTTCTTACACTGGGTTCATATATTTGCGGGTTTTCTATATTGATAACCCATTTCAATTTTGTTGGTTTCCTTTGAAATTCTTTGTGTTTTA
The DNA here is from genome assembly GCA_028658325.1 of Potorous gilbertii. Taxonomy (NCBI): domain Eukaryota; kingdom Metazoa; phylum Chordata; class Mammalia; order Diprotodontia; family Potoroidae; genus Potorous; species Potorous gilbertii. The sequence continues at coordinate 235,500,583 of CM053770.1, read as the reverse complement.
TTCATTTAAAAATATTATTGAAAAAAGTTCCATAGGCCTCACCAGGCCAATAAAAAAGATCCATGACTCACGCCCAGAAGAATAATCTGGATTAAAGCATAGATGACATGAGGCTGGAAATCTTAACTGGCAATTCGAAAGAAAGAATCCAAAAGCATCATTTCAGGCTGACTCCATGAGTTTAAGCTATCAAGATGAACTTGAAATGGAAAAAAAATGTAAAATCCTTCACTCAAGTTGACAAAACTAACCACACAAATGTAAGGGAAGGGAAGTGGAAAAAGGTCTGAGGGCCTTAATGGCTTTAAGTTTAACATGAAGTAGAAAGGAGGATAAAAGGAATAAGCATTAATATAGAGCCTATTATATGCCAGGTACTATGCTAAGTGCTTTATGATCCCTCCCACAACCCTAAGAGTTAGGTGCTGTTACTATCCCCATTTTTCAGCTGAGGAAACTGAGGCAAAGACTAAGTGACTTGCCCAGGATCATATAGCTAGTATGTGTTTGAGGCTAGATTTCTTGAATCCATACCTAATGCTCAATCTATTTCACCACCTAGCTGCCTAAGATGAGTCACCCATAGTAGCATGTGTCAAGTATAGAAACCAAATGAACTAATGCAATCCTTTTTTCTTTCTTTTTTTGTCCTAACCTGTGATTCTGTTGGTGTAGAGAGCTTCCCAGTAAGGAAACTCCCTCTGCCGATGCAAATCAAAAGCTTTTTGCAACATATAGCCTAGGAGGGGGACGCTGTCAAGTTGGATCATGTCCAGAAGAAGGTGACCAGAATGCTGAGGGTATTGGAGACTGTCCTATGAGGATCAGATAAACTGGAGGATATTTGGTTTAGAAAAAAGAAAGGGAGAGAGGGGGGAAGAGAAACTTGCCATGATATGGCAATTGTCTCTGAGGATTCAAATGGCTGTCCTGTGGAGGAGGAATTAGACTCACTCTATGTGGCCTAACAGGGCAAAAACAGTAATCTCAACAAGTTAACATGCATTCATTATATGCCCACAATATGCCAGGTATCTGAGAAACTTGTGAAGATGGCACAGGAGCAGATTTCAGCTTGATATCATGAAGAAAATAAATTCCTAAGAATCAGAGCTGCCCAAAAGTGGATTGGGCGGCCTCTAGAGGGAGCAACTGCCTTTCACTGGGGGACTTTTGGTCAGAGACTGAATGGACATGTGTTTTGAAAGGGTATATTTGAACCAGATCACCCTTTAGGTCCTCTCTACCCTGAAAGCCTATGATGGCATGATTCTCCTCCAATATTTCAGTACATCCATGATGCCTGCAGTGGGACTAACCCTTATACCAGCACAGATCAAAGTTCATTCTCTGTGATGACTCTAATCTTTCTATACACCTTCTGTAGAGGATTTGTAAGGACCTAGAGGAGACAGGATGAACACAACATTCATGTAGTGGGGGGGCTCTAGGGTGAGGGAGTCAAGAAGACCTGAGTTCGAATCCGGACTCAGATACTGCCCAGGACATTTCACCTCTCTCACTATCAGTTTCTTCGTCTATAACATGGGGAAAATAATAGCACCTACCTGCCCAAGTGGTTGTGAGAATCCAGTGAGCTAATATATGGGCAGCACTTTGCAGACCGTAAAGCTCTACATCCCAGGTCAGCAGGGGCAGCTGGGTGGTGCAGTGGAGACAGCACCAGTGCAGGAGGCAGGAGGACCTGAGTTCAAATCTCACCTCAGACACTTGACGCTCACTAGCTGTGTGACCTTGGGCTAGTCACTTAACCCCAACTGCCTCATCCTGGGTCATCCTGATGAATATCTGGTCACTGGATTCAGATGGCTCTGGAGGAGAAGTGAGGCTGGTGACCTGCACAGCCCTCCCTCACTCACAACAAAGTCATGTCATTATTTCTCTGATGGCATGGTCTTCCTCCACAACGAAGGATGAACACACGCACATCCCAGGTCAGCAAACTATGGGCTGTGAACCAAATCCAGCTCACCATCTGTTTTTGTATGGCCCAAGAGCTAAGAATTGGTTGGGGGGGTATTACATATATATATATATATATATATATATATATACACACACACATATACATGCATGTGTATGTGTGTACACATATACACATATCTGTATCTATAGGTGTGTACATATATGTACATATACATGTGTGTATATATAAGTATGTATGCATACATATACATATATGCATGTGTGTACATACACACACACTTTAACAAGCACAGACTCTATTGAAATGTTTATGTAACCTTGATGCCATTGCTGCCAGGATACAGAAGGAAAACAAATCCCCTTCCCTTAGCCCTCCTATGAAGTGCGAGAAAGAGTTACTGGAGTCTCGAGTCCCACATGTAAAAGACAAAGACAGAAGTAGGAATAGAAGTTGGTCCTCCTTTTAAAATCTGCTGAGTGAGCAGCTCTCCCTAACTCTCAAGTCAATTGCTCCTGATGCAACTCCCTTCCCCCACTGCTGCCATAGACACCAAAGAGATTTCTATGTCATCCCAAACTCCTTCAGTACTGAAGCCATCTATCCCCAGAAGTAGCCAGGGGGAACTCCACTCACTCTTGTTCCATGGGATACACTTGACCCCCATTACACAAGTATCACCAGCCCCATTTTACAGAGAAAGGAACTGAGACTCAAATCAAAAGACTTGTCTAGGGTCATACAGCTAATCCCCAGGAAGGTCATGACTCAAAATCAGGTTATTTGATTCCAAGTCTGATGCCCTTTCCTTTTCCAGGAGGATGATTGGGGAAAGAACAGCACTGGGTAGGAATATGGGACTGCATGGCTGAATATGGTCAGTCATACCAGGAAGCTTTGGGCTTCTATCCAACTAGGTGCCAAAGTGGGTAAGAGCTCTGGACTTGGGAGCTGTGTGATCCTGGCCACTCAGCTTCAGTTGCCTCATCTGTAAAATGGAGATAATAAGAGCAGCCATCTACCAGGGATTCAGGATTAAAGGGGACGGCATATGTACAGCACTCTGCAATAAGTGCTAGCTATTATGATGAGCTGTGGAGAATTCAGCCTGAAGGCAATAAAGACAGTACCACAGGAGAAGTTCAAAATTTGAGACTTGGCTTGGACACTTATTAGCTATGTCACTTTGGGCAAGTGATCTTTACTTATCACAACCTCAGTTTTCCCCTCTGTAAAGTAAGGCTAACAATACTTACCCTCCCTAACTAACAGGGTTCTTATGAAGAAAGTGCTTTAGAGGCTGTAAAGTATCGCATAAATGTGAGTTGTTGAAGCTGCCCCAGGCACAGAGGCCACAAAGGAAGCCTTACTGTGCATGCTGGGACCTGAGCACCAGCTGGCCTGGCACCCAAGGAGCCAGCTGGGGAGAGCCCAGACACAGTCTGTTCCAGAGGAGCTGCCAACTGGTGATCCCCACTTAACAGATTGGGAAGGTAGACCAGGGAAAAAGAAGCAACCCAAACAAAGTTTCAGCTCAGCTCCTGAGAAACTCAGGCCCCAGATTCATCCACCCAGATGATGGTGTTCTACGTTGGGGAAGGAAGCAGTGTATGTTGGATCTGTGGGTATTAAGCATTGAGTCTTCCTTGAGGGTAGAATTAGGGCACTGAAGTCCAAGATCCAAAGAGAGACTGGGTTCTGCTGTAATGGCATTTTCCAGGATGTTCAAGGTTACCCAGCCAGGTTCTCTAACGCGGGTGAGGAGAGAAGGCCTCAGTGGAGCTGAGAGGAGCCTGGGGGTCATCTGGTTAAACCCTCTTATTTTACAGAGCAGGAAACTGGGGTTCAGGAAGGTTTTAAGTGGTTTCTCCAAGATCATTACAATGTAGGATTTGAACCCAGGTGGGGGAAGGGAGAAGGGATGGCACTGAGTCATAGGATCCTAGATCTGGAGATGAAAACCATGAGAATCTCAGACCCTTTGCTGGAAGGGGCCTTAAAGGGAACTTAATCAACCCATATCACTTTACAGACAAGAAAACTGAGGCTGAGAAAATATTGTAGCATCATGAAATATAGGTATGAAAAGGACCTTAGAGATCATCTAATCTAACCCCTCATTTTACAGTGCCCACTCTGAAGAAAACAGATTGGAAGAGAATGACTAGAAGAAGAAGGGGAAGGCAGTTGGGTCAAACATTAGCCTGCAGCTGCTACTTCAGTGAGAACTGAGCTACTGAGAAAGCAGAGCCAGCCATTGACAGCCAGACTAGGGGTCAGGAAGTGGTTTCAAATAAGGTTCTGGTGTTCCACAACAGAATCATGCTGTGCTCTGTAGATTCATGGTATTGTGGAAAGAGTATTGTCTGTGGAATCAGCATTAATTTACTAATCAATCAATAGACATGTATTTGGCCCTATGCTGGGTGCTGACACAAAAAAGAAACAAAAAAAAAAACCAATGAAATAATCCCTGCCCTTGAGAAGCTTAACCTCTACTGAATCTGAAGTCCTAAATTAAATCTCAGCTATTATGTACTTTCTCTGCGACCTCAGACAAGTCTTTTACTTTCTCTGAACAATTTCCTTTTCTGTAAAATGACAACTGGACCAGAACAGGGCTTCTTAAAGTAGGGCCCATGAACTTGAAAAAGAAAAGTCTTTCGGTAGCTATAGTTCAAGAGAATTGGTTTCCTACGTAATCCTCCATATTTTAGTTTGTGCATTTAACAACATGGTTCTGAGAAGGCATCCTTTGGCTTCACCAGAATGACTGCCAGAGGGGTCCAGGACACACACAAAAAGGCCTAGATTATGTCCAAGAGTCCTTTCTAGATCTACTCCAAAGCTCTCTTTAGACATTTCTACCCCTGGACTGTCCTAGAGTTAGATGTTTCTTCAAGATGCCACTCCAGGCTCTGCTATAAATGCTCAACCTGGTCTTGGGCAAGTCCATTCCCTTCTCTGGGCCTCAGTTTCCCAATGTGGAAAATGAATGGATCAGTCTAGATTATGTGTCAAAAACAAAGACTGCAGACCACACATGATCCACATTTTAGAATGCTCCCTCCACATAGATTAAAACATAATTGGAAAATATTTAACAAAATAAATAAAAATACAATAAAACATAGATAATATTAATGTGAGATTCTCTAAGTCAATTTGAGGCCTGCAGGGATCCCTATGTATGGTTTCCAGTTCTCCTTGAGTTTGACACTAGGGCAAGGTGACCTTTAAGCCCTCTTTTAGCTCTAGAACCTCTGACTCCTATATAAATTCCAGTTTGACGGTGCAGGATCAATAGGAATTGATAGAATAATCAGTCAATAACCATTTATTAGGCACCTACTATGTGCCAGACACCGTGGGAGAGGCTGGGGAAACACTCAGAGGCAATAGACTATCTTTTCTCTCAGGGAGCTCACAATCTAATTAAGAAAAAAAAAAGACCTGGAGGTAGAACTAAGGCTTTAAGATGGTAAATGTCCCTTTGAAGTAAAGAGAGTTGGGGGGTTGGGGGTAAGCCTGGGGGTCAAGGTTCCAAAATCTCTCTACCCCAAAGATAGACTACCAAGTGCTAGTCTCTTTCTTGCTTATGTTATGAATGAATGAGTGAATGAATGAATAAATAAATGAAAAAGCATATCTGAAGGACCTACTACGTGACAGACATCGTACTAGGTGTTGAGGATACAAATACAAAATGTGAAACTGTCCTTGCTCTCAAGAATTTAAATTCAAACACATGTAGATGATACATGGAGAGAAGTGGTGATCAGGGAAGGGGGTTTCAATGTGGGCAGCTACTGTGATGACTTGTCAGTGATGAATGAGCCAGAGGTCAGTTACCTGTCCTGCTTTCCCAGGAGCAATGGTCATATTGATTTGTTTAATGTTTTCAGAACAAGAGGTAAAAAGTAGGGGGTGGCAAAGATTAGGAGGGGGGAGCTAGAAGGCAGAGGAGACTGCAAACAGTGGCCCCTAGGCCCAGATTGCCCAGGGGATAATAAGATGGGATGTGAAGTATGGCCTAGAGCAGGCTAGATCTAGTTCTTTCTCTAACAGTGCTCAGATTATTTAGCTTTGAGAGTTTGAGTAGGAGAGGAAAATGAGGGTAGAAAGTGGCAGGTGTCTTGTAGAGTAGAACAGTAGGAAAGGAAAGGAAAATCAAAGAACAGAGGAAACTGTAGGGCACCAAGGAAACAACATTAAGAAATTGTGTTGTGCAAAGCATGTTAGTTTTGGGGTCAGAGGTTTCACGTTCACTTCCCACTGCCACCGCTTCCTCTGTGACCTTGGACCAGTTGCTCAATCTCTCTGGGACTAAGTTTGCACATTGGCAAAAGGAGAGGGTTAAGTTAGACAGAATCTGAGGTCCCTTCTAGCCTTAAATATAGGAGCCTGTGATCCTGTTCTGACTCTTCCTGTACAAGGAGAGGATTGAACTAGATGGTTCTGCCTCTATTATCTGATGAAAAATGGCTTCCTACAGTCCCCCTGACTCCCTTCCCTGATGCCCCTCTAACCTTCAAGGGGACTCTCTAAGAGTCCAACATATTGTCTGCAATATCTTCAGGGAAGTCTTGCAGCACAGAATGGGAGTTCATGCTGCTATCCTGAGGACAGGGCAGTCGAGAGAACTTTGAGCAGAATTTAGTCCTGGAAGGAGCCTTAGGAGCCACAGCGTCCAAGATTTAGAGACAGTGGGGAACCTTAGAAGTCATCACATCCAACCAAGTCAAATAAGCCACAGGGTCTCAGAAACCTAGATTTGGGGCTGGAAGTAACTGATCCCAGAGAGGTTGTGAACTAGCCCAAGTCACATGGATAGCCGAGTTGAGATTTGAACCCAGATCTACAAATCCAATGCTCTTTTGGCTACACCAAACATTTCAAAGATATGCCCAAGGCAAATATCAGCCCCCAGGTCCTCCGATTCCTAATCCATTATTTTTCATTACATCATGATTCACAGCTATATCTGTGCACAAAGAATGTGTGCATTGGGGATAGATTAGAGATAGGAAAAAAATGGAGGCAAGGCAAACTATAAGGAGGCTAATGTAGCACCCAGGTAAGTGTTGCCAAGGATTGGAGAACATCATAGTAATTACTATAATTATATATAATTATGTTATATATAATATTATAATTATATCATATATGATTATAATATCACATAGTAATTATTAATAAAATTATATTAATTATAATTATATTAAATGTAATAATAGAATTGGAATAGGACTAGGCCAGACTCAGGACGTGTTCTATCAGTTTAATCATCAGGAGCTCATCCTTGCTTGGGTCTGAGAGGGGAGAGAGAAAGAAGAGTGGAAGATCACATCCAGTTTTTCTAGGCTGACTTGTCTGGATGTTTCCTTGCCTATCATATCTTACCTTCAGCTGTATCTGTATCATAATGCGTATCCCACCCTCGGGAGACTGTAACACTATTTTAATGCTATAGCTAAGGAAGCTCATGCCAGAGGGTTGGCTAATGGTTTCCATACGTAATGATACATGGCTAAAGGTCAAAGGATTATAGAGTTATTATTAGAAAGTTCACTCTTACCCCTGCCAAACCCTAGTTCAAACAGTACATATTCTAAAATTCCCCCCAAGTCCAATACTCCCAGATCTACAAGCCCCTCCCCGACAAGATCTGACCTTCACTGTTATCAGGCCCCTCCCAGCTCTGACATTACATATTCTAAGTGACACTCTATTTAACCACATTCTTTAAAGGTTAACTGAAAAAAAAAGCCCTGAACTGGGTCCCTAAGAAGAAAGTCAGCAGCCAGGAGCTGCTTTCCATCTCATGAGACTATAATGGCCTCTGCAGTACTGACTTCGACCACTCTCCCCAATCCATTCCTTCCCTCCCTCCTCCATTTCAATTTCCATTCTTTCCCGTCTTGCACCACTTGTCACACTTTCCATAACATGCAGGCCTGTGAAGTCCTAAGGATTGAATCCAGACAAAGCAGTTGTGCAGCATCACTGAGAAGCTGCTCTAAGTCCTACATAGAATGTGTTGAGCCAGCCAGAAACCAGCATGGAAATGACCAGAACCCAATCAATTTGCAAAAATTCCATGCTGGAGGAGTCAGGTATGTGCTGGACAAAGAGCTCTGGAGTCAAGGACCTGGTTTCAAATTCTGCTTCTGATCCTGTTTGCTTGACATTGGACAAGTCCATCAGCTTCCCAGGCCTCAGATTTCTCCTCTGACAAATGAGAGGGGTGCCCTTTGAGGGCCCTTCCAGCTCTCAGACTTCTTTCTGAGAAAGTGACTCCCTACAAAGGTATTCACCTGGCAGCCCAACCCAGGTCAGTCCTGTCTTGTCAGTGGCATCTTAGAGATTCCCTGAGCCCCTTCTATTTGGAATGATAATCTATAACCTCAGAGAATGTGGTCAACAGAATTATCACTCAGTCTATTAGTGTACTTTTAGATTTATCTTTGACGAAGAAACCCCCACAGACCGTATTGGTATGCTCTGTGTCTCATGGGGTCATGAAGGGTCAGACACGACTCAATGAATGAACAACAACCAAGTTTATAAAACACCCTCCCGCAACAGCATTTTTAGGGAGGGGAAATCACCATATCTCAGAGGATGAATATCAAGGTTCATCCAGTCCAGCCTATGCTTGAAGAGGGAGCCCCTCTCCTCTATAACATCCTTAAAAGTAGGAAACTTGCCCTCTCTATTTTTGTTCCAATTCAACAAAGATTTATTGTGAAACAAAACAAAGATATCGATGTGCTTACAATCAAACAATGGGAAAGCAGCAGAGATGAAACTAAGGTTTGGCCATTAACCCATTGTCCTAGGACTTCAAAAGTTAGAGGGCACTTATACTACTAGCTCAGCAGATAGAAATAACTGACCAGCCTCTTCTTCAAGACTCTAGTGACAGTGCTCTAAGAGGGGAGGAGTCTTATCTAAATTCCCACAAGGAGTGAGAATCAAACACTAATGCTCACAATGACTTCAAATCTTTGCTTTGGAGAAGAGTTCTAAATTTGGGTCTACCCTAGCTAGGACTTTGAAATTTGACTCAAAGAGGGATTTAGAGAACAAGGTTCAGATACCCTGGAATCAATCCTGCCCACCAGAACTGGAGCACAGACACTCATTTTTACTGTAATACTCAGGGAGGAGTTTTCATAATGTGATGGAAAGAGCACTAGAGGATCTAGTGCAAGTTCTTGGCTAAATCACAAACTTTCTAAGTTGATCTTGGTCAAGTCCCTTCTCCTGCTTGGGCCTCAGTTTCCACAATTGTAAAAGGAGAGGTTTGGGAAGCAGGGTGTTATGGCAGAAGGAGCAATGAACTCAAGATCATGAGATCTGAGTTTGAATACTGGCTCTGCTTCTTACTGCCTATATAAACTTAGTCAAGTCACTTCACCTCCATGAGGTTTCCTCATCTGTAAAATGAGGGACTTGAACTATACCTCTGAGGTCCCTTCCATCACTCAATCATCAGTCCTGGGTGACAGGTTGATCCCTTGGGATCCCTTAGGATCCTACGACAATTTGGGGGCTCCAATTGTGGGCCTCAGTTTTCCCATGTTAAAATGAAGCGATTGCTCAGGGTATTTTTTAATATAAATAGATTTAGAATTTCAAAGGACTTTGAAGGCTGTCTAGTACAAGCCTTTCTTTTTATATATGAGAAAACAATCCAAGAGAACAGGAATGACCAGCCTACCATCATACAGGCAATAAGGGGCAGAATCAAGATTTGAACTCAGTACTTTTCCTTCCCAGTCTAGCACAATTTCCATTCACCACTCTGCCTCTCTACCTGACAATCATGTTTTTACTGAGTGCCAAAGGGGAAAAAAGAGTTAAGTCTAAACCAAAGGATGAAGGCAACTGAGAAGGAGGGGTAAAGAAAAGGTGGTAGGATAGTCCCCAAGTCATATTTACCTTTGTTGAGTTTGCTTGGGTCCAGGCATGGCCATCCCATATTATTCAGGTCTCTCTTAGGGTTCATTTGCTCCAGAGAGGAGTATGGAGGAATGTATAGAGTCAGAGGAATACAGGCAGGCAAGAGAAGAAACATGGCCCACAGTTGGTGGAACGGCAGCCAGCAGCCAGATGAGTGCTCAACTATATTACTGGTATGGCATCCTCTGGCCCACCTCCATTACACCAAGTGTCCTAGGGATCTCGCTGGGAACCTGGAAAGGATAATACACCAGAAGTCAACATTTCTAAGAAAGTGGCTCTTGGAGCTTTCCTGAAGAACTCAAGTGGCTGTTAAAGTGGATGACAGCTCTATAAAGATTATTTGTTCAACTGTAAATAAATGGGAGTAAAAAAAAAAATTCAAGGAGTATTGAGCAGAGACCATCAGGCTAGGCTTGTGCAGAGATGGATGTTTCCTCAGCTGCTGCTGACCTCTTGTGGCAGAACCAGGGATTGTACATCAAATAAAATTCCCAACCTAATACCTAGGATTTTAGAGCTGGAAAGGAATTCAGATATGCTTTGGATTCTGGTCCTACGCCCTCTTTTTGATGAGGAAGAAACTGAACCACAGAGAAGGGAAAACACATACCCATCTACACATTTGAAATCCAACTCCCATGCCTTCCTACATACCATGGGAGCATAAGCATGGCCTGATGAATTTTTATTATCAATAATTATTATTCCAATAATAGTTAGGTTTTATTTAACTCTTAAGTTTTGTAAAGCGCTTCACAAACATCCTCTCAACTAATTCTCACAGCAATCCTTGGAGGCAGGTGCTGTTATCACCCCCATTTTACAACAGACTAAGAAGTGGCTTGTCCATGGTCACAATGGTTAGTAAGTGTCTGAGGCCACATTTGAACCCAGGACTTCCAACACTCTATTTACCGTGCCACCTCACTGTTTGCTACCTATGTGACCCTGAGCAAATCATTTACTTCACTGAGACTCAGTTTCCTCGTCTATAAAAGGAGACTAAGGACCATCAAGATCCAATCCACCTCCAACCCCACAATCTGAAGATCTCTGAGTTTGGAATCTGGAATCCCAGAAGTATTTTGGATTGGCTAATTGGAAATAGGGCAAGATTAAGGTTTGTATTTCACAGAATCTCAAAAGTCACTTTGGCATAACATACCTGACAAGTGGTCATCCAGCTTTTTGCTTGTGCCCAAATAAGTCAGGACACCAGCCACCCCCTGTCCACCCCATGATTTCTGAAGAGCACTGGGGTTAGAAGTCAGAATACTTCCAAAGTGGGTTCCAAGCCTGCATCCTTTGCTGACTAGCAATGTGACCTTAGACAAGTCATTCACCTGTCTAGGTCTCAGTTTCTTCCTCTATGAATTGGAGGGGGCAGAGGGAGTGGACTCAATAATGGATAGGCTACTGGACTTGGAATCAGGAAGACCCAGGTTCAAATTCTGCCTTAGATACTGCAAATGCAAGCAAAGTAGGATTTTTGTTGTTTTCTTTTTGGAGTTCAGTTTCCCAGGCTCAGGCTAAATTGTAAATATCTGAAAGACTAATCTGCTTTGAACCCTGATAATTCACAGCTGGGCTGAATCACGTAGGTTTCATGTCTTCTGGCTCTGAGCCAATCAGGGCCTAATCTTTGTTATATATTCTGGGAGGCTGGGATTTTGCTTTGGGGCTCACTCATGAGAAGGATCTTTTGATTCTCTGGACTAGACTCTGGGTAGCTAGCCAATTTTAGCTCCACAATTTTTCCAGGCCCAACAGGGCCTTACCAAGCTCCTCAATTAATTGAGCCACTACCCACATATTGGTGCTCCCCCACCTGGTGGTATATGTAAGTGGTTGTATTATTGTATTTAGACGGTTGGAGTCCTGTCTATTAGATTCTTTCTTGGACTATTTATCTGTTTTTATTTGTCTATTAATTAAAGTAAGATGGTTAACTGCTTTAAACTTGTCTTTCCTTTAGAAAAACAGATCAAAGAATCTGTGCTAGCAGCCCACCCTGTGTTCTAAGGCTCCTCCCAGCTCTGACATCCCCTGTTCTAAGGCCTATCTATCTACACGCCCATGACATAAGGGCCTATATTTATTCCCAAGTGCCAGGTTTGGCCACAGCCTATTCACAGAGATACTTTCAAACTTGTTTTTAGCTTTGACAACACACTGCCATCTGTCTTGACTCTATGTGATGCAAAATGCTTCCTGGAGAGACTAAGCTAAAGAAAATGGGAGAGTTTTACAGGCAGAATGAGAAATGGCCCTTAGCTGGACATGATGAAGACAAGCCCTGCATGTGAAATATTGCTGCTGTCACTAGGAAAGCGCTGCAGTGAATATGCAGGCAGTTTGTCGCTGACAAGAAGTGATTCAGCCCTCTCAAGAGCCCCATGCTCAATGAAAACAAATGTTAGCGGCCATTTCTCTATCTCAGTCTGCTACTGGCTAGCTGTGCCACCCTGGGTGATGCCATCTCTAGGATTCAGTTTCTTCTTCTGTCAAAAAGAGGGGGCTGGATTAAACTATTTCTAAAATCCTTCTCTAGCTGACATTGTGTCTTCCTATCCTCCCAACCCTGTCCTTCCCTTTTCGAAGACCCCTTCCAGCTCTGACATTCCCTATTCCAAGGCCCCTCCTAGATCTAACATTCTTTATGCTTTATGGCCCTTTCTGTCTGTAATGTTCTACATATATATCAGATTAAATCCTAGGTCTCTCCTTCTCCACCACTTCTCTCATCCATCCACCCTACCCACCATAGATTCTTTCTCAGGAACATTCTCCTCTCTGTTTACACAAATCTGCTTAGCCTCGGCCTAGTTCCACAATTTTTCCAGGCCCCATAGGGCCTTACCAAGCTCCTCACTTAATTGGAAGAGACTTCCTATGCAATATTACTGCAATTCACTCAATAGTTTTCAAGGACTTTCCTCGATTAATCAAAGTTGTGATTCTTGACTTCTTTTGTGTCATGGATCCTTTAAATAGTCATTCTGATAAAGAACAGATCTCTTCTCTGAATCATGCTTTTCAATCCATAGCATAAGGGAAGGAAGAAAACTTCTAGAGATGCCAAGACCTTTGGAATTCAGAATGATCAACCAGCAAAGTGGCCCCCAGAAGCAATTCACTAATACTTCCTGCTCACTAAGAGCTATGTTTCTGACCAAAGCCTCTATCTGACTTAAGGTTAGAAATTTCTTGCAGTTCCCTACTTAACATCCAATTGCTTAACTCTACCTTCTCCACATCATTTTAGAGGATGCCCTACCATCAATCCAAATGTGGTTTTCATTCACATACAGTGATTTTTATAAGAGGCAAGATCAAGGACCAGTTGTGGAAACAGGAAGAAATGGGTTCAAGTCCTACCTCTGACAAATACCCACTATCCAAACTGAAACCAAAGAAAATCACTTAGCCTCTCAGTGATGCCCTTACCCCACTTCCTGAGACTAGAAACCACAGATAATGAGGCTTGGTGATGAGGGGAGATGAGGAGAGAGGGGGAGGGGAAGTCTATATCATGGAATTCCATACACTGATGAAATCACAGGTATTGACCAAAAAGAAAAAAAAATGATTTATGAAAGTGTCACATTTATCATTCAGTCAGCCATCAATCAATAATTATCAAGCCAGCACCTATTCTTTGCTCAGCAATGCATTACATCTTCTGAGGGACATAGAGGTAAAAGGAGACAACTCAATTAAATGTGATGCAGAGAGTAATGGATTGGAGTCAGAGGTGGGGAACCTGAATCCAAACTTCACAGAACAAGTACTCTTAATAAAAGGATTTGTTCTGTAAAACTTGGACTCAGTTGAAAGGCCAAACCCAAGGACCTAGCAGGCCACATGTAGCCTTGAGACCAAAGGTTCGCCACTCCTTTAGATTCAAAGTCACTGGCTTTGAGTTCTAGCTCTATAAAAGTAAGGCATTAGATTAATTAACTGATCCCTGAAACTCCTTCCAGCTCTAAATCCTATAATGGAGCTATAAGATTTACGAATCACTTACCCTGAATTACTCCAGGGGCCTTGAGTAGTATCAGGATTATCACACCCATTTTGAAGATGAGGAAACAAAAACTAAAGCAAATAAGATGATTTGTCCAAGAACCCAGGGCTAGGGAGGGTCCCCTTCAGCTCAGACCCACTGTCTCCATTCCAATCCGGCACTCTTTTCTTTACAACAGGGACTCAACTTTTCTGTGTCTGGACACCTTGAGCAGGGGAATCCAGTGGATGTATCCCTTCTAAGAATCATGTTTTTGATCTATAAAATAAAAGGATAGCAAGTATTTTGTACAGAGCTTTAAGGTTTTCAGAGCATTCAATACATGTCAACTCACTTTGATCCCCATAACCCTGAGGTAAGTGCTATTAGCCCGATTTTCCAGATGAAGCAGAGAGAAGTGACTAGTTAGTATCTTTGGCAGGTCCCAAAGCTACTTACTTACTTATCTACAGATAGAGATAGATAGATAGATACATACATACATACTGATAATATTTAATAAAAATTTTAGACTTTAATAAGGGCCAAAGTTTGAATTAAGAAGAGCCTGGACCTAATAGTCTCCTTTGTTTAACTTAGAGGACACCTTTTGATGTCAGGCAAACAAATGGGACCTCCTTACCAGACCCTTCTTCTGGCATCTTAGTGATAAGGAAAAACACAGATACCTTGAGTTGTAACTTCAGCTTTGTCAACTCTGTTAAGATACCACAACTTCAAAGGCCTGTTTAGGACTGGATATGTAATCTGGGTGATGGGACTTTTCCTTATCTTAAATCACAGAGGCATGCTACGGAAAGAAGATGCCCATAACTTGGGATCATAAAACCCAACTGATGCTACTTTGTTTACAATGTGTTTATCTAAGAGAACTTCTTTCTCATGGCAAAATGTATATAAGCAAGAAGATTTCTGTACTGGGTAGCCAGAACATTTTTCTGGCTCCATAACGCATTATGTTACCGTTTTCTTTAATAGGGAATTGTTTAATTAAATCATAAAATGTATGCATTTAGCCTGTTGCCTTTTCTCTAACCAAGTTTTCAGGTTAACAATACATACATACATAGGTACATACATAGGTAGATACATAGATACAATAGATAAATACATGGATAGATACATAGATACAATAGATACATAGATGGATACATAAATACATAGTACATAGATACATATAAACGGATGGATAGATGGATGGGCAGATAATTTATTACATATAGTTATATATAATTCTTTCTATAAATATATATACACACACATATATATGTATATATACATACATACACACACATATATATTAAGGTCATGGACCTTACCTAACAGAGCAGCGTCAGCCTGGCACTGTGAAAGAATATAAATCTAAAGTAAGAAGACCTGGGTTCAAATCCAAATATAATACTTGTTTGAGCTTGGGCAAATCTCTTGGCCTACCTCAGCCTCAGTTTCCTTATTTGTATGAGGAAGGTATTGACTGGGTGTCTTTCTAAGCTCTAAATTCATCCTCTCATGCACTCTTTCAGAGACCTCCACAGAGTCTGAACTTTAACTGGTAGGACTGGGGAAGAGGGGAGGGAGAGACTGTATTTCTCTGCACCAGGTAAAACACACCTTCTCTCATGTCCTTCCTTAGGGGGAGGGAGGAGTAGGAGAAGGACAAAAATACTTTAGAAACTTGAATTCCACAACCAAAATAAAAATAAAAAGGAAGGCTTTCCCACCATCATTGCCATCTTTTCAGCGTGAGCCACAGACGTAGCATCACTGGGCTCTAAAACGTGGCCACTTGGGGGCTGACACACATTGCATCACGCTCATTGGCTGCTGCCTCCACCTCTGTCTAGGTAACACGAGGACTCGCGCAACGCCCGCTCCTCGCGCAGGCGCTGTTCGTCGAGACGTCACCCATACGGTGAGCCAACTTCCAAAGGCAGGAGGGGATGACGTCCTACTCTTAGTCTCGCCTGTTTTCTTGACTTGGTACAGCCGAGACGCTGGCCAATCAGAAGAGACCAACAGGACGGGTCTTTTCCGGAGGGTCTATATAAGGTTCCAAGTCGGTGGGGGTGGAGTCCTGGTCCTGAAAGGGGCGGGAACTTGAAATGATTGATTTATACTATTGGCCATTCAGTCCACGGAGTGACTTTGATGAGCAGGCAGATGGTCGAATTGAAAGGAAGCAGAAAGAGTCCCGCCTCACGTTACGCATAGCTCCCTCCCCCGCCACGTTTACCGTCGCACGCGAAGGACGGGCGATCTGGCCAATGGGGGGCGAGCACTGGGCGGTTGGGCGTTGTCGTTAGGGAGGCTTCGTTGCTAGGGAAGCAGTAGTAGAGAAGGTGGAGCGGCGACCGAGGCTGGGCTCGGAGCCCTGCAGGGACTTGCGGGATACGGAGTCCGGACCCGGTCTCCCCGGCCCCTACCGAGAGTATGGTCAAGCTGGCGGCCAAGTGCATCTTGGCAGGTGAGCTTGAGGTCACGATGTGGCCATGGGGGAAACTGAGGCACAGAGAGGTTATGGGATCCTTGATCTAGGACTGGAAGGAACCCCAGAGGCCACGGAATTCACATCTCTCATTTTACAGGAAAGGAAATTGAGGCCCAGGGAGGCTGTGACTTGTCCATGGTCACTCAGGAAGTATCACAGGAGAAAGACTCCTGGGTGGGTTCAAATCCCAGCTCGCTATTTCCTTGCCATGCGGTCCTGGGTCAGTCACTTCCCCTCTCTGGGTCTCTGTTTCCTCCCCAGTAAAATGGGCTAGAGGATCTCAGTGGTCCCTTGTAGCCCTAGATCTAGCTAGGACCCCAGAATTTTCATGTGCAAAATGAGGCATCTCACACATCCCAGGAGATCCCTCGTCCCCTTCCACTTCCAAGCTTCTTCTAAGTCATTTCACCCTCTGAGCCTCAGCTCCCCTCAGTGTAAAAAACAGAAGGTGAGATTTAAACTGGATGACCTTGAGGTCTCTTCCATCTCTAAAGCCATGATTCCCAGTGGCAGAACTGGGAATTTGAACCCCGCTTCTCTGACTTGGGGTTGGACACTTTCTCCACTACACCACAACAGCCCCTCCTGTCAGGTAGTCTCCAAAGTCCCCACAGCTGGCCATTACCTCAGAGGCATCAGCTCCAAGTCTGCTCCTGAAATTCAGTTCAGCATTTATTAAGTACCTACAACATATTGCTGTACTCCATCTGGGATTCCATTCATTTATTTGTTCAGTCATTTATTTATTTATTTACATGTTTATTTATTATATTTTAATTTAATATTTGTTTATATATTTATCTAACTTTATCTATTTATGTTTGTATTTGATTATTTAACCATATTTATCTATCCATTTGATTGCCTGTATAGTTACCCGTTTATATTTTTATTTCTGTTTTTGTTTATTTCTTTACCTTTTTAAAATCTGTTTACTTACATGCTTATTTCTTTCTTTCCGGGCCTCTGCTCTCATCAGGATAGGGAGCTTCTGGTGAACATTTCCCTTCCCTGAAATTTCTCTCTTAGAGTTGTGAATCATAACCTGAGATGGCAGAGGTAAGATTGAGTCTGGGCCTGGCCTCCAGAGTTCACATTTTGCTGTGACATCTATCCCCTGAATTCTGGGGGTTGTCTGGGTCTCATCTTCATTTTACAAAAGAGCAGAGTGGGTCACAGAGAGGGGAGTGTGGTATAATGGAAGCAGTCCCAGATTGCTTGCTTACTTACTAGCTAGGTGCCTTTGCCAAGTTTTTGGTTTGTTCTCAGCTTCATCTCCCTTGCTGCTCACAACAACCCTGACAGGGAGGTCTATGATCATTCCCATTTTATAGATCTAAAATAACAAGTAAATGAGAGGTCTGAACTTGATGTTCTGTGACCCAAGTCTGAGTCTGGGATCCTAAGACATCAATCTCCAGTTCTGCCACTGGGAATCATGACTTTAGAGATGGAAGAGACCTCAAGGTCATCCACCTCTCCTTCTGTTTTTGACACTGGGGGAAACTGAGGCTCGCAGGGTGAAATGACTTAGAAGATGCTCGGAAGGGGACGAGGGATCTCCTGGGATGTGAGACGCCTCATTTTGCACATGGAAATTCTAGGGTCCTAGCCAGATCTAGGGCTACAAGGGACCACTAAGATCCTATCTGGGCTCAAACCTAGGTTCTTGGACTCCGAATTATGCCCTGTCACAGAGGAGGAAAGGCAATGTGTGTGCAGCATTCTACAAATAATCATTGGAAGAGGGAGGGAGGGAGGGTGTGGACAAGGGAGTCAGGTCAGGAAAGGCCTGGTATTAGGGTTAGCCATGCAGATCTGGGCATCTCTTCTTTCCTTCAAGATATTCAGTGACAGAGAACTCACTACTCATCAAGGCAGCCTGTTCTATTTGGGGACAGTTACAAGAGTGAGAGAACTTTTCTTTACCCTCCCTTATTCTTTTTTATCTTAGGAAGGAGCCCTGATTTAGTGAGTGATGGTCAAGGTTTGAACTCAGCTCTGTTGACTCCAACGTCAGCACTATTTCCTCCACACCAAGTTTTCTCCCCACAGAACCTTAGGGTGAGGAGGGGCCCCAGAGAATCATGGGGTCATCAACATCCCACAGAAAGTGACAGAGGGTCCTGGCAATCACATCCTGAGAACCTTCCCCTGTTCTCTGTGGTTCTGCCTCCCTTCCTGATCGTGGGGTCCTCTTGATGGGTCATAACATCATAACTGTGAACCCATTGGACAGTCACCATTCTCACCAACACAGCAGAAAGTGCATTGTGTTTGCTTTTCATCATCTAGGCATCTGGCTCCTGCCTTTGACATGGTCAGGTTACCAGTTGTCCCATAAAGAGGTGAGGACCTGGATGACCTCTGGGTCCTGTCAGTCATCTGAGAACAGAGACCTTGTGTCTTACTCAACCATCTTTGTGTCTCCCTCAGTATCTGGCCTACTGCTGGGCTCACAGCAGGCCCTGAATCCAAAATATGCCTCAAGAGAATCAAGTCCTTTCCCTCCTGACAAACATGCATTGAACATCTGCTTCATGCTCGGCCCTGGTGATTTAAAAAATTAGGTAAGCCCAAAGGGCTTATTTTTTAATACAAAGGGAAGGCTCATGCCCACAGAACTCTTACAAATCAAAGAGGCCCAGGTAAAAGGATGGGGCAATCCAAGGAGGGAGAAATGATTTCATTAGCTGGGGAACAAGGAAGGGAAGGGAAGGAATTGGAAAATGCTCCTGGGAGCAGCAACCTCTGACATGACCTTACAAGAAGGGATACTCTTGGCATTGGGAACCAGAGGCCTCTCACATGGGAAGGGCTGAGTACCAGGCCCTCTTTCTAGAAGTCTGGCCTGAATCAAACACTTAGATCATAGATCTCCCTCCCAGGGTTGCTGTGAGGAGCAAAGGAGATGAGAATTGTCAAGGGCATAGCCCAGTGCCTGGCACACACTAAGAACTCTATAAATGATAGTTATCATAGAGCATGTAGCAGTTTCCAGATGTTTTCCTTGATCTCTGAAATAACTACAGCAGTGGCTCTACTTCACAAGTGAGTTAACTGGGCCTTAGAAAAGTTTGGTGATTTCCCCAAATCACACTGACAGTAAGTGTCATAGCCAGGATTTGTCATCGTTCAAATGTTCCCACTCATTTGAATCTCCTTCATCTCAATCTGGATGGTTGATTCTTGCTGAAGGGTGGGGGGAGCAGGCAGGGAAGCCCAGTGACCCCCACATAAAGGTGCCCATTCTATTTTGGGTTAGCCCGGGTTACTAGGAAGTTCTCCCTTAAATTGGCCCAAAGGTGCTTACCTGTACCTTCCATCCTCTGACTCTGGTCCTCACACAGGACTTGGCTAGATGAGAAAGAGTGAGGAGGCCATCCCAGATGGCCTGAGGTAGGGCTGGGGGTGGGCGGAGGGGAATAGGAAGAGACATTGAGAGGTAGGAGAAGAGACTTCGTAACTGTGTGTCCCTGAGCAAGTCCCTTTACCTCCTTCAGCCTTGGTTCCCTCAGCTAAAAAGTGAGGAAGCTGGGCCTTAGATAGTCCCCAAGTCCCTTCAATCTCCAAACCTGGGATCCTTTAGAAAGCATAAGCTCAGAGGAGTAGTTGTGGTTCAAGCAGTAGTTGGAGCACACCAAGTAGGCCATTTTGACCATCACAGAAGGAGGAAGAAGAGATAGGATTGGCTACAGAGTTTATGGACAGATTTGAGAGGGTCCTAAATGCCTAGAGAAGAAGTCATAGAGACATTGGGCATCGTTTAAAAGATTTTGAGCAGCAAGTGACCAACAGGGAGTGGTGTTTCAGGAAGCTGAATCTGGTGTAGTGTGTGAAAGGACCGATCCAGTAATGAAGTGCTAAGGCCTGAACCAGTGTTGGCACTGCTAATAGGCACTTCCTAATAGGAAGAAAGACATACATGTGAGATTTTGTGAAGAAATATTTGACAAGGATCAGTGCCTAATGAGGCTTTGGGGAATGCAGGCAGTGAGAATCTAAGATGAAGTTTTGAGCTAGGGGTCATTAACAGAAATGGGCAAGTCAGCAGAAAATGGTCATTTTTTTGGGAGGGAAGCATGTCTTGAAGTGCAGAGGGAAAGGCCTGACACCTAATTGGAAGTGACCATTAGGCAATTGGAAATGTGGGGGGGAGGTGGGGAAGCTGGGCTAAACATAAACATCTGAGAGTCAGCTAGTAAGTTGGACTTGAGGGAGGAGATGGTTGCTCAGGAATAAGAGAGGCCAAAAGGGAAGAAAGGAGAGTCTGGGACCAAACCTTGGCAAATGCAAGTGGCAGGAAGGTGGCCCTCAAAGGAACATGAAAGGAGCTGCCCATCACAGGGAAGGGAAAGGATCTAGATCAGAGGATCCTGGGTGTCTAGCTTCAGAGGGACCCCATGCACCCCAGCCCCACTTCCCTCCCTTTTAACGGGTCACAAAGGCAAGTCTCAGGTGAGAGTGGAGATCAGGTCCCATGGCATCAAAAACAAGGGAAAAGTCTCAAGGAATGTCAAGTGTTGTAAGCAAATCAAAGAGAATGAGGATGGAAAAAAGGTCTTTGGTGACTTCATGCTGTCCTATCTTTGAACATTGTCACCACTGCTGGTCACAGGGTCGGGTAGGATGATTAGGTTTCATCCTCCTTCCCAAGAACAATTTATAAGGTCTGAGAAGACTTATCACCTACTTAACCAGAGTAATCAGTTGCTATAGGAAGCATCTAGATGGTACTTTCTCCTCCAGCATCCAGGCCCCAGGGAAGCTTTCTCCAGCTCCCCTTTCCCCCACCATGGTGGCTCAGGTGTGTAACCCCTTTCCCACCAACTGAATTTATCTTTAAAAGTTTACTTAATGATGTATTTCATGCCTTTCCCCTGTCACCAAAATTACCCATCTCCCTTTCCATGTCAAAATGATGTCCTTCTCTTGCCTCATAACATATGTCAAAACCCCTGCCTTTAAAAAGCCTGGAGGAACAGATTCTTATGGTTGAAGGGGACCTTACAGATCTAATCCACCCTCTGGACAAAATTGGGAAATTTCATCTCAACATGTCATAATAAGAGCTTCTGCTCCAAGACCTAGAGTGCTAGGGAACTTGCTTCCTCTCCCCCCAGGCAATCCATTCCATTTTTTTCCCAGCTCTGATTGTTAGAAAATTTTTCCTTTTGCCAAGCCAAAGTCAGATCATCCCCCTTTCTTCTGCTTCTAGTTATGTCCTCCAGAGCATGGGATAATCCCTCTGCCACATGAAGGAGAATTAGGGTCTTCCCATGTTTGAAGACTGAAATGTCCTTCCTATCTTCACCTTTTCCTGTTTAAACATGGAAGCCCAGAGTGTCCTAGAGGGAACCAGATCATCTGTTGTATCCCTATCACTTTACAGATGAAGAAACAGGGGCTCAGAGGGGAAATGACCTGCCCAGAGTCACCTGAGAGAGAAGAGGCAGAGCTGGGATTTAAGTCCAGGCCTTTGAACCTCAAGCTCTTCATCTCTTCTGCCTCCCTCCTTCCTTCCAATGATCTAATGATCCACTGTCATTGTTTATATTATCTGTTTTCTCTTTGAAGACCTTCCTATGTATACACTCTACCTTGCCAGTGTCCTTTCTAAGATACTGGGCATGCATCTAGGCTCAGGACTTCAGAGGTGGATTAATCAGTACAGAGCAAACAACCCAGTGATAAACTCTTGAGCTGACCTGGTGGGTGAGAACCCCAGGGCATTTCACTAGAGAAGTTCCCTCATTCTCATAGGATCACAGACATAGAGATGAAAGGGGCCATTTCATATTCCTCTTTCATTTTGCAAATGAAGAAACTGAGACCCAAAAAGAAGTGGTTTGCCCAAGATCATCTAGGCAGAGGAAGAATAATTCTCTTGTCCAGCTGGACAACTCTCTTGTCCTTACAGCCGATTCCTTTGCCTATGGACTGGATGGCTCTTAATCACTGAGGTGGGCTTATCACCAACTTAAACCTAAGTAAGAAGCCCTGATTGATGAAGTTACCAGCCTTTGCTGGATCCCCATTTTACTCCCTGTTAGAAGCTTTATAGTACATGTCTACCCACTGCTCTTAGACATGATTCTGGCTGCCACCTGATTGATGGTGCCTCCTTAAGGTGTTGGACTGGTTTCTCACATGGAAGAAACAGTGGTCTTGACTGCCTCCTAATCATTCATTCTTTGCCTTAGGAAGAATTGGGTGTTGAAGAAATCATGATATTCTACGAGCAGGATTGGTAGAAGTCTCTCTTTGTCAGTCAGCTCCAAAACCCACCTTACTAGCATCTACTCTCTACCCCCTCTTATAAACTGGAATATAATGAAATATTTTATTAAATGACTTGTTGAAATTAAAATATATTTGACTTGAAATCCAAATCTAGTAACCTTGTTGAAAAAGAAAACACAGTTAGACTGGCTTAACTTGATCTCAGTGAACCCATGCTGGCTCTCAGTGATCAACCTTTCCTTTTCAAAATGCTCACAAACTGCTCCTGTCATAACCTGGTCTAGAATTTTACAAGGAAATTATGTTAGTCTTTCTGGACTGTGGCTTAAAGAATGGATGGATGAATGAATATTCTATTTTTTCAAAATCAGGAAATTGTCTTTTCGATTCCCAAGCATCCTCTTCTGTTTGAAGTGATTCCTCAAAACTCATTATCAATTTTTTAATCATTTGCAGGTTCTTTGAGTTATTCTGGGATATAGTTGTTCCAGACCAGGTGACTTACCCTCATTCAGGGGCAGAACGATACTTTCTACCCTCGTTACTTCTCCTGGATTTCAGTTCCCTATTAACCACCTTGGTTCTGTCTTTCTCTCCTTAGTAGGGAAACTACAGAGAAAATAGGAATTGAGGCATTTTGTATGTCTCTATCATCTGTCATCAACTTTCCGCCCCCACTGAATGGGAGGATAAAGGGAATGGGAAACCTAGTCCTTACTTAGTCTTCTTCTTAGCCCAAAAATAGGCCTGTTTTATTGTCTTTGGCATTTATTGCATTTGTGTGCTCATGCTGGACTTTAACCTTCCTGACATCGTTCTAATAGGAGGCCTTTACCATTTTAAAATATTTGTCCTCGGGTGCCAGCTCTCACTTGCCTCCCTTTTATAAGTCCTTTTTAAAAATTCAAGTGTGTTTAACGAGCTCTCTTTAGCTACATCCTTCTCTTTAGACCCCTTCCTCTCCTGTTGATTGGAATGAAGATTGGCATTAATGAGAAATGTCTGGGCAGAATTTTATTATTATGAATCCCCATCCTTCTTGTACTGACTTTTATAGACTTTACCGAAGAATCGGGGGAACTTCTCTTATCTCTGAATTTTCTGAAGTAAACAATGCTTATGTTTAGGTAGGGGTTTAAAACCCTCTCTGCCCAGCATCCATCACCGTGGTCCTCCCAAACTCGAAGGTGGCGCACTCCTTCCTCTCGAGAACCCATTGCTTTTCTTTCCCTACATGACTCTTCTTCATCGATCATAGAAAAGACCCAAAAGAGCAGCACTTCAGGTCACTCCACCTTCTGAGCAAAGAAAGTTTTCAACAAGACCAGTCGGACATGTCCCAGGCACTCTGTCCCCCACTGTGGCTATCAGGGCCAGCTCTGTGACCCCTAGGTCACTGACTGCATCATCCACTTCCTCCATCTGGCTTCACAATCTCCACAGTACCCACCCACATTGCTGTCTTGGCTCTGGGTGGGGATTGGCTCCTTCTTTCATCCACCCCAGCTGCTCTGCCCTGGCCTTTCATGCTTTTCCTGCTTGACAGCTTGTTCTTTTCCACCACCCTGGCTTAAGCCTGCTGGGTCTCTGAGTTTGCACTTGCCCTGTTCCTCCACAAATGTGCTTCTAAGTCATTTTGCGATAGTGGATTTGACTCCCTCTGCTGGAGTGTTTCCCCTCCACACAGTCCATTTTCTGTAAACACTAGTGACCTCCTAGTGAGTGACTGAAAGCAGGATCCATGCAGGAAGCCAGCTGGAGCAGAAACATCATAGGGGACCTTACACCCAAGAAAAGCCAAGGGCTCATTTGGAGGAAGACGAAAGTTACAAGGCACATGGGCTGGCATGAGGAGGATGTGTCATGGGTTGTTGATGGAACACTTGGCCACCATGTATTAATTACTGACTCTCAGAGCCTCCTTTGACAAAAAGACACTTGCAAAGAGCCTATACCCTCTAGGGAAGTTAAGAGAGCACCAGGGCCCCAGGACTCCTTGTACAATGTGGAATTCCTTGATTTCTTCCTCTTTAGCATAGCAACAAGTGAGATTGTCCAATCTGTCATAGAATATCAGATGTACAAGAGATCAAAAAGGCATCCCACCCAAACCCTGCCTCGGTACATTCGCCCTTTCCTGGCAGGGCCAACAAATGGTCGTCTAGTCTCTATCTGAACTCACTCAGTGGCAGGGCACTCGCTACCTTACTAGGCAGGGCTTTTCATTTTTGACAGCTCCAGTTGCTAGGTTGTTGATAGTGATATTGTGGCTGTTGAGCTGAAACCTGTGCTGCCTTATCATTTCCCTGGTCAGGCCTGGTTCTGGACCCTGAAATCATACAGTAAATAAATCCCTCTTCTATTTGACAACCCTTTAGATATTTGAAGACAAAAGCCATGTTCCCACCCCCTGCCAAGTCACCTCTTGTCCATGCTAAACACCCCCATTTCCTTAAAAATTAATTCACATTTATAAAGTGCCTGAAGGTTCACAAGCTGCTTTGTTCACAATGATGTCCTGTAGCAAATCCAACTGTAATCATTCCCATTTCATAGACAAGGAAAGAGAATCTCAGATTGGCTAAGTGATGTATGTATATGTGCTCTCACAGTCAACAAGTTTCAGAGTTAGGACTCAAATCCAGGGCTCCTGACTCCTCAGTAGAGTGCTTTTTTCACTACAACCAACATGCAGTATGAGCCAACCACTGGCAGAATACAAAGGTTAAGATGTGATCCCTGCCCTCATGTAACTTATAGTCTAGTAGAGTAATAAAACATACAATACCTACAATTCGTGATAAATGCATTTGAGAGTTTCAAAGCCAAACCTCTAAGAAATCCTAGAGGGAAGATCTTCATAGACTGAGGACTGAGGACAGACTTCATGGAGGAGCGACAGTTGAGTTAGGCATTAAGTGGTGGCTAGAAATTCAGTAGACAGGGAGAGGAAGTGAACATGTTCCAGGCCAAGATGCCAGTGAGCCAGGGCATCCAGATTAGGGGAGGGGCCGGGGAGGAGATTCCCAGAGGCTCAGAACAGCTTATTCAGACCCAAAAAGTGGCCTAAGCGTCTGGCCTGCAGGGAGAGGGTCTGGTAGCGCTTCTGCTCTGGGACGTGGAGGCGAGAGGAAACTTACCCAGGACAAAAAAAAAAGGAATACTTGCATCTGAAACACGGCCCCAGATGGTTCTAGTAGTCAAACACCTGTTTGCAAAAAGGCTTTTGTCATGGGGAGGAAGTCAGGAGTGAGCAGAGGCCTGAGAATGAGTAGCTAGGTCAGTCCAGGTCATGCTGCATTGTGGGGAGCGAAGGTAAAGAGAAGGCCCCAAGTATAGCGAAGTAGAAGATGATTTAGTTGTAGATCAAGGGGCTGAGGAAGCAGGTGGTTTTGTCAGTGTTACAGTAACAGGCTCTTAGAGAGGAGAAGATATTGTAGAAACAAACCAGCCAAGACATCGCAAGAAAGGCCAACAATCTACAGCGAAGGCAGGGAAGGTAAAAGGAAATAAAGGCTGGGCACAGACACTGGTACCCTTGAGTGCTGTCGGACCAAGAAGAATTCAATTTCTCCAAGGCTCGCCTACATCGAGTCTGCCGCTCCCAGGGTGAACTCAGTGCCAGAGCCCTTTTCATTTTGAGATTCCAATTTATGGTGCTATCAAGTAACAAGGAAAGCTGAGAAAATCAATCTCGGTAGGTGTAAGGGGAGTTTGGCGAAACAGACTGAGCATTTGCGAGAGGAGCCAGAGGAGCAGCGTCTGTAGGAACAGAACAATGATGGTAACAGGCTGCTGAGCAGGCTTGGGCGAGATTACTTGAACATGGGCTTCCCCTAACTGTGCAGTTGATTTTTAGTTTTAAAAGACCACTGGTCTCCCTCCCCTGGCCAAATTAATTTATAGGATCATTTCTGTAGAATTTTGGAGGTTAAAAAACATTTTCCCTTGGGGTTTTTATCCTCAGATGACAGATGGGGAAACCGAGACCTGGAGATATTGTGTGACATGCTCTAGTTCACACAGGTAGTAAATGGCAGAGCTGGTTCTCTGAATCAGGGTCTCTGTAAGTCAATCTGACTCTTATGCTGCAGCTGGACTAGGTGAGCTAGTTCTACCTTCTCATTTTAGAGCCTGCAAAAAGGAGACCCACCAAGAAAGGTGAAGACACCCATAGTCACCTAGCCCAAATGTCCGAGATGGGGTTTGAACTCAGTCCATCCAGATGGAAATTCCATACCTGAAATACTCCATTTAGTCACATTGTTATGTGGGACTTCCAGCTAGCAGTAACAGTGGCATCTTCATCTTTAAATGTTCAGGGGTGGGGGGAATCTTCCCTTCTTCTGTTCAACTTTGTCTTAGACGAAATGCCTTCCCCTGCAGCCCCTCTGTCTGAAGCTTGTCTGTACGTATTTGTCAACACATTATTTTAGAGCTGTCCATTGAACTGGGAGCTTGAGGATAGGACTGTGTTTTGCTTTCTTTGTATCTCCAGTGCTTAACATGGTGTCTAGCACACAGTAAGAACTTAATAAATGCCTTTTGACCAACTTGTTATTGTAAGCAAGCAGGAAGTGAGACCGTGTGCATGCTGTGAGTTTCAGGGACCACACTCTGTGCCTGCAGTCACTGAAAGTCTCAGTGATAACCTTTTCTCTTTAGTAAATTAATGTGGATGTTCGCAGCTTCTCCTGTAGCCATTGCGGGGCAAGTGGTCTTAGTTCCCAGACTGAAGGCAAATCGTTTGTCCAAGGGCAGGAAAGGTCCAAGTCTGACCAGGGCTTGTAGATTTCCTTGTGCTCCTTTGACCTCCTAGGTGATGCCACAGTGGGTAAGAGTGCCCTGGCTCAGATGTTCCGGAGCGACGGGGCCCATTTCCAGAAGAACTACACGCTGGTGAGTGTCTGTCCAAAGGCAGTCCATGACCCGAGTTAGAGAGTTGTGATTGAGAGGAAGAAAAAGGAGTAAATCCTTAGAGAAGCCAGAAAAAGAAATGCCTGCCCGAGAACCCAGTGGAGATCATTTTCCCAAAAGGTCTCAGATAGCGTGGTATTTACAATAACATGGTATTTACAGATCTGACCAGTGTCTCAGTCTTGATATGCAGCATCTCCCTCACATGAAGCACCATGTACTGAGGTCCATGCAGTCTTCATTTAGTATGTGCCACTGTATGCCCAGTCCTGTGGGTGCAGAGCTTAAGAACCTCCCAGTCTCTGCCTGCAAGGAGCTGACAGTCTCAGGAAGATCACGTGCCTCTGGAGCCTTCCCCTGCTAATCCTTGGTTTTCATTGGCAGACTACAGGGGTGGATTTGCTGGTGAAGCATTTGGCCGTTCCTGACACTAACGACAGTGTGGTAAGTCCTGCCTGCACCATGACACCACCAAAAGCCACCCATACCTTGTCTCATGAGGCCCACGAA
Source organism: Potorous gilbertii (assembly GCA_028658325.1). Classification (NCBI taxonomy): domain Eukaryota; kingdom Metazoa; phylum Chordata; class Mammalia; order Diprotodontia; family Potoroidae; genus Potorous; species Potorous gilbertii. Next base: position 235,472,482 of record CM053770.1, on the reverse strand, counting down.
TCTCAGCTGGTGACTGGCTTCGTAGTTCTTGACCTGGATATATGCCAGCATTTGGAAGCCACATCATGAAACTGGTTTTAGGAAAGCATCTCCGAGCTAGTGGTCCAGCATGCAACCTGCCTGACCTCCAGCTACCACCTGCCTGAGATTTGTATTATTTGTATTAAAACAAATTTTACCTAATTAGCAAACATCCACATACAGGTAGGGCAGGAGTGTCTGACCCTCCCCAGCTACTGTTGCGTAACTCACCGACACCAGGTGTGATGCTAGCAGTCTTGGGTTAATTAGTTATTGTAATTGTAAAACATTAATGCAGCTTGCACATATCCAGATTTCTGATCAGGTGTCAGTGCCGAAAGAGCTGGTGGCCTCTGGGTCCAAGCCTTGGCTGCCCCAGAAACCGACAGACTCTTCTTTTTCAAGACTCACAGGCAGCACAGAAAATCATTCCTTCGAGAAAACTGGTGTCATGCCATGGGAATTTCCTTGGGAACAAGGGGGAAAATGACCTTGGTCAGCCTGGCTAGTGATACATGTGCACATTTACACATAGGGGCTACTTAGCTCGAGACTTTCCTCCCTGTGCCTTTTCTCTCTACTCTGCATCCTGGGGCCATCTCTGGCAGCTGCAGTGGCCTAGCCTCTCTGCCCATCCGCTGAGTGGCACACAATCCTCGAGGCCTTGCCACTGTGGTCAGACTGACCACAGTTTCCTGCCTGCCTGCCATGATGAGGCAGCTTCGAATGGGGGCTGAAGAGTTGTTAGTGACCATTCAATCCAGCCTGTGGAGGTCCACAGAGGCAGGTTGGCATACTATACTTGGTTTGGAGTCAGGAGGCCAAGCCTTGAATCCTGTTCTGCTGCTTACTGCCTAATAGACCACCTCAGGACGGTCACATCGCTTCTCTCAGCCTCAGTAAGATAAAGGGCTTGGGCTTGATCAGCACTGAAGGGACCATGAGTAGAAAAAGAAGCCCTGGACCTTTTTGTGGCCTAGCCTTCCTCCGGCAGGCAGTCTAGTAAACCCTTTTCACAATAAAGGAAACCAGTCCTACTGAACTACAGTTAAATTATACCAGTATCAAAACAAGGACACTAGATGATCTCTGCCTTCTCTCCTAAGGCCACACAGGGAGAAGGCTTTAGTCTTCCCCAGTGCCGCCCATGGGTATGTAGACAGAACACATTTTGCTCCCAGGCTGCTGAATGAAGTGACTGACCTGTGCTTTCCCCTGTTCTGGAGGAAGGGCTGGGAACCAGGGTTTCTGTCTCTAAAGCCAGTTGGTGACTTTCCTTCAACAAGAGGTGAAAAAAGACCACTTGACTGAGAGACCTTTTAGGCAGCTAAAGGCCTGCTCTGTGCTGGCTCTTTGTTAGAGAGGGTCTGGCTGTGGTTAGTGGGAGAACACTTTGTGCTGCATCTGATGAAGTCCTGAGCTTGTCCCCCTCCCTATTTCTCTGTCTGACCTCACCCCCTCCCCCTACTCTCTCCTCCCCACCCCCTCCACCTTCCCACCCCCCACCCCAGACTTGGAGTAGCCCTGGCAGAGGTCCTTTCCTGCCTCATGAAGAAGCTGAGATACACCTTTATTTCTGTTTCTAGGAACTCTTCATCTTTGATTCTGCTGGCAAGGAACTGTTTTCAGAAATGTTGGAGAAACTGGTAAATGGCTGAGCCCCGTATCCATTCCTAAGACTCACCTGAAAACATCATTCCTAAGATGCACTGACTTTGTGTCCAGAACTCAGGCTTTAGCAGAATTGCCACAAGAAGATCATATATATGTCAGTGCCCTTGTGGCCTAGGCAGGAGGGATTGGGGCTCATCCCGGAGGAATGCGGGAAACCCGAGACCTGGCCTCAACTCCATCCCTGCATATCTTGGGGTAACTGTTCTACTTGCCTCAGCACCCTCTTTCAGTAATAAATAATCAGCATTAATTAAGCACTTACTGTGTGCCTGGGATGGGGCTAAGTGCTAGGGATACACAAGGAGGAAAAGGCAATCTCTGTCACCGGAGATAGACAAACAAGCTCCTTGCAGGATAGAAAATAGTGAGTGGAGGGAAGGCAGTAAGAGGGGCTGGGAGAGGCTGCCCATAGATGTGAGGTTTTAGTTGGGAGTTGGGAAGATGAGAGGACGAAGGATGGTTGTTACCAGCATCCCTGGGGTGCTCTGCAGTTCAGAGGTGCGTCACACACAGGAACACCTTCCCTGAACTCTCCTTTGCCCTTGCCTCTCTCTCCTTTGGAGCAGTGGTTTGCATGCTCCCCATCCTCCCCTTAGAGTGTCAGCTCTTTGAGAGCAGGGCCTGTATCCTCTCTGTCCTGGCATCACCAGCACTTGGGACAGACAGAGCCTCTTGTAAATGTGGGACTGAACTGCAGCTAGTCCAGCTTATGAGTGCCCTGGCCTGGCCCTCCAGGGACTGCTTCAGCCTGGGCATGCTCTCCTGTCCAGGCCTCGGCCCCTCAGGCTAGCCATGTTCCTCAAAAATGGCTCTTGTGGCACTGACTGGGGCTGCCCAGAACCAGTGTGTCTTGTGTCTTGGGTTGTAGGGGGCCATCCTAGCCTATGCTGGGGAGTGGGGCAGACAGCTACCTTTGTTCCAAGAGCTGCATCCAGATGCTCCAGAGCCCTAACAATGGAATCTTATGTTGATGCCATGCTTTAGGGGCAAGGATAGGGCCTGGGATTGGGCTGATATTGACTCCCCCATCAGTGCAGGTCAGCACCCTTGCCAACACCAAGATATGCAGACACCAGGCTCATGAGCTGGGATGGGTCAGGTGAGACTGGTAGTTGCCCTCCCCCCCATCTAATGCAGTGTGCTATCTGTAGTCTAGATCTCAGCCTACATAGTGTCTTAGGTCTCCCCCTCCACTTTCACAGCCATTATTCCTTTCCATCTAGGGCAGGCCCTTGTTCAACATTACACAGCTTAGAAGTGGGAGAGTTTCCAGCTCAGGGCCTCACAGCTGTCTCCCAGGATGTATAGAGCAGAATCCACCACAGGGAGAATGTTCCTGACCCCGCCGAGGAGCCAGGCCTGGCCCTCTAGAACCTCAGCTCAGTTTCCCAAGGCTTTTCACAGGCCCTGCTCAGGGCCAATTCAGGGTCAGTTTCTGTGGCAGGGAACCCACAGGCCAGAGCTCTGCCCCACGCTCTTCCTGATGTTAGTGACAGACCTCACTGTACACAGGAGGTCAGTGGTCTAATTATGGGGTCCTGCTGCATTTAATTGTGGAATCCTTTGCTATTCTATTTTGTCCTCACTGCTCACACAGCTCCTTCCTCTCTAAAGTTTTTTAGTGTGACTGGATACCTAGAAGTCAGCTTCAACTCTTGCTGACCTTGTATTTTTCCAGTAAAGAAGATGAGTGACCATCCCCTTTGCTGCTGCTCCCAGAGGTTCCCCATGCCTTTTCCTCTGACCTGTGATAGAAACCCCATTAGGATGTAAGCTCCCTGAGAACAGAGACCATCTTCTCCATTTGTGCCAGCAGAGCCCAGCATAGGGTTCCACAGATGACCAACATAGAAATGCCTTCCCATTCACCCCTTCTTTCTTTCTTCTAGTGGGAACACCCCAACCTATTGTGTCTTGTGTTTGATGTGACCAATGAGCAGTCCTTCAGTAATTGCGCCAAGTGGCTGGAGAGGGTGCGGGCCCAACTTCAAGGCTCTTCTCTTCCAGGTAGGCACCCTTGTCTCAATCAGCATCAGCTCTTGGGTGGAGTCATGAGCAGCAGAGGAATTGGAACATGGCTGCCAGAAAAGGGAACTGGATCTTAGAGAGTCTTCATGGATGATGGAACGGGCCTGGTCTGTGTCAGTGAGCTATATACTATGGGCCAGTCTGCTCATGGCCCCAGGGACATGGAAACGAAGAATTAGGCCCTCCTCACCTTCCTGCAGTGTGCATTCTGCTAGGGAGGTAGCAAGTCTTGTTATAAGTTGATGCAAAAGAAATTCCAGATGCTTTCTGGGAGGGGCCCCAGCAGTTGCAGGCCTTACATTTGACCTCTAGTCTGGGCTTTGATAACAGGGCTTGTGGTCTAAAAGAGCCTAGAGATAGACATCAAATACCAAAAAAAAAAAAAGGATAAAAGCAAAACATGCTTGTCTTCAACCACTTGGGGCCAGGGAGAGAATCTTCTGGGCTTTGCATCTTTGTTTTCCCTGCCTTTTATAAAGCCATGCTCAGTAGTCCACACTTCTCTATTGCTTCCCTCACAATAAGTCATATAGGCATTACGATCCCCATTTTAGAGATGAAAAGATTGAGTCTTTGCACAGGGAGGGACTTATCCAAGGTCACCTAGCTAGCACATGGCCAAGCTAGGCATCCCTGAACTCTGACCCACTGCTCGGCTGACCATCCCAATCTTGCCCTAAATGCACTCACACTAGACTTTTCACATCCTTTTCACACCTGTGCTGCTCAACCACCATCACTGAATTGTTCATGTTTCTCTCCCCTGGACAGGTGTTTTAGTGGGGAATAAGATTGACCTGACTGGCAGGCGCGTGGTGGAGGCGAGTCGAGCCCGAGAATGGGCTGCGAGCCACAGCCTGGAATATTTTGAAACATCCGCTGTGAGTATCTCCTGAAGCTGCTCAGCAGAGTCATTTACTGGGGAGCCCCTGGTCACAGTGGGGGGACTGCTCAAGCGAGCCCCTTCCAGGGAGGCTGCCTCATAGAGAGCACCTCAGAACCAATAGCTCCTGGCCTCCAGAGGCCTCTGTTCCAACTGAAGATGTGCTCTTCTCAGGCCAAAGGCAAAGGCATCTGCCTCCCTCCTCCTCCTCCTTAGGCCTCCTGGGGCTGCCCTCTGGAGCGCCCCAGCACAAGGGCAGAAAACAGATACAAGAGCAATTCCAGTTGTAAAATTCTTCCCTCACAACTCAGTCAGGCAGTCCTTGATGGACAGTAGTTTGTCTGCTGCAGCCCTCTTCCCTCCTCATGAGCATCGCTATCCTTGTTCCCACGGTAGAGAGACGGTGGCTGGGGCCGCGAGCCCCCATCAGTGCCTTCTCACTGCAGTAGGGACATTGGGGCATGATGCTCCCCTTCATCAGCTCAGCTGAACCAACAACCTCATTTTACAGATGAGAAAACAGGCTTAGAGAGTTGAAATATTTCACCCAGTCAAAATGGAGAAGCCCATCACAATGTATAGAAAGTATGAATGGTGATTAAAAAGAGGTAATCCAACTCTCATGTCTTTAAGAACATGGAGTAAGGCTGGGCTCGAACAGTGTTGTCCAATAGAGGTCTGTAATGAACAGATTAGAATCCCCCTGTCCACAGCCAGCACAGGTGCTGAGGATTAGATGAGGCAGGCAGGCTGAAAGCCAATCGGGCCTGCCTCGGGAGCCCATCTGACCCTGAAGCCAGAGAACCTGCAAATTCTACCCCCTAGTCAGGGCTCCATATCTGGTCCCTCCCTGGCCAGTGGTGCCTCACCACACTCTGTAGTATAGTGAAAAGAGTGTCAGGCTGGCTTTTAGGAGACCTGGCTTCTAATGCTGCCTTTGACTGTTACTCCCAGTGTTAACAGAAGGCACTCCCTACTCATCTGGGTGATGGGACTAATGATGCTTGCCCTGGCCCCTCCTGCGTGTGTGCTCCCTATCATAAACAGTCCCTTAGGAGTCTTGTTCATATTATACAATCTCCTTCTTTCCCCCAAGGCTGGCCCAGTGACAAGCCCATGATGCATTCATGTCACACATCACACATTCCTGGAGTCTGAGTGAGAAGTTGTGTAGCCCCATGGTCAGGGCACTGAATTTTGAGTCTGCAAGACTTGGTTTCAGATCTAGCCTCAGACATTTTCTCACTGTGTGGCCCAGTGTCTCAATTTCCTCATTTGTAAAATGACAGGATTGGACTCAGTGGTGTCTCATGTCCTTTTCAACTTTAGATCCTGGCTCAAGAAAATGAATGAAGGTGTCCTCCCCTTTAATCTGACCTGCCTTTAATTGCAGGACACTAGACTTTCCTGTACTGAGATCCCATAGACCCTAGAGCTCCTGATGACCTCAGCAGTTAAAATCAGCTCCTGAGGCAGTAGTTGGGGCAATCCCCTGGACTGGGTGCCTTCACTCTCTTCAGGTATTGCTCCTTTTATTAAAATTGGTGCTGATGAAAGACAGTTGTAGACAGATGGGGGAGCACATGCCCTGAAGTGTCCTCGGTCACTGGTCCCACCTGGTTCCCCCCTGTGTTGGGGAGATCAGAATAAGCCCCTGGAGCTGATCCAGGGTAGCCTGATCCACAGGAAACAGGGCCCAGAGCAGTGGGAGACATGGCTAAACTGAGAAGCCAGACTGGCCTCTGTCAGGCAGGCTGCCTGTTCCCTCCTCACCAAGTGAAATATTAGTCGTAGACAACTTGTTTTTAGCCCTAAAGGAGAACTAAGACCATGGAGTGGGGCAGGAGATGGGGTTTAACAGGGGAATGGACTGTCCCATCCCCAAGGATGTGAGGTCATTGTGCTAGAGCTGGGAGAGCTGGGAAAGCTGACGTCTCTAATTTTGATTTGAACTTAAGTCCTCAGACCTGGTTGGCTCCCCACCAGAACATGGAGGGGTTTCTTGTAAGGACACTTTCAGCTCTGGGCTTCCTTGACGCTCTAGGGCCTGTACTCTTGGTTTTAGAAAAAGGAGACTTGTAGATTTTAGGTCAAATCAAAAGATCCATTTGTTTGCAAAAAGGGCAAAAAATGGGGAACTTCATCCCTCAAAGAACTTAGAAATGTCAAAATGCAGATAGGTTCAAGAAGGAGTTTGATAAGTTTATGGACAAGAATTCAAATTCTTCTTGTGAAGGGAAAGTCAGAAGTGTTTAAAAGGAACTCTCCACCTCTACGGGAGGTGTTTAGAGGTTGAAGGTCACAGGCTCCCTGTGCACCAGACAGATCTCTGAACTACAGGCAGGCCCCCAGGATGGGAGAGTCAGGGGGCACCCCAGCAGCCACCTTATGGGGCCAGCCTCACGTACCCAGGCGCCGAGTGGTGGTAGAGAGGCTGCTTCAGTGTCTGCATTTCCTACTGCGTGAAGCCCCGTCATTACATGATTATTCACCTTCCAGAGGGTTATTTGCTTTCCTGGAGAATTCACCTGAGAAGCCCTCTAAATAGAAATCTTCTTCCTCCTCCCCCCAACACAGAAAACATGATTCAGTTTACACGTGTTTCACGAACATTCTGTTCATAGGCTATATCACTCATGTTCACATCCATTCCCTGAAGAAGCCTCTGTAAAGCCTCTTCTGTGCCAGAGACTGAGACCGTCTGTTCGGAAAGTGCTCGCCTCTCAAGGCTGGACTAGGTTTTTGATTCTTGGAGGCAGAAGGAGAATAGAGAGGAAAGGAGGGGAGGAGAAGAGAGCAGGGGAGGAGAGGAAAGGGGAGGGGAGGAGAGGGGAGGGAAAGAGGAAAAGTGGGAGAGAGGAAAAGGAAAGGAGTGGGGGAGGAAGACTGGTAGAGGGCAGGTGGGAAGAAAGCCAGGAAATATGCAAAGGCTGAGAACATAAAGAGATGTCTCTGCCCTTAAGGCACTTACACTCAAGAGGGGAGGTCTTGGGGGCAGTTTTTGCCTGGTAGTTGGTTTGTGGGACTTCCGGTCCACAAACACTGGAGGGGTGGCTCTGGTTGCTGTGCCCAGGTGAGGAAGGTAGAAGTCAGGATGGGGGTGGGGACAGCCCCAGGCAGATGACAAATTCTCCATGGATTTCTTAAAACACTGCATGAGCACTATTGTGCCTTCAGCTAATCGGGAATTTATTGCCTTTGTCTTGGTTCTAGCACTAGCATTCCTACCTAGTCTTTCTGTAAGGTTAGCCTGCCGGCTTCTCCCTCCCTGAATTAGATCAGTAGAAAGACTGCTGGACATGGCAGGGAGATATCTGGGTTCTAGGCCAGAGCTGGAGCTCAACCACTTTTGGGAGTAACCACAAGTCACTAACTTGAATTGACTTATTTATTTAAGCTCCTATCTACATAGTGTAAAAGTTGCTGTACACAGTGGTTTCTGAGGTCTCTTCCAGGTCAGAGGCACCTAAGTATGTGTGCAGAACACTTGGGTCTAGCGTCAGGAAGACCTGAGTTCCAATCCAGCCTCAGTTATTTATAAGCACTTAGGACAGTTCCTGGCACACAGCTGGTGATACATAAATGCTTATTCTCTTCCCCTTCCTCCCCTTCCAACTCTAGGCATTCTAGGCTCTAAATTATGGAAAAAACACAGAACTTGGAGTAATTGGTTTGTAGGATTTAGAGCAGAAAGGACTGTGGATCATCTGGCCCAGTCCTACCATCTTACAGATGGGTTCCTGGGATTTTGGACTCCAAGTCCGGGGTCTTTCTTTCCAACTCTAGGCTCCTAAGAAATCCATACATCTGCAGAGTGGCCTGTTTGTTTCTTTGGAAACGTCTTGTCCCTTCCCCAAAGGCTCTGGCATTTCCCCACTGCCCCTTGGGAGTCTCTCTGGTGGGCTGCTTTAGCTGCTTTGTAGGTGGCATAACCTTCCCCTGCCTGACTTCTTCCACTTTTTTCTGCAGAAGGAGATGGAAAACTTTGAGGCTCCCTTCCGCTGTCTGGCCAAACTGTTTCACCAGCTGTACCGTGAGAGGCTGGATCTCTTTCACTCGCTGGTGTGAGAAGACCCGAGTCACGCTGTGTGCTGTCGACTGAGCCTTGGAGAGTAACTTCAGGAAAATAAATGTTGAAGCAGGGCTTTCTTACATTCAAGGCTTGTGAAACCCCGATGTCTACTGATTTATAATGCTAACAGTAACTCACTTCTGGAAGTCTGTGTACTGCTTTTTTCTCATAGCATTCTGTAACATAGATCATTCAAGGGTTATTCTCATTTCACAGATGAGCCTCAGTTTCTCTACTTTGCCCGTCCTCTGCCCCACTCTTCCCTACATCACACTCCCGGTTTATCCTGGCTAAGAATCAGTCACAGAACTAGAAGAGACCCAATACCAAGCCCTCATTTTCCAGATGAAGAACTTGATGCTTAGAAAATAGGTGACTTGCCCAAGGTCACCCAGACAGCCAGTGGCAGAGCAGGACTTGGACCATGGTCACTTAACAACAGGACTCTTCCCCAAACAGCATTAGCCCTGGCCTCACCATTTGGGCATCACCATCTCCAAAGGCCATGTATTCACACACATTGCTCTGCGACCTGCCTCTGCAAGTTGCTGCCCGGAGGGCTAGGGAGGTACAGGCCTGTTGTATGGGTCCTGTTCTCTGCCCTGAGTAGAAAGAGTGATCAGGCCACATAAACCATGGTAAGTGCCTGAGTGAGGTCTGAACAAGCGCCCACAGAGAAGGGGACAGGATTAGGAGAAGCAAAGGTAGCTTCCTGAAAAAGGTGTTCTTATCAGTGGGACACCCTTAGAATCATTCCTTCCCCCGGGAGTGATCAGAGGCTCACCCAGGTGTGGGGGTAGGGGGGCTTCCCCTTCTGACTTTGGCTGGCTAGGTAGGTGCCAATGTGTGAAAAGCAGCCTGCCCTGCCTCTCCTTGGGCCTGCAGAACCAGATGCTCTGCACCTGACAAAGTGGGCCCCCTCTCCCTGGGTGTCAGGCCGCCAGCAGGGGCTGCCATCCCTTTCATCACGGTGCCTTCTATCAACCTGGTTTGACATATCGGCTGTGTGCATGTGTACCCACGTGCCAAGAACCATATTTCCCTTAATGTATTTCTTCTCCCAAGTGGACCAAGGCTAGTCATAACTCTTTACTTTTACGTGGATTCTCCTCCATCCTGCAGGCTAGTGCCAGATTAATTTTCCTAAAACTCCACTTTAATCATGTCCCTGCTCCTCTCAGTGGCTCAGTGTGGTAGAGTGGATTGGGGGAATGTGGAGTCAGAGGACCTGGACTTGAACCCTAGCCCTATCCTGATGTGTATGACCTTGGGGGATTCACTCCTCTATAAAAGAAGGCAGTTGGACTTGGCAGCCTCTGGGGTCTCTTCAGCTACAGATTCAGGATCCTATGAAAAGGAGCCTGGCACAGTCAGAAGCTCGCTGGCTTTGAAATCAGAAGGTCTGGGATCGAATCCTGACTGATGCTCAGTGGGAGTTCAGACAAGCCCTCCCTCTTTCTCCCCACCCCTGCTAGAATGCAGGGGCTCGCCTGGCCAGTTTGCCCCATCTACCTGAAGAGCCCATTCTTTGTGGGGCATTCATCCCAGGGTCCTAGATTCTGAGCTGGAAGGACCTTAGAGGTGGCCTAGCCCTTTGCCCCTCATCTCACAGGAGAGCTGAAGTTACCTTCCCAATGTAGAATTTGAACCCAGGTCTTGAGTCCCAAGTGGACCACACTGCCTCCTGTGCTGCTCTGTTCTGCTCCCCGCTCCCCATCTTGCCATGCTCATCTTCCTAAGTAGACTTGATGACAGGTACCATGTATTCCCAATTCTTTTGCCCTTCTCCTGCCTCCTGGCCCTTCAAGGACAATGAGAGGTGTATAATCCTATTTGCTGACCCTGTTTCTGATAAGTGAAAAGTTTTGAGCTGGGTGACAGAAGACCTGGGTCTGTACACTTGCTCTTCCTCTAATTCAGTGTGTAGCCTTAGACAAGTCATTTAATTTCTCTGGGCTTTACTTGGCTCATCTCTCCTGTCATCTTGTCTGCCTCTGAAATCCCTTCAAGCCCTTGGATTCTATATCTTCAGATGTCTGGCCCTCAGTTTGCCCTTCTGTGAAGTGAGGGTATCACATTAGATGATGGATAAGGCCCTTTCCCACATTAGCATCCCGTGGAGGGAGGCAACAGGGGACTGGGTTTGAGGCCTAGCTCTGATCTTAACCATGGACTTTTGAGTCCCTCCATTTTGTCACCTGTAAAATAAGGATAACTGCATTTGGATTAATCCAAGGGTCGTTATAAGAAAGAACACTGGACACACCATCAGTCAAGCATCAAGCTGTTACTGAGTGCCTGTGCTAGACAGATCAGGAGAAATTGCTTCCTATCTGGGTGGCACTGGAACCTGGGATCAGAGTAGACCACAAGATTCAGAGCTGGAAAGGTTTTTAGAGCCCATCCAACCCTTCGATTTAGTGGACCAGGAAATGGGGTCACTGAGGTAGCATGCAGCAGAGCTGAGATGCGAACCCATGTATTGTGACTTCAAATTTAGTGCCCTTTCCTCTGTTCCATGGACTGTGCCTCTATTTCCTCATCTATAAAATGATAACCTGAGTAGTGCATATGCTGCCAAGAGCTGATCTTTTCTTCTCTCTGGGTCTGTTTTCTCATCTATAAAATGGGGAGAGTAACAGCTTCTGCCTCTGAGTAGCTAAGAGTTCCAAATGAGGTCATGTATGCCAAGGGTTCTATGAACCTTGAAGCACTTTGCAGGGTGCCCCCAAATCTTTAGTGCAGATTTAAGCTTTCAGCTTTTGCTGTTGCTTTGAAACTACACAAAAAACTTTGAAACCCCATGTATAAACATGTGCTGTCCTTTCCGTTGTCATTATTGTGATGACCACCATCTAATTGTCAGTCATCCTTGCTTAGCTTCCTCATAAAGGGCAAGGTGACTCAGGGCAGCCACCTTTTGTGAGTGGTCTATGAAGAGTCGGATCCCTCCCCCAGCTAAAAAGAGGGGAAAGAAATGAAGTCTGAGCATGTCTACCCCTTCCCTGCTGAGCCCCAGCAACCAAAGAAGGAGCAAGAGCAGGCTCTCCCATCCGGGAGGTCACACTGGGCAAGAGGAGCCCCATTCCTTTGGACACTAGCCTCACCCTGTACTTTTCCACGGCTCCCAATGCACCCAGTGAGTGGGAGCTGTGGGGGCATGCAACAGCCTGCCCCACCTGCTAGGAATAAAAGACATTTATTTTGAGTGTTGAAATGGTGTGGGTTTGGAACTTGGAGAGGGAGCACCCACTTGCACGGGCTGCGGGTTTTTAGCTCTGCTGGCTGGCTCTGAAGGGCCAGTCACAGCTGAGACGGGTGTTGAGTGGATTGGCAGCCCGGGTCTGTGAGGAGACCTTCCATTGCTGGCAGGAACAATTGATTGGAGTCAGCCACTTGTATATAAAAGCTCTTCCTCCTCTAATGGGGGTTCCCTCTCTGTCCAGATCCATCCACAGCTTTGCCAGAGAGACTGGAAAACATTTTTTCCCCTCTCTCAGCATTACTTAGCACCTTTCTTCTGCAGAGCATCAATTGCTTTCAAAATGGATTATCCTCAATTTGCCTTTGAGACAGAGAGAGAGAGAGAGAGAGAGAGAGAGAGAGAGAGAGAGCGCAGCAACAGCAGTAGCAGGGTCCACAGGTCCCCAGTAGAACCAGGATCTGAACCCAGGCTGGCTGGTGCTCCAGAAAGTAGATACTATTTATTTGTGTAGGATAAACACTGGTAACGCTGGGGATGCCCACATTTCATAAATATGGGGGTTGGAAGGAGGATACTTCCCTCTTGAAAAGCAATAAAATTGGACCACTCCAACAGAAAAAATCGATAGGTCCTTTCCCAGTTTCACCTCTAATATGGAAATGAAATCATCATAATAGTTTATGTGGAAATGGTGTTTCCCAGTAATAGAGTGGTGCAATGGACAGAACTTTGGCCTGGAGTCACAAAGACCTGGGTCCAAATCTTGCCTCAGACTTTACTCAAGACAAGTCATTTAACGTCTGTTTGCCTCAGTTTCCTCATCTGTAAAATGAGGCATTTGGACTCCATCACCTGTAAGATCCCTTCCATCTCTAAATGAATGATTGTGTCCCCTCATGCCTGGAATGTTCTCCATCCTTATCATGGCTCTTAAAATCCCTCACCTTTTTCAAGGCTCAACTCAAATCCTGCCTTCTGTGGGATGGCTTTCTCAGTGCCCCTGCTACTAGTCCTCTAGGATTCTGTCTGTATCTTTCTGGTTATGATCTCCATTACAAGGTAAGTAAGCTCTTAGGACAGGAGCTTTGTCTCACCTTCAGAACGCCTGGGGTTAAGCTCTGATACTTAACCAGCAGTGGAAATGCAGACACTTATTGGAATTAATCTCTGTTTTCTAGTTGAGTACCAAGGCAGAAAGAATTGGCTCACCCTATCCTGTGAATCGAACAACTGGTGAGTGGTAGAGCCAGTATTAGAACTCAGGGCTTCAGACTCTAAATCCAGTCCCCAAGCATGGGGAATTGTCAACAGAGGCTTTAGGAAGGTGGTACTGAAAGGGATATAATTGAGCCACAGTGATAAGGGGGTGGGGTGGGAGAGAGCTAAGAAGAACCTGGCAGGCGTGTTTTTTATGGTTACAAAGCACTTTGCATAAGTACCAGTCACCTTGACTTGAGGACAGTGATGGGAGGAAGGCAATCATCAAAATAATTGACGTATTTATTTACCTATCTATCCCTTCCTTCTCTCATTTATTCATCCCTTTGTTTGTTTATTTGAGTCTAGAACTTGTAGGGAATTCTCCAGGTTTGGAAAATTCCTCTAACAACACAGAATGACAACTTGTCTATAATTTATGGTCAGTCAGCAGGCATTAAGTGCCAACTGTTTGCCAGACACTGTGCTCAATGCTGGAGATACAAGGACAAAAAAAAATGAAGCTGACCCTGCCCTCAGGGACCTTACATTCTATCAGGGGAAGTGATAAATGCTGTCACAAAATAAGTACAAGGTGGTAACTTGGGGAAAAGGTAGTGGCTGAAGCGGGGGTCATCATAGATTTAGTGATAGCAGGAACCTAGAGGGTTGTTGCTTCTGAGGTCTAGAATGTTTAAAGACTTTCCCAAATTACACATCCAATAAGTGGCTGAGGCAGGATTTGAACCCACATCTATCTGACTCCCAAGTTCACTAGCCATAGTCCACTCTGGGATTGGGAGACTATGGGAAACCCTAGAGCTGAGCTTTGGATAAAAGGGGAAATAACCTAGGCATGTTAAGAGGTAGATGAAAGGAAAGAGGGTGTTCCAGGCATAAGGACCAGTGTGCTTGGAGAATAAAAGGAAAGGTTTGGTGTGTGCCAGGCATTGGGAATACAAGTACAAAATCAAGATCATAGGCCCTGCCTTTGAAGGACCTATTGTCTAATATATAGGTAGTTGCCTGTGGTCACTGAGAGGGCAAGTAATTTGCCCAGGATCACACAGAGGCAGAATCTGAACCCAAGTCTTCCTGACTCCAACTAGGTCAGTTTAGTAATTGAAAGGTAGCCAAGTATTTTGTGTACAGAAGCTTATTTTAGTCTTACAACTACCACATGAGATTGACCCTAGATGTCTTATTATCTCCGTTTTACATTATATGTAAATACTCATTACATATACATTTATGTATATACTATACTATGTACATATACATGTATGTATATGTACATATTTATAGTAATATGTACACATGTACACAAAATAACATGTATATAAATGTGTATATACATAATAAATTATTATTTATTATTCCCCATTTTACATTGTATGTAAATATTCCATATGCATTTATGTATATGCATAATAATATGTACATAAAATACATATACATAATAAAATATTATTTATTATCCCCATTTTGCAGATGAGTCTAAGAAGTTGAAGTCTAAGATTCTTAGAAAATGAAGAGACGTTAGGGATCATCTAGTTCAGCCTCCTCATTTTACACAGGAGGAATTGACTGTGTTATTAACATGTGAACTTCGAAATGTCAGAAGGCCTGGAGCAGGGGCTCCCATCCACATCAAAAGCTGAAAGATTTACTGAAGACAAAACATTTTATGATTATATAAGGTCACTGACCCTTGGAAGCCAACACAAAGTAAGAAATCAGGAGCCTTTGCTCCATGGATTCCCTACATATTTGCCTCACTCCCATTTTATTATAAGTTTGAATACACTCTCCCTAGAGAGTACACAAAAGGAGAAGGCACCCCCAGTTTGAGGGGGATTGTTTTTATAGCATCTATGCTAGACCTGCTTAGTAAATATCCTTCCTGAAGAGCTAATTCAGTCTGAGTGATAAAAAAATGTGAAACGCATTGGTCGGGGCTCTTCAGCAACAGTACTAAAAATCATCCCTCTAGATCCCTAAAGGGAGTGTCCATCAGTTGACTTCTGAGAAGCAAGTCTGCTGATATGAGAAAAAGGCCCCAGAGGAGATGCTATATAAGAAAGCTCTCCATGGTGTCCTGGAGTCAGTCTTTCTACTAGCAAATAGTATAAAGGAAACAATATGTGGGGAATGTTTCTGGTTTACCGCATAGATATAAAACAAAGAGACTGGGAAAAAGGGCAGAGGAAATGCCAAGGAGAAAGTTAAAATGGGTCCAGTCCCACTCTACCACTAGCAATAATTACATTTCTCCAGCCCTCCAAGGTTGACCAAGTGATGTGCTCACACCAACTTGGGGAAGTCGCTGGTACAGGTATTAACACCACTATTTTAGAGATGAGGAAAATGAGGTAACAGAGAATGATTTAGCACTACTAACAACTGCCAGAGTCAGTCCAGGAATGTGACCTTTCCACTAACCCAGTTGATTGTGTAACCTGAGGTAAGTACTGCCTTGTTCTGAACTCCTCCATCTCTCTGGAGAGGTTAGACTCTGTGACTGCTATAAACTTGATGACTTCTGATTTTTAACTCAACACTTCCGGCTCATCTGCTCATTAGCTGTGTGACTTAGGTTGGATCTCTTTTGATTTAGTGGCCTCAGTTTCCCTATCTATAAAATGAAAGGGTTGGTCTAAAATGAGGCTTGATGGTCATTTGTCAGGGCTACTTGAGAAGGGAATCATTTTCACTTTCCAGTTGTATTAATGGGCTCCAAGGTTCATTCCAAATGTGAGATTCGATAGAGCTGTTGAATAAGAATTAGATCTATTTCTGCATGTCTATCAACTTAATGATTTTTTCCATCTTTTTAAAAAAGTATTCATTTTAAAGGATGGCTATCTAGAGGAGGGAAAAGAAATAGATACAAATGGGACATCTAAGTGATGTTTTTAAAAAGATATCAACAAAAATCTGTTTAAAAACATCAGCCATCAGTTAGCTATATGATCTTGGATATGTCAAATTACTTCTCTGGACCTCAGTTTCCCCTGTAGTATGAAGGGGATGAACCAGCTCTGACATTCCCTGTCCAAAGGTCTGTCCCAGCTATATTATACAATTCCTATGTCAGTGCCTATCACAAGAATGACAGTGCCAGTTACCTCAGGTGCTTTTCAGTAACACTGAGTCTGTAGGCTGTCTGTGCAACCTGATTTAACCTGTAGTGAATCAGGGGCGGGAAGCGCTACAATCAAAGGTTAAGTCCTACTGCAATTGGGTGTTTGGCAAAGTTCCCTTTAAGAATCTTCAATCCATCCCAATTAGGAGCTTTTCAAGAGAGGCAGCCAAGGGACTGGAACACCAAGGACAGTAACAGAGAAAACAGCTGCATCCTCATGGGCTGGGATGAGGAGGAGCCCCGAGCTCTCTAGTTTCCCTCTTCTCACGCTTCATCAGTTCCCCTCGTAAATGTCGGCTTGCAGCTAGACCTGGGTTTGGGTCCTGCCTCTGCCCCCCTCCTCAGGGGGATAAAAGCCTCCATTACTTCCTCTGTGGAATGGGGACAAAAATCCATGTTCTCCCCTGCTCCAAAATCATTGTAAGACAAATACTTTGTAAACCTTAAGGTGTTTAAAATAGAAGTCATTATACTTGCCCATCAGTCACTGACCTTAGAAGGATGGGACCTGCATTAAACTCTCACACCTGCTATTTACTATGCTTGTCTTTGGACAAGTCATTCATATCCCTGGACCTCAATTTATTTATCTCTAAAGTGAGGGGGTTGAATTCTAAAAGTCCCTTCTTGCTCTAAGTCTATGATGCTATGAACCAGTTATCAGTTTCTTCACCTTATTCCCTCCTCTGTGGACCCAGAAGAGAGACCCCTATCATTCACTGAGACTGGTCCCTCTACCAGCTCAAATCCTACTCTGCAAAAGTCCTTCTCTTTGAGGGGGATAAACCTCCAATTTATCCCCCATTACAATTATATGCCCAAATCTTAGTACAGGACCTGGTAGACAGTAGGTACTTAACAGGTACTTGTTGATGACAATGATGATAACTTTGTCCTTGATACCATGCCCTCCTGTCTACTCCTGGAACACCTCCAGGAGCCAGATAAGTGTGCCTTCAAGCTCTCCCTCACCACCAGCTCATTCCAATACATCTTACCTACTTGCTCAAGTGCCTCAAATCCTAAAAAGTAAAATTTTCCCTTGATCCTCTTAAAATTCTGTCACTATCTCATCTCTCACCATTTTTTCCTTG
>CM053770.1:235420552-235454663 GCA_028658325.1 Potorous gilbertii | reverse complement strand
GGGAAAGTTTTATATATATATATATATATATATATATATATATATATATATATATATATATATATATTTCTCACCCAGTGCTTCCATTCCATCTTCCATCCTTTGAAGGGTGGCTTCTCTCCCACCACTCCCCTGAAGTTATTCCCTCTAAGATCATCAAGGATCTACCTACCTGTCAAAGGCAATGGCTTTTTTCAGAATCCTATTTGATCTTTCTGTAGGTTCCCCCTCCTTCCACCTACTACCAACCCTCTCTCTTGTCTCAGAGTCACTGTGGTGGCTTAGGTTTGCCTTCCAGCTCTCCAAAAGTCTTTTCTCTCAAGAAACTTATTTTCTCTCAGGGAAATCATGAACACAGATAAGCAAATACAAAATAGAGCTGAAGTAATTTTCCAGGGAAGAATTCTGGTAAGTGAAGGGGTCCTGTAAGAGGGAGCATTTGAGCTGAGCTTGGAAAAGACTCAGCTGGCTGATCAGCCAATCAATTAGCAAGCTTTCAGCTAGGTGCTAGGGCTATGGAGAGAAGGAGCAAAGTCACCCCTGCCCACGAGGAGCTTTACATATAGAAATGGATATATTATATAGACAATATATATATACTTATATATAATATACTATATATTCTATATACTTATAGAAATATATGTGATGAAAACACATAGAAATATATACACATAGAAATATGTGATATATAGAAATATATTGTATATACACATAGAAATATATAATGCATACACATAGAACTATATGTGACATATATAGAGAGACATATAGAGAGAAATATATATGGTGTATATGTATAGAAATATAAATGATATAGACATATAGAAATATATGTGGTATATACGTATAGAAATATATATATATAATATGTATGTATTGTTACTGAGCCATTTCAACCATATCCTACACTTCATGAACTAATTTGGAGTTTTCTTGGCAAAGATAATGGAGTGATTTATGATTTCCTTCTCCAGCTCATTTTACAGATGAGGAAACTGAGGTAAATAGAGTGACGTGACTTGCCCAGGGTCATACAGCTAGGAAGTGAATGAGGCCAGATTTGAATGCAGGTCTTCCCAACTCCAAGCCTCTATTCACGGAGTCATCTTACTGTGTATATTACAATGTTATTTGCAAGAGGAAAGCATTGGTAGCCAGGGTAATCAAGAAAGGCTTCTGCATGAAACAAGTTTCTGACTCAAGGAGATAAGAAAAGGAGAGCCTTCCAATTTGGAGAATGGCCTGCAGAAAGGCCCAGAGACAGGAGATGGAAGACCAGATGTGAGGAGCAGAGAGAAGACCAGTTTTGCTTGACTTAGAGCTTGTAATGGGAAGTATTAGAGGTTAGATTCATGACGTGGTTATGGCAACACCAAATAACATACAATAAGCCTGGAAAGATTGGCTGAGAAGGACTTCAGATGCCTAACAAAGGAGTGTGTCATTGCTCCTACAGGGCTCTCCTCATTCCACTCCTCCCAAGAGCTCTCCATGTCCAGCTTTATTATTTCCTTGGCCTCCATGGGGATCTGGGAAAGTATAAACTCCCTGAGGGTAGTAATGTTTCAGTCAAACTTTGTTTCTCTCGTAGTTGCCAGCTCAGTGATCTGAACACACTGTTCAATGATTAATTGAGTGGAGTGAGTGAAAGAGCCCAGACCCGGTGCAGTCAGTCTGGAGACATGAAGCTCATACAGAGGGCTGAGTATGTTCTATGTTATGAGCAGGTCCCTGGGGGTGTCCTGAAAATCCACTCCTTGCAGAGGTGTCATCCACCTCAGATGGTCTACTGCCCTGGAATTTTCATCCTCCTTGTGGGAGTTTCTCATTCTTCTCTGTAGCCTCACTCATCTCCTCCCCTCCCCTCCCCTGTATGTCAGAGCTTGACCTGAATGTGTTCCCTTTCCAGTCCCCAAAATCATATCCAAGTGGGAACATGGTGGGCCCTACAGGACAACTTGGCAACATTCACCCTCCAGTCGAAGCAGCTTGTTGAGAGCCTGAATTCCTCAAACTGAGCACCAGGAAACAGGCATTTGTTGGAAAATGCACCGAGAGACTTTTAGGGAAAGAGGGAAAGAAAGGAAGGAAGGGGTAGAAAGGAAACCCCACTGGAGGGTTGGAGGTCAATTCTGCGTCTAACTGGGGACTTTATACAAATTGCTGGGCCTGTTTCCTCATTTTTTAATGAGGGGTTTAGACCAAGATGGAGTCTGACCCCAAGATTCTAGATTATACAAGCAAAGAACTCCCATGACCCTGTCATTCAAATGCTAGAAAGCCCAATGGCCAAAAAATAGTTAATAAGCTCCTTACTGTGTGTAGAGACAGATGAGACTCTAACAAGAAAGAGGTATATACTGAGTAGATTGAATCCTAACTGTTTCTCAGAAAGGGCACTGCATGGAAAGAGAACCTAAATGAGCCTTTCTTGAAGTTATTTTTTTTCTTTCTCTTGGTCCAGATTTGTGATTTTATTGAGTATTGGCTATCCCAGTGTGGAGACTTCCTCTTTTAGTATACATCTTGCATGCAACTCATCTGTAGCAATGGTCTTAGACAGTTGCCTAAGGGCACCGAGAGATTTTCTCTAGGATCACTCAGCTCAGGAATGTCTGGGGTAGCATTTAAAGTCAAGTCTTTCTGGACCCAAGATCAGCACTCTATCCACTAAATTGCAAAGTCTTTGAGGGGTATCTTGGATCATAGGTTCGTGCCTCTAGGACTGGGAAGGAACTTAGAGGTCATTGAATCTAACCCCTTCATTTTAAAGATCAGGGAACTGAGGCCCAGGGAGGTAAACAAGGTCACTCCTATAGATAAGTCAGGTCTGGCACATAGTAAGCCAGAAGTACTGATGGGTTGTCTAAGGTGAAGATTGATTTAGAGCTAGAAAGAACCTCAGAGATCCCATTTAGTACAGCCTTCTTGTTTTACATTTCAGGAAACTGAGGTGCAGAGAAATAAGCAACTTGCCCAAAGTCCCAGGGAAAGTAAGCTTTGGGGGCAGGATTTAAACCCAGGTTTTCTGACTCCAGCTCTGCGTTCTTTCCACTGTACCAAGCTGCTTCCCTTATTCCCATTTGCTGAGAAGATAAGAGCAGGTCTCAGACCACATCTGGAAATATATGTGTGTGTGTGTGTGTGTGTGTGTGTGTGTACATCCACACAATGACTGCAACAAGGAAGTAATAGAAAATCTAAAATAAATTTCAATTTAAAACTGAAGAAAGGAAAGAAAGAATTCCATGGAGTCTGAGGGATAAAGCTCCTCACTGACTGGAGCAGGTTGGACAGGAAAGCATTGCAAGAGGAGGAAGCATTTAAAGGAAAAGGAAACATTCAGTAGGGAAAGTGCTGACCCAGGAAAGAGACAATGTGAAAGCATTGCAGAGGTGCTTGGTTTGACCAGCACAGGTATGGAGGCTGATGCGCATGACCAGGAGTAACAGGAGACAGGTAATATGAGGCTGGGTTGTGTCCTACCCACATCTGTGCATTTCCCTTGACAGGAGCTAAGATCCATTGGGTGTGACCTGCTACAAATAAGCTTATGCTTGATTCTTTAGGATCGCTGCTTCCCTTTCTAATGGCTCACTAACCATCCCTTAAAGATGCTTCAAAATGTCGCCTGGATTCAAATGGAAAAATCTCTCCCAATTGAATGGTTTACATAGACCTAATATGCTGTGAATTGATCTGAATTGAACCAAACAGGTGTAGTCAATGTGTCAGGCTTGAGGATAGATTCATGATGTGGAGATGGCAAGGCCAAACGTTAGATATGTGAAGAAATTGGTGTGAAGATCAGTTTGGGAGACTGAAGATCAATGCCTGGAGTTTTTCTTCGCACAAATGGTCCTTTGTCCTGGCCTCTGTATCTTTATAGTTATAGATCAAAGGAGATAAGGCCTCTAAAGTATTTTGGAAACTTTAAAGCACACTGTAAACATCAGTTCTTGATATGATTGCTACTATTATGGACTGACTGTGCTCTGAAGATTCATAGAACGTTAGATCTAGGAGAGACCTTGGAGAGCACAGAGAGCAACCCTAGCATTTAACACATGAGAAAACTCAGTCCGGGAGAGCAGAAGTGACTAATCTGAAGTCAAACAGTAATTTAGCAGCAGGAAGGAAACAAAGACCTGAGTGTCGTGACTCCTAGTCCAGTGCCCTCCCCCTCTGCTCCCAGGGGAAGGAGTTTGGGGGAAGCCCAAGAGGGAAGACACTGGGAGTGATGGGACCATCCACAAAATCTGGAGATTGTAGGGGATCACTGAGGGACTGGTAAAACGAAAAAGCAATCCACAGGCTCAGTTGAGAGAGTGCTTGGAAGTAAAGGTTAGGAGCGCTAGCACTGGTCCTTCATTTGTCAGCCATTGAACTTGGGGAAGTTCCTCAACTAACGAAGACCTGGGTCCTCCTCTAGAAAGTGAGGGGTTTGTAACCGAAGAGGCCCCTCCCAGCCCTGATATCCCCTGTTCTCAGGCCCATCCCAGTTAAGCAGGGTTCCCAGTCCCAGCAATACTATTTCTATTCCCTAAAGTGAGAAATCTGATAAAATTCCTGTCTTCCCTCTGTCCTGCAAGCCCAAGAGGATTATTTAGGGCCCGAGGAAGGGATATCTTAACCCTGCTGTTTCAGCTGCCTGGGCTGATACCATCCCCACAGCCCATTGTGTGGCTTTACGATGTATAATACAAAGACATCTAGAACCAGGTTTTAAGAAGATTATGAAAGAGTGAGACTCCGGGCCTCAGAACTCACCAACTCTAAGGCCATGGACTCCTCTTTTTGTAACTGACTCTAGACACTCTTGCCCTGGAGCCCATCCCCTGGATTCTGTACCTTCCCTGAGCACAGAGGGAGTGAGTCACACACACACATACACACACACACACACACACACACACACACACACACATATGCACATACCTCATTAGTTCTGGGCCTGTTGGGCTCACATAATTCAGAGGTGGGCTGTCCTGAGCCCTTACTCTTCAATCTCTCCTCTCATCCCGCTCCCTGCCATAGCTCCTGTATCTCAGAGTCTAGCTCCAGGACCTGCTCTGTTCCTTCCCTTTCAGATCAAGTTGTGTGAAACCTATTTTAGAAAGGACAGAGAGTGGAGGCAAGGAGGCCACCTAATCAATCAACAAGCATTTATTAAGTGCCTACTATGTGCTAACTATGGTAGTGGAGAGGACACAGATTGGGTGCCAACATAGATTCTCTGTAGAATTTATAAGACAGGAAAACAAATTCAAACATAAAACACAAGGACAAGGCCATTAGAACTGCAAATAAAAGAATTCTGCCCTGTTCTAAAGTAGCTAGCCATTTCCTCTGCCTACAGTTCCCCCAACCTATCTCTTTCCTCTCTCATCTGGAGTGTGCTCCATTTGAGAATGGCATCTTCAGCCCCAAATTGTCCCCTTCCCATCCATGCCCTCACTCTGCTGACTTGGATGTTGGCCCACCCTGTTCTGTTCTGCAATCCCAGACTCCCTCTCAAATAATCAGCAAACTTCCTGTAGTACAACAGCTGTAGGGGGTCTCAGACTCCAGAGTCACCTGCTATTTAACTATGTCCCCTTTCTCTGCTTAAAGTGGGGAAGTGATAGAGATGATAATGATTTATATAGAGAACTGTCTTGTGCTATTGAAGTTCGTTCTATCACCTCAAAAAAAGGTGAAAGAGAGAGTTCAACAAGACAGAATCATAGGGTTCAGAGCAGGAAACCACCTTAGGTATTATCTAATCCAAAACCCTTATTTTGTTGAACAGGAAACTGAAACACAGAGAGATGTGACAGGACAGGCACACCCTGTCCATGCTGCCCCAGTTTCCAATTATGGATTCCTAACCAAATCAATACTGGCATTGCTACTAAAAAGGGTAGTCTACTCCTTAATGACTCCACTCACCATCCTTGTAACTTCCCAAACCCATGTGGAAAAGGGGAGTAAAATGAATGACCCCATACAATAAAATTTTATACCATCATCTTAAAAATAGACTCCAGTGCTCCTAGCAAAATACCCAAAGATGAGCCTTTGTATTCTAGGGATATGAGGAGACTGAATCTCCCCCTTCCCCCACTCCTGGCAGTGCCAAGACATTTAACAGACTTCGGCTCTCCTATTGCCAGCCACCCACCTACTGGGCCCTAACTAAATCCTTCAGTGCCCCCTTCCCAAAGTCCTCCTCTGTGTCATCCTCAGAATGTTGTCAGAAGCTCCACCAGGTTCCAGGAGACAGTGGCAGGAGGGTTTAGCCTACCAATGAGTCTGGCTTCCATGCCAATGGGGTAGAAGAGGAGTAGTAGGTGGGGGGCTGGGCGAACCCCTTCCTGACCCCTTCCGACAGCACTCATTTATTAGACCATCTGCTTTGCCCTCACCCGAGCTGATGCTGGGGCTATGTGAGTCAGGGCACTCAGGCGGAAGCTGGCCCGCACACGGCTGGCCATGTGTTTGCCTCCTAGCGATGCAATGGTCAGCTGGAGCAATACTCTGCCTTCCTCCCTGTGTAGGAGAGAGAGACAATGTGAGCTCTGGAGCAGCAGGGAAACCCAGAGACAAGATAGGACAAGAAACGGCATCCGCAATGACAACAGCAGCAAAAGTCATTTTGCTTACAGTTTTGTAAGGCTCCACTGTTGACAAAGCTCTTTCCTAGGAAAAAAATATCCAAGAAGGGAGGCAGTTCCAATTTCTCCCTTTTTCAGATTAGGAAACTGAGGCTCAGAGAAATTGCCTAAGGTCACAAAACTCCTAAGTGGGAAGGCTGGAACTTAAGCCAAAGTGCTCTTGACCCAACGTCCAAGACTTTTCATTCTCTCAGACATCTGGAAAAAGAACATTAGAGCAAGAATGAGGATTACAAGAAAGGATGTGTGTTGAGGTGTTGAATTAAATGTGCATATTCTTCAGAGAGGAAGATGACGTGTGAAAGGCAGACACTTAGTCAAGGGCAACTGGCTTTGGACTGAGATAGCTAGATGTGTGTGCTCCCAAACTCCTTCCGATGCTTCCAATACGGAGCCATATAATGCACCACTCATCTTAAACATCTTCAAGAGTGGTTGTGGGCAAGGGCTTTGTAAATTTTAGAGCTCAGTAGAAATTTGAATTATTGTTAAGAGGGAGAGAGAAATTAAGGTGTCAGTGGATTGCAAGTGGTCTGACCTGGGTAGAGTGAAGTGGGATCATCATCTCACTTAGTCCAGACCCTGAGTTTCTCTGAAGGTAGCCTGAGATCCCATTGGGAAGAATCCTGTAGCCTGATTTTTCATTAGCTCTTCTGGCTACCTTCTTGTCACACTGTTGACCCATCTTGAACTTATAGTCTACTAAAAACATCAGATAGGTTTTTAACATCAACTCGTTTCACACTGTCCCTATTCTATCTCTGTGCAATTGATTTTTTGAACCCAGATGCAGGGCTTTACATTTATCCCCATCAAATGTTATCTTGTGTTACATGTATTCCATTGTTCTGGTCTGTTGATATATTATTATTTTTTTTTAATTCCAATTCTACCATTCAAAATGTTCACTCTTCTCCCCGGCTTTATGTCATCGGAACAGTTGATAAGCATGCTTTCTAAATTTAGCCAGTAGGTGGCATGAATTGATAACGACTCACTGGGTCATCACAAGCTTACTGTACCAGTTTATCAGTTCTCAGTTGACTGAGGCAATGAGCATCATGCTCCGTATAGCTCCCAGACAGTCAGAGACCTTCTCTCCCTCAGTTCCACCCCTTTTTTCCAGGGAAGCACCACTCATGGTCTAGAATGTATATGGATTTGTGGATCTACCAGTTAGAACTTAGCTATGAACCCCCATCCACTGGCTAACTTGTCTCTTTTTGGACGTGTTGTATTTAATGAGCACTCATCACTTGGCCTTGACATAATGGAATTAGTTTGCTGAGCCTGCTAGGATGCTGCCTACAGCATTTTTACTCAACATAGAATCAATAAGTAAATAAACAGTACTTAATAAAAAGGAGACAATGCATAATAATAAACGATAAAGTACTGAGCCACTGTGAACCCTTTGCTCTCCTGGATTCTGGAAGACCTCCTCCTTCCCTCCATCCTAGACCCAAGATCGATCCAGACCAGAGAGTTCTGGATAAACCATAGTTTGCCTCCCTTGAGCAGACCAAGAGGGATGACAACACAATTCCTTAAAAGACAGTCAACTCAGGAAGACCCCAGGATGACTAGTCATCAGGTAAAGGTATAGACAGTATTTATTATCACCTGCTATGAGCCAGTCACTGGGCTATGTACTTTTGAAGAATGAGAAAAGACAAAAATGAGGTCTTTGCCTCAAGGAATTCACATTGCAACGGGCTCGAGGGCAGGAGACATGTAAATAACTCAGTACGTACAAGACAAATACTGAGCACATTGAAGGTATCTCAAAAAGAAGACCCCAGAAAGGGGGACCAGGAAAGGCCTTCAGTAGAAGGTGAATATGAGTTGAGTTTTGAAGGATACTAAGGGGTAGAGTTGAGGGGACAGAGCATTTCAGGCAGTTCAAAGGCACAGGTAGGAGGAACAGCAGAGTAGACCACTATAACTGGATCTGAGAGATTGTCGAGGAAAGAAAAATGTGAAAGAATGGAAAGATAGAAAGAGACCACATTATGAAGAGTTTTAAATACCAAACAAAGGTCTCTGTATTGTATCCCAGAGGTCATTGGGAGCCATTGAATTATTTTGTTTGTTTGAGCAGGAAGAATGATATGATTGGAACTACACTTTGACAGCTGGGTGATGCATCGGAACGTGGAGAGTCAAGGCTAGGAAACCAACCAGAAGAAAGGTGATGAGAGCCTGAATGAGGGTGGTATATGAAAGATTTGGTGGCGGTAGAAATGACAAGATTTGGTAATTGATTGGATACAGACAGTAAGAGTGAAGAGTTAAGGAGGATGCTAGGGAAATTTGGAAAATGATAAGGGTTTTTGAGAGAAGATAATGAGTTTTGCTTTGGACGTGTTGATTCTGGGTATCCAATCATGCTCTCCAAAAGGGAGTTAATACAGAACTAAAGTCCAGGGGAGATGTCAGGGCTAGGTAGATAGCTCTGGAAGTCATCGGCAAAGAGATGCTAGCAATAGTCATGGGAGCTAATGAGATTATCAAGAAAGATGGTATAGAAAGGGAAGAAAAAGGGCCCAGGGCAGAGCCCCAGATAATACCCACAAAGTAACCATGATTCTCAGTCAGGCCTAACTCGGGCCAGCATTCTGGTAGTTTAATATTGAAATATTGAAACAAAATGAGATCCTCATAGGTCAATCAGCAGTTAATAAAATGTTAACCATAGCAAGAGAAGGATATTCAACAAGGATAGGCATTGAAGACACAACACACTGATTCAGCTGAGCAAATCCTCTGCCTCTGAGTTGCTCACCAACCAAGCCAAGCACATGGAGCTCCTCATGGCTGCTTTGTACTCACAAGTGATGTCAACAACTTGAACCCTTGGTCATTTGAGTCATTTAGACCCTAAGGACCATTTCAGTTGAGGAAACGTGGCTGTCAGCAAACCTATGTCAATTGCCATATATGTCTACAAGAACTTCATTGATATTCCAGATACTACCTTATCTTGGGTGAGGCAAGTCTATTCTCAGGATCTCTAGTCCCTTATCCACACTCTGAAAACGAAACAGGAGACAGAAACAGCTAGGAACCTAAGGTCCAGGAACCTCAGGCTACCCAGTCAAGTACATACAGCTCCACCTCTGTTTCTGCTATTCTTCGAATCCCATGTTTATCCCAGTGTCTAACACAAATTTAATAAATTCATGATGACTCACTGACCTATGTGTTTCTCTTTTAAACAGCTATTCTCCACTCCTGCAACTGGAGGTAGGTAAGAAGAAATTGCTGCATTCTATTCTGGAAATCAAAGAGAGAGGGAGCATGACCCCAAAGGGTCAAACCATTTCACAGCTCAATTTCTTACCACTCATTCTAGAAGAGTCTGCCCCTTTGCTCCTCAGTCCTGCATCAGGAAGCAGCCCTAGGTCTCTAACATCCAATCAGTGAGACACTTTTAGGTATGCCTGATCAATGCCCCCTTACAGGTCCATTAATCAACACTCTTTAGTTCTAGGCACTCAACCAGTTCTGAAACTATCTGACCATACTGCTCTCCAACCCCCATTGTTCCATCTTGTCCCCAGGAATGTCCTGAGGCACTTTGTCAAATGTCTTTGCTGAGTGTATGGCATTTCTAGATCCACTAGTCTGGTAACCCTGTCAAAAAAAAGGAAATTGGGTTAGTCTAATATGACTTTGGACTAGATGGTCCAAAGAGCATTCACTGGCTCTTGTGATCATCACTGCCCTTTCTAAATGCTCAAAAATCATCCTTTCAATGACCTCTTCTTAGAATTTTGCTGGTAACCATCAACAGATGCTTCAGCAAACCCTTGCTGAGTGTCTGTGTTCTGAGCACTGGGGGAGATGAAAAGTATAGTTAAGAAATGGTCCTGCAGCCATGGCACTCTCAACCCAATAGAATCAAACTCAGGCTCATCAATCCCTAGTTTGAAAAACCAAATTCCTTCTTTTCCATTTTTGAAAATCAGAATACTTACCCATCACTAGTCCAGTGGCACCTCTCCCATTCTCTGGATTGTAGCTCTTGGGCAATTGCCTCTCACCTCACATACTCTACATACTCTACACTCTACACATAATGAGCATTGCTTTGTACAGTGTCTCAAAAGTCTTTGTGCAATTTTAGCCTTCAAGACCCAGTTCAAGCTGTATTTTCCCCATAAGCCTTCACCCCAGCTGACAGTGATAAACTTTTGTGAACTCCTATGCCATTCATTGTCTATATACCATCCCTGTAACTCTTGACTTTCTTGTATTGTTAGCTGCTTTTTTGGGAGTGTGAGAAGTAGTACTGGATATGGAAGCAGGTATCTGAGTCAGGAAGTCCTGATTTCAAATCCTGCTTCTGACACGTACTGGCTGTGTGACCCTGGGGCTGATCACTTAACTTTCTAAGGCTACAAGTTTACAGAGCAGGTGCCAACCTGCATTGGAAGAGGGTGTTTCTTGCCAGGCATTCTTCTGCGCATACAATGACAAAAATAGACTTAAATGCAGGTCTTCCTTGCTCTCTATCCCATCTGCTATTCATTCTGTTTTGATGAACATACTACCTAGAGAAGTGGTTAGCTCCTATCCCTGCAAAAGAGGCTTTTGAAGCAGAAGCTGAGTATTTGTTGGGGACCCTATGGAAGAACTGCCCCACATGGAGCCTGGACCAACCTCCAGCCACAAGATTCTGTGTTTCAAAAAGCAGGAATGGTTTATACTGACAAGACAATAGAAACGTGAGGACGCAGAGAAGTGGAAAATGCCTCCTTGGAACGAGGATGCCAAGTTCCGACAGTCTGAAAAGCATAATCCTCTGGAACATTAGATTACAGCCTTCAAAAGAGTGGACGGAACTGGATGTGTGATTTTGGTTTGATTTAATGCTTGCTTTAGACACTCAGTCCTTTGGTTTTCTTTCCATCCCTTTCCCTTTTCAATCATTGTCGGGCTCTATTGGAACAACCTCCCATAATCGTAGCATGCCAGAGGGGTCTGAGAACAGAGAATGTCAGAACTGGGGGAGGAGGATGATGCTTGAAAATGGAGAAAGTCAGAGTCCTTAAAACATAGTGTGTCAGAGTAGAACTTAGAACAGAAGATGTCAGAGCTAGGGGTGATCTTGGAGACCCTTAGAGTCAAATTCTCTCTTTTTACACATGGGGAAACTGAGGTGCTACAAAGGAAAGTACTTGTCCTCCCTTTCATTCTCCTATGAGGTAGATAGGGCTAGTATTCACAGAATCTTAAAACTAGAGTAGATCTCAAAGTCCCCTCACTCTCTGTTCTTCAGACTTGTTATAGTCTTAAATTAGCTGGATGGCCAAGTGGTCAGGAATCTGGCCTGGAGTCAGAAACACCTGAGTTCAGATCTGACCTGAGATCCTTACTAACTGTTTAACCTTAGATGAGTCACTTAATCTCTTTTGTCTCAGTTTCCTCATCTGTAAAATGGGGTAAAATAATAGCCTCTGCCTCCCCAGGTTGCTATGAGGATCAGATGAGATAGTATTTGTAAAACACTTAACCCACCACCCAGTACATAATAGATGCTTAATAAATACTCATGATTGTTATTCTAGGGCTTGGGTGGGTTTTTTCAATCATCTCAGTTTCTATCTTCATCAGATCATCCAACACAGTAATTTAAGCTGCCAACATTTCATCCGTTTTCTCCCATGTTTTCCCATTGCCACATTCCTCTCCTTCACCCATTTTCTCCTTTATTTCTCTTCCCTGCTCTGTTTCCATCTGTTTATGACTAGTAAATGTCTCCACTCATTTCTGCTTTTTGGAACTGGAATCCCTTCCTTGTTGCTTCTCTGTCTTGCCATGTGCGTACACTTGCCCATCTTGCCATCTCAGCTTTGCCATTAACTCCCTACATAACTAAGGGCAAGTGAGTTAACCCTCCAGAGCCTCCCTTTGCTCAGCTATAACAGGAGGGGTGGGGTCAGGTCACCTCTATGCTCCCTTCTAGTCACATCAAGTGGCCTTATCTCCTGGCATCAACCTTACCTTTCTGGACAAAGATGCAGTGACTCTGCTTCAGTAACAGAAAGGGTCATAGGGCCAGAGATCTCTAGCCATAGAGATCAATCCCTAGATTCACAATGAGGAAACTGAGGCTATGAGAGATTGACTGATCTGCCCAAGGTTGCACAGGTAGTAAGTGTCAGAGGCAAGATCTGAACCCAGGTCAGAACTCATAGCTCCACAGCTGGAAGGTAGCTCAGAAGCCATCTAATCTGGCCCCTTCATTTTACAGAGGAAGAAACCAAAGACCATGGACACTGAGTCACCTGTCTAAGATCACATAGATAAGTAAACTTCAGGTGTGAGATGTGATCCCACATCTGGTCCTCTAACCCCTGGGATTCTTTTATTCTAGGTGACACTAATTACATCACTCTTCTGGAAAACGGGAAAGAGAGAGGGCTAAATGATGTCATTCAATCCAAATCAATAAACAATTTTTTTTAACATACCCAGGTACTATGTTAAGTGCTGGGGGGACAGAGGCAAAATAAAACAATTCCTACCCTTGAGGAACTTAGATTCCATGAGATCTCTATGGTCCTGACCAGTCAGGATATTCTGTGATTTCTCTTCATTTTGGAGAAGATGGAGTCAGAAGGAACTTTGGGGTCATTGTCCCTTTAGCTCTCATTTTACAGATGGGAAAACTGGCACTCAGAAGGGGAAGGACTTGTCCAAGGTCACCTAGGTAGTCAGTAGTGGGAGCAGAATTCAAACTCTAACCCCAAATCTAGACTCCTCTGCCTTACTCCAGAGCAGTACTCTCCACTGCACCCCTGTCACTGTTACTGTCTTCCTTTTAACTTCTTTCTTTCTTTTCTAACCCCAGCCCCAACTCCCTTGCCCATCTCTCTCCCTTCCTCTCTTGGACTCCCCTATCCCCTTCAATTTTCCCTTCCCTTCTTCCCTTCCTATTTCTGTCAATCCTCCTCAAACTGGGTTGTCCAGCCCAGAGCAGAATACGCTGTCAAACTGGAGTTCCCAGAGGAGTGGTTTGTGATCATTTTATTTTTATAACGTCCTTGGATATTACAAAGGTGTTTATTCAGGGGAAGGCTGAGTGCTGGGGGGAGGGGGGTAGGGAGGAAAGGATGGATGAAGGAGGGATGCAGGCCAGAATAAATGGAGCTTTCAACTAATATAGGTCAGGAGCCAGGGAGAGTCCCCAGTGGTCCCTATGTAAAACAGGAGCACGTTGTCATTTGGGGCTGGAGCTGGAGAAAATGGCAGCTGTGTCATTCTCTAATACCTCCTGGGCAGATGGACTGGACACCAAAACACTAGAGAGGGGAAAAGGGACTGTCTTAGAAAAACTCCAGGCTTGCCCAAGGGCAGTGAGAACCTTCCTAATCACACTGACAGAGTAAACTCCAATACTTCACTCCTGTGTGCAGCCAGGCTATACCCTACATGTATCATGGGGGTGCTATGCAGCTCAAGGAGAGGCAGAGGCAGAATAGATATCACTAGTGTCTCTTCCCCTCACCCTTCAAAGTCCAAGGGACACTTTATTTCCTGTCAGGAGGGGATGCAGGAGGTTGGGGCCAGAAGCTTGAACACACTGCTCTTCTCAGAGAGAAAGAATACCAAGCTAGAATTATATGTATCTGCTCCCTTAAGTACTGTTAGCCTCTAGGGGATGTGATTTTCATGTTGAAAATAAGCTTCTGATCACTGTCCATTAAGAGAGAAAAGAGAACTCAAGCTTTCTACCCACAAAGTACCAGTTCCACAATGAACACACAGTAATGAGCAAAGAAAATCATTTGTCCAAATCAATAGAAAAAAAGGAAATCAGAGAAGGTGTATACAGCGTGATATATGCCACAGGGCAGAGTGAAGGAACTCTACAATTGGAAGAGAGATAACTCAGCTCCACCAAGAGTCCCAGATCTCACCCAAGGGGAAGTTCCTTGAAGTTTCTAGTGTGGCAAGCCTGGGAAAGGGACATGATGGCTACTGCTAGTTCCCCTCATTTTGGTTTCTTCCTAAAGTTTTATCTTTCCTTCAACAAGCTGAAGTGGGGTGGGCATCACCCATCTTTTCTCTCAAAGTTGGAAGCCAAGAGCAGCCAAGGTGGCTGGAGAGCCATGGAGACTGAAAAAACTTGATGAAAAGCTTGAAGAGAGAAGAACCATCCTCTCCCAACTCTGGACAACTCTGCCTGCCCTTCTTGCAGATGTGGGATATTGTTCTCCACCAATGAGGAGAGAGCCCCATACAATGGGCTTTAGGTCTTAGGACAGCAATATCATTCCTAGGTTCCTCAAGCTTACAACCCTGAGAGGGAGGGAATACAAAAAGTATTATCTCCATTTTACCAATGGGGAAACTGAGTCTCACGGAAGCTGAAATGACTCACTCAAGGTCATTTAACACTTCAGTACAATCCAGTTCCATCAGCATTGAGGCAAGGTGGTGTGGTCCAATGGGAAAAAACACTGACTCCAGAAGAGGGTTCTTAGGCTGGGATCTCTGAACTTTAAATTTTTGATTTATGAGTTTGTTTTTTACTCCTAACAAAATTCTAGAACATATTATTAAAAGGAGGACTATTGAACATTTGAAAAGGAAGCAGTGATCACCACTGCTTTGTCAAGAACAGGTGATCTCCCCAGGTGTGACCATTCTGTCTATCAATGCAGATAGCAACCCTTCCAGGCCTTCTCAGCCTATGCCAAGCTTTTTTATGTCTCACAAGAAGTCCTCCATAGGCAAAAATATACTTTCTAGAGGCCAGCATGATGCATGTAGTCAAAATAAGAACTGAGATCTGAACCCTAAGTTCCCAATTCAAAGGCAATAACCTTTCCACTACCTCAGTGGTCTCCAAAGTAGGGGCCATGGCCTGATTCCAAGGGGTCTAGAATCATCCAAATGGAGTATGAGAAAATGGGCCACATTCTATCCTTCCCTCACTCACCCATAGTCAATTACAGGGCTTGTCTCTAAATCTATCTTAGGCAAGAGTTAATGTCAGCAACTGGAAAATATGAAAGGGGTCACAATAATATAGCTTTGGAAAGCTTTCAAGTAACATTCTGCAATCCCTCCTCACTCTCCAAAGAGGCCCACCTCACTCTCAGGGACACTCTAACTTATAGTGTTATCCTGTAGTTTAGATCCATTACCCCAAAAGGCTTAGTAAGATCAACTATGGACACATGCAAAGAAAGGTAGGTGTGTGTGTGTGTGTGTGTGTGTGTGTGTGTATGAGAAAGACAGAGAGAAAGAGATAGGAAGGACAGAATTAAGAGAATTAAAAGATATCATGCAACAGTAGAAAGAATATTGAATTTGGACTTGGAGGACCTGTTAAGGTTTGGATTCCAGTTCTTCTGCTTGTTATATATGTGACCTTGAGTAAGTCTCTCCCATCTCTCTGGGCCTCAGTTTCCTGACCTATAAAATGAGAGAGTTGTCCTAGTTGACCCCTGAGGTCCCTTCCAGTTTTAAGTCAATGACCCTGTAATCCTAAAATGGCACTCTGGATAGAGATGGCACTGGATCTGAGAAAGACTAAGCGGATATGTTCCTTTCCATTCTTGGGTCTCATTTCCTCCCTGAGAAGTTCACCACATCAGTATTTCCAACTCATCTGACTTCTGAGAGCTGCAAACATAAACCCATTGTCATACCATTGACTGAGGATGATGGATGAGCCAAATAATTCATTCTGCACCTCAGGAAGCCCATCCCAGAAGGCTGAGCCAGTTCCTTGTGAGTTCACTTGATTAATCCTTGGATTTATGGAGCTGGATCAGGTTACTGGTCCAGCACTCAGGCCAAAATGTCATGCTACTAGCTTATAGCTACATGCTTCTAGCAGCTGTGTTTTTTGTGGGGAAAGTGACAGAGGATTGATACCAATTCTTTTTCCTGTTGTACCCTAAGTTGCTGTATTACAAGAAAATTCCTCCCACCTTGGGGAAGAAGAGGTAGTCAATGAACCTAAGATTCTCTGAGAACCCATGAAGCCACTGAGGAAGAAGGTCATTAGGTCAAATTCCCCCCTAGAGCATGAAGGTCCCCAACAAAAGTTCATACAGCCTCTTCTTGAACATGTCCAAGGGAAGGGACTATCAAAGCAGCCAGTTGCATCCAGTTTCTTGGGGGAAAGGAGAAGTGGAAGTGGGGCACTAGAGGAAATCCAATCTGTGGAGGCAAAGAGTTCAATCATTCCTTTCTTGACATCACTGACTCCATCTTTAGCCTCCATTTCAGCGTAAAATAAATAAATGATGAAAAGGACAGTTTCATTGAAAGCTGAGAAGACTTGTACGAGCTGATGCAGAGTAAAGTGAGCAGAGCCAAGAGAACAGTGTAGACAATGACAGATTGTAAAGACAAGATTTTGAAAGACTTAGGAATTCTGATCAATGAAGTGATTTACCAGAGGACATTTCGATGAGACATTCTACCCACTCTCTGAGAGACACGATGGATTCAAGGCATAGAATGAGGTATACCTTTGGCGGACATGGTCAATTTGGGATTTTTTTTTTGCTTGATTTTGCAGCTTCTGACTTGAAATGGTCTTTAGTCCTTGGTGAAATTAGATTTCCCATATGTACCAAGCCCAAGACAAACAGTATAGTAAAAAACAAATAAACCAAAACACCATGCTGAATGAAAAGCCTGGAGAACTGGGTTCAAATTCTAGTTCTATCCCCGAAGTCCCCCTTGGGGAAAGCTACTTCTCATGTCTCTGACCCTCAGTTCCTTCATCTGTAACATGGGGAGATAAGGATCAATGAATTACGTCCTTCACAGGATTATTAAGACAGAAGCACTCTGTAAACTGTAAGAGGACAACCAGATGTGAATTGTTATTTTGGGAGTATATTCTAGAATTTAGAAAGCATTTTCCTTACAACAACCCTTCAAGTGAGGTAGAGCACATAGGATGATCTCCATTTTACAGATGACTAAATTGAGGGTCAGAGGAGTGAAATGAATTGTCCAACATCAGACAGCTGACAACGAGGAGCAAAAATGGCCACTTCTATAGCCCACTTTTTAAAAGGTAGCCAAGTGCTCAGTGTACAGTGAAATTATTTGACTTTTGCAACAGCTGTGAGAGTTAAGGCCTGCAGGGCTTATTATCTGATATTATAGATGAAGAACTACGGCTCGGAGGTGGTTTAGGGACTTGCTCAGAGTTACATGGCTAATAGAAGTGTCAAGGGTAGGATTTGAACCTAGGTCCTCTTCCCCCCTTCTTCCTTCCTTCATTCCTTTCCTTCTTCTTCTTCTTCTTCTTCTTCTTCTTCTTCTTCTTCTTCTTCTTCTTCTTCTTCTTCTTCTTCTTCTTCTTCTTCTTCTTCTTCTTTTCTCTCTCTCTCTCTCTCTCTCTCTCTCTCTCTCTCTCTCTCTCTCTCTCTCTCCCCCACATCTATCTGTATTTCTGTTTCTCTGTCTCTTTCTAACTGCATAGTGATCACTCTCCTTACAATCACAGAATCTGTATAATAATATTTCCATTTTGATAGCTCTGACCCTAAAACACAATGATGCAGAGGCTTTTATTTAAGCTTTAACTAACGATGCAGGGTTAGAATCAAGGACCAAAAATAAAACCCCAAGTGCTAAAGTCATCTAGGAAATGGAGATCAGGCATGCCAATGCACTATTGGTAAAGCAAGTGAAGTGGATTTTTTGGACTTGACCCCAATGTGTTCGGCTGATAAGAAGAGGTAGGATTACAGTCATCCAGAGTCAGATTCCAGACGATGACCACGGACCACTCAATGCAATGCAGGTGTTGGCCCAGAAGCAAACACCTCCCTTACCCACCTGGGCCACTGCCCGTGACATGGTCAATGATTGCCAGCTGTGGGGTGGAGGCATCTCCTCCACAGATGTGGTAAGAACATCTAACTGGCAGGAACTGAACCAAAATCTATCAACTTGTCACAGGAACCACCAAATCATGGTAGGGAGCAGAAGTCTTGGAGAGACCAAAGAGGTTCCAAGACAACTTTCTTATCTTTGATAAGCAGCCAGATCCTTGGAAGAGGATAAAGGTAGAGGTTGGCACAGGGAAAGAGGAATTCTCATCTGATAAGGAGAAATGAATCATAGGAGCAGAAGTCTAGGACTGGAAGGCATCATTACCCACCATAATTTTACAGATGAGGAAACTGGGGCCTACAAAAAAAAATTGACTTGCTATGGTAGAATCAGAGGGGAGTTTCAAACTCAGGCTTTCTTGATGCCAAGACTAACACTATCTACTACACATTCATCAGGCAACAAAAAGAGAATATTGGAACAACTGTACTTAAATGCTTAAAAATGAGAAATTTTGTCAATGCTCAACTAACCGCAGAGTTCATCAATTGTCTTCAGGGCTCTTGAGGTCCTCTTCAAGAATGTACAAGAGCTGGAGCTAAAAAAGATGTCAAAGGTCATCTGGTTCCAACCTCTAATTTTATAAATGATGACATTGAGGTCTACACTTGCCCAAAGTCACACAAGCGATAAGCACAGGACCCCAGTAAGATTGGTTAATGCCTAGAAGTAAAACTACAAGCCATGAACTACTGAGTCACTGGAAGAGGTCCCTTGTCATGGATCTCTCCCATTTTACAGAGGAGAGACTGAAAGTCATAGAGAGGAAGTGACTTGTCCAAGTGGCTAGAGCACCAGGACAGGAATCAGGAAGACCTGAGTTCAAATCTGACCTCAGACTTATTAGCTGAGTGACCCTGGGCAAGTAAATGGAAGAAAATGACAGAGCTGGGATTGTAGAGACATCATGTGTACACACTGACTATGAAAGTTGAGCATCTGACATTCTAGTTCTGTCATGAATTAAGGAAACTATCACTGTAAGAATAGGTTGCTATTTGACTTGGTGGAGGGAATTGCTACACCAGGGAGATAAAAAGAATCTTCTGATGATTTCTGGAATTAATGAACTAATATTTCTCAAAGTGCTTTGAAACTGCCATTATCTTAAGTAAGGAATTCACGGTTGGGAGGAGGTGGATTCTGAAGACCCCCAAGGTGCCTTTCAACTCCAAGATTTTGGAATTCTTCAGTGTCACCTCTTTCTCTGCACCTCAGTCCCCCAGATATGTAGAGTGAGTGTGGAGTAACAGGAATAGGGATGAGCCAGGGAAGAGAGAAAGAGTGAAAAAGAAACAGGAGATAAGAAGAGGAAAGAGGGACAGAAGGAAGCACCATTTCTCTTCTAGAGTAGGTATCCACAGCCATGTTCTGAAGACATTCCTCTTTCATCCATGATCACTTTTTGGTGCACCTCTCTCTCTCAGTCCTGTGATCCATTGAGGGAGGTCTGTTGGTGGCTACTCTTTGCTAGAATGGACGGGTTGCACACATTGATTTCTCTCTAACCCTCATTGATCACACTGTTGCTATATATGTAAATGCCACCAGCACAGGGGCAGAGAGAGAAGTGAAACACTGGGTTCTCTGGAAACATGTCATAGTGAAGGACTGGCCATGAAGACCTCCCCCACCCCACCCCTGTCATCATGACCTGACTTTGCTATGGGGAAAAACTCCACTTCGCAGGGATCTGGCCTTAATAACAGTAGCTCTCATTTCTATCCTGCTCTAAGACTTGCAAAACCCTTTTTCTCACATCAACCTTCTGAGTATGGAATAAACATATTATTCTCATTATGGTACAGATGAGAAACTCTCAAACACAGAGTAGATTAAAGGGCTGGACTGGGTGTCAGGAAGGAATCCAGCCTCTGATACTATTTGTTTGATAGGGGAAGACTCCCTCCTTGTTCCTGTGCATGGCATCACAGTATTTCCGGGCAGTTAGGTGGCACAGTGGCTGGAGCACCAGGATTGTGATCAGAAAGACCTGAGTTCAAATCTGACCTTATTAGCTCAGTGACCCCGGGCAAGTCACTTCACTCTGTTTGCCTCAGTTTACTCATATGTCAAATGAGCTGGAGAAGGAAATAACAAACCATTCCAGTTTCTCTGCCAAGAGAACCCTAAATGGGGTCATAGAGAGTTGGACATGGCTGAAACGACTGAACACACACACCACATCTCCCAAGCTTGAGGGCCACATTTCAAATGGGACGTCCCAGAGGCATCCCAGACTCAACATGTCCAAAACTAAACTGTTCCCTTTCCCACTACCCTACCCCACCCCAAATCTTCCTCTTTTTTTCAACTTCCCTATTTATGTCAATGACCCTCTTTCTAGTCCCCAGTGGCCAATCTGGGCATTATACTGAACCCCTCACTCTCACTCACCTCACATAGTCCAGCAGTTTCCAAATCTTGTAGCATCAAAGTCAATATTTCTCATATGTGATCCCTTCTCCCCACCCACACAGCTGCCCCCTTTTGTCTGGACTATTGTGTTGGCTCATTGGTGTCTATGCTTCCAGTCTCATATTCTAATACATCCTTTCTACAGCTTCCAAAGTGATATTACCAACACTCTTAGTGCACACACACACACACACACACACACACACACACACACACACCCTCAATGATCTCCAATAATCCTATTGCCTCAGTGGTCAAATACAGCCTCCTATGTTTGGCACCTGTCTCGAAATAACCTTTCCAACCTTACTATACATCACTCTCCTCTAAGTACACTATGTCCAGCCAAACTGGTTTTACTCACTCCTGTACCCTTCGCACCGGCTTTCCTCATGACTGGAATGAATTTCCTTCTTATCTCCATGTCTCAGAATCCAGTACCATTTTCTGCATGAAACCTTTATTGACTGCTTTCTATTTTGTATGTACAGTATTTGTATATACTTATATAGGAAAGAAGAAGAAAGCAAGCATTTATTAAGCTCTTACTATGTTCTGGGCACTGCATTCAATGCTTTATAGATATTATCTCACTTAATCTATGTGCAAATTGTTTCCCCTGTGAGCTCCCTGAAGGTAGGGGATGGGTTTACTCTTATTTCCTCAGCATCTCGCACCTGACACATAGTAGATGTTTTATAAATACTTCTTGATTGATTCACATTGTCTTCCCCCAGCTAGATTGGAAGCTCTTTAAAAGGAGAGACTGTCTCATTCAGAGTTTAGCACTGTACCTAGCACCTATACATAGTAGGTGCTTAATAGATGTTGATTGCCTGATTTGGGTCTTTGTATTTCCAGCATCCAGTACAGTGTCCAAGTGCATCGTTGGGGTTTAATAAATACTTGGTGATTCATTAGTTGATTGATTCTTCCAGTCCATAGCTGCAGTACCCTGGGGAAATAACAAATAACAAATAATCATGCAATTCAATCAACATGTACCTGTATGCAGTTCAGTGTGATGGTGTGAAAATTAAGGAACATAACCCTGCTCTCTAGGAACTTACCTTTTACTTCAGTGATGCACCATGTGGATTGTTCTGTATTAGACAGGTTAGGGAGTAACAGGCAAAGGGTAGATCCAGACATTGTACATTAGGGAAGTTTTAGAAGGGTGGGGGACACGTTTGGCAGGGAATCTGTGAAGATACTTTGGAGGATGTGGCCCCTGAGCTGAGCATTGAGGGAAGACCAAGACTTGGTGCAGTGGAAACAAAGGAAAAGCATGTTCCAGCAGAGGTTGCTTGGATGCACGGAGCACAGGTAGGAGTCCAATTTGACTGAATTGGAGTGACGGTAAATAATAACAATGTCAAAGAAAGTTGGAAAGGAAATTGGATCTGGATTATAGAAGGCCTTCAGTGGGAAAGAAGGAAGGAAGGAAGGAAGGAGGGAGTGAAAGAAAAAGAAAGAAGGGAAGGAAGGAAAAAAGAAGGGGAAGGAAGGAAAGAGAAAGAAGGAAAGAAGCATTTATTAAGTGCCTAGTGTGTGCTGGGCATTGAGCTAAGCATATTACAAATTTATTTGACCCTCACAATAATCTAGAGAGGTAGGTGCTATTAGGATCTCCATTTTACAGTTAAGGAAACTGAGGCAAACAGAGGTTAAGTGACCTTCTAAGGGTCACACAGCTTATAAGTGTCTAAGGCCATATTTGAACTCAGGTCTTCCTGACTCCATGCACTACTGTGCCACCCAGATGCCTCTGATAAGAGACAACAATGTGTCTGAGTAGGTCATGCTGCCAGTTATACAATGGGTGGATAAGAGATGGCATTGTGTATTTGTACAAAAGCCAAGGAGAAATCCCTCTCAGGTTGTGGGTAGGACTTGCAGAGGCATCGTTTGAAAGAAGTTCAAAATGTAAGAGCATCTTCCTGATTAATTAACACTCATTGAACGCCCACCTCACCCTGAGCATGGTTCCCTGATGAAGAGGCAAAGAGGGAAGAGTGAATGAGGAGGGAATGCACAATCCAGAGCATCGGAGAATATCTGTCTTCAGCTATGTGAAAGACTGTAATGAGTTAGAGGAATTTGGCTTATTCCACTTGGCCCCAGAGGGCAAAGCAAGAACCAGTGGGTGGAAAGCAGGTTTCACCACAATTAATGAGGAATTTCCTAATAATCGGAACTGCCCCAAAATGTAATAGACTGCCTCTGCCATTGTGAATGATGTCACACAATAAACACCTGCCTGTGACAGAGAGTGGAATGGGGGAGAGGGGATTCACAATCCAAAATAGCTCAGGTTCTCTTCACTGCTCATAAGGTTTTAAAGTAGTTTCTCTGTAAATTATGCCCATTTTATAGATTCAGAAACTGAGGCTAAGAAAAGTTAAGATATTTAACTTGAGCCACACTGCTAGTGTCAAAATTGGAATTTGAATAAAGGTCTTTTGATTCCTAGTTCAGAGTTCTGTCCCTTCATTCATCAATCAGTCAATATGCCTTTATTAAGTGACCCTGTTACTAGGCTGGGCAGCTAAGTGGAACAGTGGATAGAGTAGTGGACCTTGAACCAGGAAGACTCATCTTCTTGAGTTCAGATCTGGTTTCAGACACTTCCTAACCATGTGATCCTGGACAAGACACTTAACCCTGCCTGCCTCAGTTTTCTCATCTGGAAAATGGGCTGGAGAAGGAAATGGCAAAGCACTCCAGTATCTTTGCCAAGAAAACCCAAAATGGGGTCAGGAAGAATCAGACACAACTGAGAATGGCTCAGCAACTACAAATGTGGCCCCCGGAAAGATAGAATGGGATAGCAGGTGGACCTGAGAAAAGCAGGAAGATCAAGACTCGATTCACCTCTCACACATAACTTACTGAGTGACCCTTGATGAGTTACTTCTCAGCATTCTAGACAACTCTCTAAGACTCTATGTTGAAGAGAATATTAAAGCCCACATTTGGTGGAGGGAATTTCCTCATCTGGGAATTCCCTGTACCAATGAAATCACAGGTCCCATCCCTGTTCCCTGGTGCTAAGCCCTCAGGATACAAAGACAATAATAGTCTCTTGCCCTCAAAGAGGTCCCTTTTTATTGAGGGTGACAACACACGTACCTGTAGATGTATATAAAAATCAATAGTGGGTCATTTGGGGAGGTGGAGGCACTGGCAGCTCCAGGGATCAGATGCGCTTTATGCTACACTAGAGCTGAGTAATGAAGGCGATTAAGGGTTTAATGAAGATATTTAGAAGGGGTGAGTTTCAAGCAAGTAAGCCAGTCTCAAGCTCATGCCAGCTACAGTGATGACGCCCCCTGGTTTTTATGAGAGGAAGAGGTTTACAAAGAGGCTTCTTCTTTGTAGAAACTGTGATTACCATTTTATAGCCACGGAAGTTTCTGCCCAAAGCCAGTGAGTGGCTTAAGGTTGTGCAGCCAATAAGTGGCACAGGCTGACCCTGAGCCTTTTCCTTTACGTCTTTCTAGACCTAGTAACAGAGAGGGAGAGAGAGAGAGAGAGACAGAGAGAGAGGGAGGGAAAAGGAGAGAGAGGGAGAGGAAGAGAGACAGGGACAGGGACAGGGGGAGAGAGAACAGCAACAATTAACATTTCTGAAAGTATATGCAGTATTCCATACCTAGTCTCCCACCTCAGCAAAGAAGAGGAGGCATGTTTTCTCAATTCTAGGGCCAATTTTAATTTGTTGTTTAATTTGTTTTGCAGTTGTGTCTGACTCTTCCTGAACCCATTTAGGGTTTTTTTTAGCAGAGGTATTGGAGTGGTCTGCTGTTTACTTCTCAGTTCATAGATGAGGAAACTGAGGCAAAAAGGGTGAAATGACTTACCAGGGTCACATAGCTAATAAGTGCCTGAAGTAATTTTTATAGCTAGTATTTATATAATACTTTAAGGGTTACAAGTGCTTTGCACATGTTATCTCTTTTGATTCTCCCAATTATCCTGTAAAGTAGGTGCTGTTATAAGTCCCACTTTACAGATAAGAAAACTGAGGTTGAGAGATGATAAATGACTCGTTCAGGGTCACCCAGTTAGTGATTGTCTAAGGTGGAATCTTCCTAATTCCAAGTCTCATACTCTATCCACTGGGTCACCTAGCTGCCTCTTCTACAGTTTCAGATTGGTTTCTTTTGTTTTTTTGGTTTACAACACTGGAGTCATGTATATTGTTTTCCTGATCCTGTTAGCCATACTTTGCATCAGTTCATCCAAGTCTTCCCATGCTTCTCTGAGTTGTCTCCTTTTTTTAATTTCCTAGACTTATGATAAAATTCCATTATTTTCATGTACCTTAACTTGTTCAGTCACTCTCCAATGGATAGGCAGCTACTTTGTTTCCAGTTTTTTGCTACCACAAAAGCGCTGTTATCAATCATTCAATCAACGGATAATGATTAAGTCATCTGTCATATGCCAAGTATTGGGAATAAAAAGACATAAGTGAGACAATCCCTGCCCTCAAAGTGCTTATTAAGGCAACCAACATATTCGCACACAAAAATAAGCTATGGATATTTTGGCATACATGGAACTTCTCTGTCAGTGACCTCCTTGAGATTTATGCCTAGCAGTGGAAAAATACAGGAAAAAGGCTATGAGCATTTTAGGCATTTTCTTAAGTGTGATTATAAATTACTTTCCAGAGTGGTTGGACCAATCCACAACTCCACCAACCAGTCTCCCAGCAGCCCCTCTGACACTGACAATTCACAACTTTTGTCATTTGGGGGTCATTCACCTTTGACAA
Source organism: Potorous gilbertii (assembly GCA_028658325.1). Lineage (NCBI taxonomy): Eukaryota > Metazoa > Chordata > Mammalia > Diprotodontia > Potoroidae > Potorous > Potorous gilbertii. Next base: position 235,428,920 of record CM053770.1, on the reverse strand, counting down.
AAGAATCATTAGCATTGTGTTGCTTTTTCCCTCTCTCCAAAGATTTTTCCATTTCTGTGTTTTTGGTCTCAGGCACTCAAGCATGCATACATGCATACATACATACATGGAATTACATAGGAACTAAAAGATTCAAACTTTTAACTGAAATATAAATCCCTTCCATAGATTCTCCAACAATTATCCATCCAATCAGTGCTTAAAGATCTCCAATAAGGGAAGCCTCTTTAATCAGCCTAATCCACTTTTCCACAACTAATTGATAGAAAGATCTTCCATCTATTGGGCTGAAATCTGCCTTCGTGTAATTTCCAGTTATTGAATTTGTAGTTAGAGGACCTGGGTTTGAATCTAGTCTTGTGGCATGCTGCCCCACTGTGACTTTGGCCAAATCACTTAAGGCCTGTTGGCTTCAGATTCTTCAACTGTGAAATGAGCCTTTGGACTAGATGACCTGTAAGGGACATCTGAGATCTAGAACTTGAAGGGACCTCGAAGACCATCCTGTCCAACTCCCTCACTCTTCAGATGAGGAAACTAAGACCCAAAGGGGTGAAGTGACTCTCTTAAGCAGCAAAGCCATTATTCAAACTCATATCATCAAAGTTCAGATATTGAATAGATGATTTCCATTGTACCATGCTGCTTTTCATCCCCGTTTTTCAGATAAGAAAACTGAGGTGAAGTGGATTAGGTTAGCTTCATGCAACTGGAAAATGTCAGAGCTAGATTTTAACAGGACTGACAGACAATTGTCATATTTCCCCTATCTCTCTTTCTCTAGGCTAAAAAATGACTTAAATTCTATAGACATTACAACTTAAATTTCTATCAACTACTAGGCTAAAAAAAATAACTTAAATTTCCACAGACCACTAGGCTAAAAAAAAAAAATAACTTAAGTTTCTATAGATCTCTAAGGTGCAGACCTTAAATTTCCATAGACCTATAGATCTTCCTTTTATTTAATGGGAGGAGAGATAAAGAACAGAGGGTTTGTTAGTTCCTTTTTTGTTATAAATTCTTTCCTATCCCCTCTCCATCCCATGGGGAGGTAAAGAACTAAAACCTATTACAAATCTGTGTAGTCATGCAAAATAAATTTTCACATTAGCCATGTCCCATGATCCCTAAAAAAAGGCACAAAAAAGAAAGAGAGAATAAACATTTCAATCTGAATTCTGAGCTTATCGTCTCTCTATTAAAGGTGGAGAGTAGTCTAATCATGAGTCTTTTGGGATTGTGGTAGGTCATTGTATTGATCAGTTACTGTCCTTCAAAATTGATTATTGTTACAACATTGCTGCTAATGTGTGAGTTGTTCTGCTCACTTCACTCTGCATCTGTTCCTACAAATCTTCCCAAGTTTTTCTGAAACCATCCCCTTTATCACTTCTTACAGAACAATAGGGTTCCATCACTTTCACAGACCACAACTTGTTCATTCAGCCATTCCCCTTTACAAAGTACTTTACACATAACTTTGAGTCATTTATAGATGAGGAAACTAAGGTTGTCATAGGAAAAGCCTAATTCAATGACACATAACTAGCACATTATAGATATGGTACACACCCAGGTCTCCAGACACCAAGTTGAGCCATTTTCAGATCTAAACAAATTGTTTCAACTGGTCTTTATGTGATGTGAATATCATTTTCTATTTATCCTCATTTTGGCTCCTCATCATTCAGAGGCCATATCATGCATGGAAAGAGTCCTGATTCTGTATTGAAAGGACCTGGATTTTAAATCCTTGCTCTTGAGAGGCACACTAATGCATTATTGGTGGAACTGTAAATTGGATCAGTCATTCTGGAAAACAATTTGTAACTATACCCCAAAAGTCACTAAATTGGGCATACCATTTAACCCAGATACTACTATTAGGCATACACCACAAGGTGGTTCAGGACATAAGGAAATAACTCACAGAGGAATATTTGTAGCAGCATTTTTTGTTGTAGCAAAGAACTAGGAAAAAAAAATAGATGCCCATTAAAGGCTAGTCAAATAGTGGCACATTAGTATAATGGAATATTATTGTACTATAAGAAATGAGATAGATTCACAGAAATCTAGAAATATCTATGTGAACTACTGTAGAGTGAAATGAACAGATCCACAATAATAATTCAAAGGAAAACAATTTTGCAAAACTTCAGAACTCTAATCAAAATAGCTATCAGTCATAACTATAGAATATGCCATGTTGCTGAGACATACCTTCCACCTCTGGGCAGGCAATGAAAAGACTAGAGGGAAGAAGGAGCTGTGGATTCTCAAGAATGGCAAATGGGTATATTTGTTTTATTTGATGTTATAAGAGATGTCTTCTATAGTGGGGAAAGGAAGCTGGTAATGGATATGGCAAAAAAGCATGTCATCAATAAAACATTTTAAAATTCACAGAAGAAAACCAAAAAGTGTAGGACAAACAAATAGAACAATTTTGTTACATATATAGAAATTATATATTTATATCTACCTGTTATTATGTATTCACATATTTCTTTAAAAAAAAAAAACAAGGTACACATAACAAGTTCATGGTTTTGTCTACAATCCTCTTTCTTGTCCTTTTATATTGAATTGTTTGGGTTTGTTGATAGCTGTTAAGTTCACCACAAGAATGGGGGAAAACCAATTATTTGCTCCCTGTGTAACCTTGGGCAAAACATGTCTCTGGGCTTCATTTACCTTCTTAGTAAAATGAGGAGTTTGAACTCAATGAGGTCCCTTCCACCTCTGCAGCCAAGATCTTGGTACCTCTTCAGAATCACACACCTCATCCACAATCTCCTTGTTTACTTTCAGAAACAAATTGAAAAAATAAAATAAATCTAATTCTCTGGGGGCCCATTCCACTTTAAACATCCCCATTCCCAGCCTCCCTTTCTCTGCTTATCTTGTCTGTCTGTTCCTTCGTTCTCACTCAGCAATTTTGCCTTTTGGGAGAAAGTCTTTTCACTTCCCATCTCTTATTCTTGAAAATAGGCTACCTGTGTCTACCTTTCCATCAAAGCTTGAATGATATCGGCTCCCCAAAGTCATGTAAAAACATTGCTGTCCTCACTGATCCCTACCCTCCCTCTCTCTCTCTCTCTCTCTCTCTCTCTCTCTCTCTCTCTCTCTCTCTCTCTCTCTCTCTCCTCCCTCTCTCTCTCTCCTGTCTGTCTCTCTTTTCCCCATCTGTCTCTCCTTCTGTGTGTATCTCTCTCATCTCAGTGTGTCTTTCTCTTTGTCTTTCCTTTTCTCTCTTTCTCTCTCTCTGTGCTCTCTCTATCTCTCCCTCTACTCCCTCTGTCTCTTTCTCTCTCCCCTTCTCCCTACCCCATCTCTCTGTCTCTCTACATATCTCTTCTCTGTCTCTGACTCTATCTCTCCATCTCTATATATCTTTCTCTGTCTCTGACTCTATCTCTCCATCTCTCTATCTGTGTGCATGTCTCTCTTCCTCAAACTATAAAATATATGTTACTTTATGTGAGTTGTACTGAAAGGAACATGAGACCCAGAGTTAGAGGACCTGGATTCAAAGTATAGCTCCACTATGTGCCATCTGTATGAACTTGAATGGTCATTTAATCTGTGGCTCACCTAGAAAATAAGCAAACTGAGTGAGATAATCTCTGGGGTCCTTTAAAACTCTAAATCCTACAATTTCTTGAGCTTGTTTAGGGCAGAAAAAAAGTAGTAGGAGGAGTTTTTTACTTTTTTATGTATGACTTCCCTCCTTACTCCTTGGATGATCTTGGGTCAGTCATTTCCCCCACTTCAGGTCGTTTCCTCATCCCTAAAAAATGAAGGATTAGACTAGATGACCTCTAAAGTCCCTTTTACATTCTAATATTCTGTGATTCTGATTCATATATTTTGGTGATAAGAATGCCTCACAATAAAGTACTGTCCTCTACAGAAAGCTACATGACAAAATTCTGGTCTTAAAACTAAGAAGGTCTGGGTTTAAATCCTATATTAGATATTTTCTAACTTTGTGACCCTGGACAAGTCAATTATGAATCTCAATTTCTTTATCTGTAAAACACAAATACTAATAGCACCTACCTCGTGGTGATGTTGTAGAGATCAAATGAAATAATACATTTGCAAACTTTTGAGTGGTTTTCTAAATGTGAGTCATACATCCTCTCTGAAATAGGCAGAGTGTCTTCTTACCATTTTAAAGAGGACAAGACTGAGGCTTAGTGAGGTTTAGAAACTTGACCATGGTCACACACCCAGATAATTATGAACAGAGCAGATACAGGAACACAAGTCTTCTGACTCCCCAGTTCAATTGCACTAGAGATTCTTACCCATCATAACTGCATTCCTTTGGGGGAGAGATAGACAGACAGAGAGGGACAGAGAGAGACAGAGATTGATAGAGACAGACAGAGAGGGAGAGAGAGAGAAAGACAGAGAGAGAGAGAGAGAGAGAGAGAGAGATTCCTTCACACAGCAAGCATGCATTAAGTTCTTGCTACAGTGTCAAGCACTACATTAGTCAATGAAAGTAAAGAAAAAGGTACCTGTCCTTAGAGACAGTCTATAAGAAGGAAGAGATAAAAAAAATGATTCTAAGACACATAACACTCAACAAAGACATTCATGCTTTGTGAGGTCCAAGTGGAGAAGCTGTCAGTGAGGATCTTGGAAGGCTTCCTGGAAGAGACATCATTTAAGTTAGGACTTAAAGTCAAATAAGAATTTAACATCAGAGAGAGCCATGGCCAGCCTTGGAGTCAGAAATAGTTGAATTCAAATCCCACTTCTGCTACACACTGACTTTTTTTATTTTATTTTTATTTTTCAGCAATCACTTCCATAAGATTATGAGTTCCAAATTTTCTTCCCATCTCTCCCCTCCCCCATCCCAAAATGGCATGTTATATGTTAGAATCAATGGGAGAAACCACAAGAAAGAAGAAATAAAAAAGAAAGAGAGCAAATAATATGCCTTGATCCGCATTTGGACTCCAAAGCTTTCTCTGGAAGTGAATTACATTTTCCATCATGAGTCTTTTGGAGTTGTCTTAGATCCTTGCATTGCTGAGAAGAGATAAGTCTGTGAAGGTGTCATCATACAATGTAGCTGTTACTGTTAATGTTCTCCTGCTCTTGGTCACTTCCCTCGGCTTCAGTTCATATATGACTTGTGCAATCTTCGGCAAGTTACTTTCACCTGAGACAGTTAGGTCATGTCCCCAAGTCCTCAACTTTCCAGGAAGATGAATTTGGATCCTGCTTCTGACACTGTGTGACCCTGGACATGTCATATAAACTCCTTTACCCTCGGTTTCTTCATTTGCAAAATGGGGGTGATAAAAGCATCTACTTTACAATACTCCAATAGGGAGTATTAAATGAAATAATATGTAAAGTGATTTTCAAATCTTAAAGTGCTATCCAAATGTTAGCTGTTATTATTACATCTCAGGCAACTCTCAAAAATTTCAAAATGACAAACAATTCAAACAATTAATGCAAAGGTGAGTGAAAAGAGATTACACTCAGTGAGACTCCTCACAGTCATGAAATTACACATTGAGACCACACATGCTCAAAAAAAAAAAAAAACTTTGAACAGGCTAAGCTAAGAAAGATGTCCTAGCTGTGAGCATAGGAAACAAGGCAAAGGTAGGGAGGTGGGAAAGTGCAGTGTGCATTTGGGGAACAGACCTTGGTTTGACTGAAGTCAAGAGTGAGTTTCAGAGAATGGCAGTTTGCTCCCAGGGACATGAATGCCAGGTCCTGAGCCCCAGGTATTGATCAATGGGAGCCAACGAATCCTTTGAAGTAAAAGAGACCCATGACCAGGAACACAATTCCCTGAATGGTGGAGTAACAGTTCCAAGCAGAGACTTGTAGTCCTTCCAGGGACCAGCAATTCTATGAAGCAAGACATCTTGAAATCTGCTTCCAGGTCAAAACCAACCACCCTTTGACCTCCCCAGTTCCAGCCCTCTCTTTCCACAACCACCTCAGGCTGCTGTCATAGGGAGATTCCAACCCTAAAGCTTGGTGAATTTCTCCTTATTGAATTCCTGTCTTCTCTCCCATCCTAGACTCCTTCCTGGGGGCCTTTTTTTCCTCTGACTTCTCCATCCTGCCTCACAGTATATTTGGAGGATGCTTAGGATTCCATGAGCAGTAGATGCTAGGATAGACTGAAAATCCCCTTGTCAACATATGAGAATTTGGTTGCAAACAGGGTTAGCATACTAAAAACCAGAGACACCACCTTGCTGACTAAGATCTATATAGTCAAAGCTATGGTTTTTCCAGTAGCAACATATGGCTGTGAGAGTTGGATTGTGAGGAAAATTTAGTGCTGCACCATCAATGCTTTCAAATTGTGTTGCTGTAGACTTCTGAGAGTCCTTTGGACAGCGAGGAGATCAAATTAGTTAATACTTAAAGAAGTCAATTCAGAAGTCAATACCCTGGAAAGTCAAATACTAAAGTTGAAGCTTAAATACCTTATCTACATAATGAGAAGATGGGACTCATTGGAAAAGATCCTGATGCTGGGAAAGATTGAAGGCAAAAGGAAAATGGAACATCAGAGGATGAGGATAGGTGGTGTCATGGAAGCAATGGCCATGAGGTTGAACAGACTTCTGAAGATAGTAGAGGACAGAAAGACCTGGTGTGCTGTGGTCTGTGGGGTCACAAAGAGTCAGACACAACTGAGCAACAGTAGTAATTAGGTCAGAATACTTGCCACTCTTCTCCAGCCATACCAAGGCTGGGGGTCATGGAAGGGTCTGAAAAGACTGATGAGCATCTCCAGGGACTCCTGTTCAGCCTCTCTGCCTCCCTGTACCCTTTCCTCTGGGGCCTAGAATCTTAGACTCATAGAAGTTGGAAGAGATCTTGACTTCATAGAATCTAAGAGCAAAAAGGTACCCTAGAGTCACAAAAACTTTATGGCTAGTAAAGGACTATAGAGAATGCCTTGTTTAAGGAAACTAAGTCCCAAGGAGGGAATCAGAGAATCATAAATGTGGAGCTAGAAGTTGGCCCCAAGGTCAACTTATCCAAACTCTTCATTTCACAGATGAAGAAACAGGCCCATAAATGTGAAGTAACTTACCCAAGGTCCCACATTACTAGGAAGTGGCAGAAATGGAATTTGAACTCAGGTCCTCTGACTCCAAATGCGTTGCCCTTTCCACTATAGTGGATCACACAGATTAGTGAGTGAGTCAGAACTAAAGCCCTAGACCTCAGAACTTATGGCTTCTCTAGTTCCTCTTCAAAAACATGTGGCGAGTTATCTTTCTATAATCTGCATTTTGAGTTTGTCATCCTGGCCCTTATCTGACCAAAATGCAATGGGCTGAAATAAGACAAAGTCATCACATTGGTAACACTAATTATAATAATATTTGCTCCCAATACTATAGCACTTTAAGATCTGAAAAGTTCACTTACCTTGAAAATGCCTTGCAGATTATTAGCCCCATCTTACAAATGAGGACACTGAGGTTCCAAAATGTGAGCAGACCCAAAGTCCCACAGTTAGTGAAGGGGGCCTAGGTACAAAGATCATAGAATCAGAAATAAAAGTGACCATACAAACGGCTCATCTTGTCCAACTGCCTCAATTTACAACTAAGGAAACTGAGGCCCAGAGAAAAGCAACTTGATCAAGATCACACAGCTAGTAAGCTAGTACAAATCTAAGGTTCTCTCTGTCCACTGTAGCACCATTTTTTATGACTCTGTGTCTGGTGGTCAATCCGTGTAGCCCATAGGCCACAACAATGGATTGTCTTGCCCATGATCATACCCAGGACCCTTTGTCCTGATTGGAATAGTAGAGTAACTGAGAATCAGAGGACCTATGTGTCTGTGTATGACACCTTCACTCTGAGAATCAGTGTCCTCATATGCAAAATAAGAGAACAGAATCATAAGATCTAAAATTCCTTCCAGTCTTAAATCTACACTTCTATGATCCACCTGCTCCTTTCCCCCTCAGTGGTTAGGAGTGAGAAAGATAACTGTCTGAAGCCTAGATAGTCTGTTGTGCAAGGATGACCTTGCCTTGAAGCTTGCAGGACCTTCCTTGGGATGGAGATCTCTCCTCCCCTCCTGGGAAAAACAACAACGATGTTAGTCTGCCAAATATTCTCTTTTACCTGAAGGTGCTTAGTACTGTGAGAGACCCTTTGGTCTTAGCAAATAGAAACTAGGCCTTCCCATACCCCTGATGCCAGTCAGTAACTGCGTCAGGACCAAGGACAAGTCATTCCAATTCTTCAAACCTGTTTCCTCCTCCATATAAAGAAGATCGCAGGGTTCTAGACCTATACCTAGAAGGAACCTCAGAGCCATCTAGCTCAGTGCCCTCATC
>CM053770.1:235382605-235420052 GCA_028658325.1 Potorous gilbertii | reverse complement strand
CCCCCCCCCCAACCCTGTTTCCCAGCAGCATCCCGGGCAAGAGGCAAAGGAGCTGTTCTCCAGCACCGCGGAGTAATCGGCGCAGGGGAGCTGTCCAGTTCAGCACCACGTTAATGCAGTAGGTGGGAGAGCCAGGAAGAAGGGGAGCCAGAGTAGGGGGGTGGGGAGGGGGAGTCCAAAGAAAGAAAAAAAAAAGCCGGGTGCCAAATCCTGCAGCAGCGAGACAGTTGTCCCCTTATTTCCAGGAGCTTCTTGGATCTGGGGAGGGAAATCCGTCTCAATTCACCAGAAGACCCCCTCCTTTTCCCTCCCCCACTTTAAACAAGATTTACCGACCGCTACAAAGAAAAAATCGCTCTCGAGGGTGCTCCCGCTGTCGCGGCTGCTACTGCTTCCGTCCGCTGCTGCTGTTGCCGCCACCGCCGTCCGCTGCCGCCACCGCCGCTGCTGCTGCCCGGGGGACAGCCATGGAAGGCAAGAGCTCCGCACCTGTTCAGCTGAAATCAAGGGCTTACCGTATACTAGGCAGTCTGGTTTGAGAAAGCGAAAGCCAAGCGACCCCCAAGAAAGATAACTGGATTTTCATGGCGCAGGCTGCAGAGCTTAGCACGAAGACGGAAGGTTGCATCCCAGCTCTAACCATCTCTAACTGTCTAGGTCCTGGTCATGAGAGATTGTGTTAAGGATGAACCTGTGGAAGCCATCTCCAAATTAGCTATCACATATGGAAACTGGAGACCAGAATTTTAGGAAAAGGGATTAAGGCATCTCCTTTTGGGGGGGTGGGGGGTGTCTTTTTTATTTTTTCCTTTTCTTTCTTTTTTCTTTTTCTTTTCTTTTTCTTTTTGATACTGCAACTGGAACAGTCTCTGATCTCAAAAGGCAAGCCTCTCCTCCCGTGTGGTCTTTATAATTTACAGTTTTCCCTTGGGATTTCTTACCTCCCTTTTTTATATTCTATATAATCTATACACACATGTACCCATTATATTCTTAGTGGAGTTATTCTTTGATTTGATACACACACACACACACACACACACACACTGTCTCTTCTCACACACACACACAATACACACACTCACTCCCAAGAACCCGAAGTCAGTTTGGGGTATTTATATAATGAAGAATTATGGGGCTGTTTGACAGAGGTGTTCAGATGCTTTTAACCACCGTTGGTGCTTTCGCTGCCTTCAGCCTGATGACCATAGCTGTGGGGACCGACTACTGGCTGTACTCCAGAGGGGTTTGCAAAACTAAAAGTGTCAGTGAGAATGAAACCAGCAAAAAGAACGAAGAAGTCATGACCCATTCTGGATTATGGAGAACCTGCTGCCTGGAAGGTATTGGAATCCGGATCTCCTCCCACCCTCCTCCTTCCCACCCTTCACCCCACCCCCGTTTATTTTCTCTCTCATTCCCACCCCTCCCTACCCTCCTCCAAATAAATCCCTGCACATTCCACCATTTTCTTACTTCATTCCTTCCGCCTGCCTTGGATCAAGGTTGGTTGGGTTAGTTAGAAGGAAAGCGCTCAGAGAAACCCATACTCTACTCTTTCCTCGCTCCCTCCCTCCCCCCTCCCCAATCTCCTCATTGGAATAATCTATGTATAGTGAAAACAACAAGGGAGCCGCTAAAAAAGCGTCTGGGTGAGCCGCCGCTCTGGGTTCTGGGTTGTCACTGCCTGGGGAAGGAAGAAAAAGAAAAATCCCTTTGGCTTTAAGCTGCCTATATTATGGAAATAATTCTTTCCCTGTTTGCTCGTCCTATTTTCATGAAAAGAGCTCCAAAAAACACTCTGCCTCTCCTTTCTTTTCCTCTATCCTCCCCACCCACCCCCATAAAATAATAAAGTCCCAAGCACGTCTTCACCTGCAAACCTTCCCTCTTTCTTCCATCATTCTGTGGTTTCTAAGAAGCTTTGCTCGGCATATCCTCCAGATTCCCCCCATTTCATACAGAGTTCAAGAGAATTTCGTAATGTTTATGAACGGGCCCGATTGTTGGAGGTGGTTGTGTGTGTGTGTGTGTGTGTGTGTGTGTGTGTGTGTGTGTGTGTGGCCTCGCTAATGCTGACAAAAACCTAAAAATAAATAAGTCTCTCGCAGAATATAAACCCAAGTTCTGAGCAGTAATTCACCTCCGGCTCTGTTCGAGGGAGCAGAATTCACTTCACCGAGATTGACATGTCTGATAGCTAGAAACAAGACGAGATTCAGCATTGCAGCCACATACTGAAATCAGACATTGTGGAAGGGGGCGGGGGCAAAGGGAAGGGAGGTGGGGGGAGGTGAAGAACTGGGGGCGGGAGTGTCAGCAGTTTGCCTTTCAATGTGTTATTTTGTAGTGCCATTGGAGTGTGTGTGTGTGTATGTGTGTGTGATGTGGAGTGGGGTGGTCTGTGGCCATAAGGACTGGCAGTACAGAACACAGATGCAAGCCTGTGCACTGGGGACAGGCACACAGTTGTACATGGAAAACATTCTTGCAGGTCATACAATCTGCATTGAGAAATAGACTAGGGGGTTGAGTGTGTCTGTGTGTGTGTGCGTGTGTGTGTGTGCGTGTGTCTGCAAGCTATAGCTATGTGCCCAGAGAAATCCAAACCTCTGCGTGTGTGTTCGAAGACCTAAGCACCGTTTTGCTGATCTGAAGACTGGATGGAGGGGAGGGGAGAGAGTGGGGCTGCTTTGAAGAGAAAAGTGTTGAGTGGTCACTGCTGCAGAATAGCTTTTCTCAAATCAGCCCCGGGCTGGTGATTCGGGGAGCTGAGAAGCAGCAGAGGTGGGGTGCGGGGTCCGCAAGCAGGCAATGGGTGTAAAAGAAGAGCGAAGTGGGAGGGAAAAGGCCGCTCCAGTCCTAGCGTCTCAGCAAAACTGCTCTTTGGAATTGGTCTTGTCCGGGAAGCCGCGTGAATCCAGCCCCCTTCCCTGTGGCCCTCCCCCGCCCCCACCCCCTTCCCCCTTCTTGGTGCAAACGGTTGAGTGATGGCTGAACATGTTTTGAATAGCTAAGTGACTTCATTGAGCGATGGTCTGTTTGACGCATACTGCATTCGGTGCCCTTTCTCAATCCAAGCCTCTGCTTGTTACCGTTTTCTGCAGCGGAGTTCTCTCCTGCATACTATATGCCAGCCTCAAGCCAGAAAATCAATATCAGGAAATTAATCGGGGAGCTTTGAAAGCCGCATGCACACACACCCCCTGGAGGAAGGGGTAATGGGGGGTGGGGGGGAGGAAGAGCTTTTCATGCAGCTAGTCATTAACAGTGACCAGACTTCGCCTTAATTGAGCATCGATGGCACCCTTAGCTACCAAAAGAGAAAGCTAGCAGAAGGAATTACAGTCGCTTTAAAGAAAGTAGCATATTTGTAGTTTGTTTGCCTTGGATTGAAGTTAGACGGAAGGAGACAGGTAGGCTAGGTTGGCAAAAAGGAAAGAAATGGCATAATATGACGGGGGGAGAGAAGCTCTGAAATAAGTCTGTCTGCATAAGTAGATGTTACTCTAAGGGTTCCAATTGCCAAGGCTAAGTACTGCATCTTTAAAGTATTTTATAGTTCCCTGAAGGCCCAGGAACGTGGGGGCAACTTAGGTTTATTATTTGTGCATTAAAAAGAGAAAAAGATATTTTAATTAAAAACCTGCTCTTCCTGTTGCCCCCATTTCCAAATATATTGACTTGAACTCTCTCCCAAGTCACACTCCCTCTGAATCATCCGCAAAGAGGTTCTGACTGGCAACACTGCAAAAGGGGAGTGAGATGCAGACAGAAGCAGTGGGCTTGGCCCCTGCAAGACCCCCCTCTTCCCAGCACTGGGGGAGGTTGGAAGACTCAAGCACCAGAGCTTTAGGGATGCCATGCTCCGTCTGGCATCCAGTCACAGTCTCTTGGAGCTGCCATCATCGTCATCCCACTTGTGGCCAAATGCAGAAGAAGGGTGGGGTGCACAGGGTTTGCCCAGGCTTCTAATGCCCAGGGCTTCCCAAGGTGCTAGACCACACTCTGAACATTGGAGAGGTGGTGGGGGAACAAGAGGGTAGCCTTGGAACCAAGGAATTAGCTTGATCACAGAGGTTGGAGTGAGTGAATATGGCATTTTTCTTAATTGGTTGTTTAGGTTGTTTATTTTGGACTATTTTAAATAGAGCCACTCTTCGAAGAAATCAGTGTTTCTCCCTTTCCAGTACTGAACATTCCTTAACTAAATTGTACATCCAAAAAAATCCTCTGTTCCTCCCCCCCCTACCCAAGGAATTGTGAATGTATTTCAAAATCCTCACCAAGAGTTCATAAGAGAAAATCAAATTTATTCTATTTCTGATGTCTTCCACTCTGTGGTTTTTAGTCAAGCTAGTGGGATTCTTCTTTTTCTCTTTCTGATGCAGAAGCTCAGGAGAACTTCCTTATCCCAGTTACTATCTCTAAAATTAATGGGTCTGCTGAAGATTTGCAAGCAATATAGCCACCTGTTCAGATGTTCCATGGAAGGGAAGTAATGCATAGAGGGAGCCAAGAATTTCAGATTTTAACACAAAAAAGCAATCTCATAGATGACTTGAGGTTCAGTTGGAGAGTCTCCTTTGGCTCCCCAAGTCAACACATGTGTGTGTATTTGTGTATGTGCTGCATTACATGAGTAATTTCAGAGAAGAGGAGGAGTTGGGTTAGGAATATGGGCCATAGGTAGCATAAATGTATCAGATGAGAGCTCTGTTTCAGGAAACTGTCATGAGGGGGAGAAGAAGGCAATGAATGAGGCAGTAGTTTTGATCTAAGCCAGCTACATCTAGGCATCAGGATGCCCTTCTCTTCCCTCTCCATCCACCCCCACCCCCACTCCCCAGCCCTTTCTGTGCTTGGTGTAGTAACCTGGTAGATCACCAAAGAAAATATCTTCTCTGGTGGGAAAAAAGATCTTTGTTCTTTTCTGAGCTTTCCCTTTTCATTTCATGGATCCCAGCATTCTTCCCAGAGATACTCCTTACCAGTAAAGAGAAAGGGTTACTCTTTAAATGAGATTAAGTATGACATGAAATTTTCAGTCACTTTCTTCCTGTCTCTTCCTTTCTCTCTCTCTCCTTCTGTCTCCCCCTGCTCTCTGTATCTCTCTGTCTCTGTATTCCTCTGTCCCATCTATCTCTATCTCTCTTCATCTCTACGTCAAAAGTTCTATCTCTACCTCTGGTTCTCTTTCTCTATCTCTCTGTCTCTTTCTGTCTCTCTTGTTTTTCTATCTCTGTCTCTGTTTGTCTCTTTCTCTTCTTGTAGCCTTGTTTGGAGTGGGGAAAAAGGCATTTTCTCTCTCTCTCTCTCAGCACTGTTAAATTCCACTCTGCTGAAGATTTTGAACATTTAGTCTGACAGCTGCTTCTCTTTCCATACCACCCCCCTCACACAGACATATACTTGTCCCTCTGTCAAAGCATTTCTGCCAACCTTTCAAAGGCTTCACTCCCTTTGAAGCAGAATGTTGCTTTTCTCTCTATTTTTACCAAATTTTCTTCTCCGAGTTCCTTTGGACTCATGGTTCCCCTGCTCTGGAGACCAATGAACTCAGTTCACTCTTACTTCTGGAGGAGGAAATCATGGAGCTATTTCCATTTCAGTGAAACTGAGAGTTTTTCCCAACCATTTTTCCCTGTAGGTATAGATAATAACAATATTTATTATTAAGTATAGCTATTGAAATTACTCACTGGCGTTAAAAGCATATTAGGTACTTTGCACCACAGGATAATTTAACTCTCCTTTCAGTATTTAACACAGTAGGCCCTCAATAAATATTTGTTGACTGACTGATTCAGAAGTTCAGAAAGGTAGTGAACACTGACTGCTCCATGTTACCATCATGATACAGAAAAATGAACAAGGCCAGCGATAGAAAATAGGGGGTGGAGAAATAGAAATGAAAGTGTTAATTTGCTTTTTGCTTCCTTAAAAAAAACCCAACAATTTAAAGGTGGTTAAGAAACAAGGTCAAGGTAGCAAAAGGTGATCTTAAAATCAGAAAGTCCTGTGCTCATGTCCTTTCTCTAACACATACTAGCTGTGAGATTCTGGGCAAATGACTGTAGTGCAATGGGCCTGAGTCAGGAATACCTGAGCTCAAATTCAGCCTTGCACATTTAGTGGCTGTGTGATCCTAGGCAAGTCATTTCACCTTTGTTCACCTCAGTTTCCTCAACCATAAAATGAGACTAAGAATAGTACCTGTCTCCCAGGGTTGTTGTGAATAATATTTGTAAAGCACTTGGCATAGCTAAGGTACATAGTAAGTGCTTTATAAGTGCTTTATATATATACTAGTTATCATTATTAGGTATTTGTCATTATTCGCAATGGCTAGAGGTGGAGTTGATCTATGTTACTGACGGAATTTTCTTCACTGAATTTTCCTTGGCAGGAATGAAGTCCTGTCAAGTTTCCAAAAGGAAAAAAGAAAATTTGTTTGTTATGAATCCATTCTTATACCATACAAAAACAGTGTGGCATAAGGAGCTAGACAGCGCAGAAGTGGCTGATGTGAAGAGATATAATCAAAAGCAAGATAGCACAGGAAAGCACCCACATGCACTGCCCCAGAGAAAAAGTGACCGTTTCATCTGCTTCCCTTTTCAACTGGCATGAGGGATTCCATAGGATCTCAGGTTTCGAAAAGGCAATCAATAATATATAAATTCAGGATTTTCTATAATATATTTTTTTGGTTTACAAAGAACTGACCTCAGAGCAGTCCTCAGGAAGGAAACTTCAAGTATCATGACTTCTATTTTCCAGAAGGGGAAATTGAGGCTCAGAGAGGTTTAGTAACTTGCTCAAGTTCAATCAATGAGTAATTATTGGAGCCCAGAGTTAGATCCAGATCTTTTGGCTTCAAGTTCAGTTCTCTTTCTAACATGCCTTGTTCTTTCCTCAGAAAAAGAACAGAAAGTTCAAGGTAGGGTAGCAATGTTGGGAGTAGTGAAATCTTCCTTGACAAAAATCTTGAATTTGAAGTTGAAAGGAGACTGAAAAATCATTTAGTCCAGTCCTCAATTTTTTTATTTTATTTTTATTTTCAGTTCCAAATTCTTTCTCTCTACACCTCTTTCCCACTCATTGAGAAGGCAAGAAATATGATACCCATCATGCATATGAAAATATATAAAGCATATTCCCATGCTAGCCATGTTCAGAAAAAAAGGCAAGAAAAATAAGGAAAAGAATGAAAATGCCTCAACCTACACTCTGAATCCATCAGTTTTCTATGCAGAGATGGCTAGCACTTTATATCATGAATTCTTTAAATTCATGATGGATCACTGCATTAATAGGCATTACTAAGTCTTGCACAGTTCATTATCTTTACAATACTGTTATGATTGTTTAGGTTGGTCTCCTGGTTCTGCTCACTTTACTCTGCATCAGTTCATATAAGTCTTCCCAGTTCTTTCTGAAGCCGTTCTCTTTATTTCTTATACACAATAGTACTGCATGACATGCATATACTATAACTTGTTCAGCCATTCCCCAGTTGATGGGCATCATCTCAGTTTTCAATTCTTTGCCTCCACAAAGAGAACTGCTATAAATACTTTTGTGTATATGGGTGCTTTTTCTTTATATTTGATCTCTTTGGAGTATAGAACTAGTAGTGGTATTGCTGGGTCAAAGGGTAGGTACAGTTTTATAGCCCTTTGGGCATAGTTATACATTATTCTCTGGACTGATTCATAGCCCCAACAACAGTGCATTAGTGTACTTATTTTCCCACATCTCCTCCAACATTTGTCATTTTCCTTTTCTGTCATTTTAGTCAAACTGATGATTATGATGTGATACCTTGGAGTTGTTTTAATTTGTATTTCTCTAATAATTAGTGATAAGAGAATGTTTTCATATTACTATTGATAGCTTTGATTTCTTCTACTGAAAACTACCTTTTCAGATCTTTTGACCACTTATCAATTGGGGAAAGGCTCTTAATTTTACAAATTCGACTCAGTTTTCTGTATGTTTGAAAAACTGGATATTTATCAGAGAAACTTGCTACAAATTTTCCCAGTTTCCTGCTATTCTTCTAATTTGAGCTGTATTGCTTTTGTTTGTGCAAAAACTTTTAAATTTTGTGTAATGAAAATTACCTGTTTTACCTCCTATAAATCTTTCTATCTCCTGTTAGTCATGACTCTTCCCCTATCCATAGATCTGACAGATAACCTTACATTTTCTATTTGAGGAAACTGAGGCCCAGAGAGTCTGTGATTTGCCTGTCACTTTCAGAAAGTAATAGAACCAGAATCTGAGTCTATATCCTCTGACCTCAATCTGGTATTACTCCATGGATCCCCCAATACAACTAAAATCTAAAACCCCCATTTTTTTCCAACCCAACAAGAAACTTTTTCTAAGAGCTTAGAGTTGACCTATAACTTACCCTTAAGTCTTAGTGGCCTCAACCAGTCCCTCCAGGCAGAGCTTACATGGAATGATGTTGACCTGGCAGATCAAAGCATGTGTCAATAGGGATCTTTATGAACTTTTTTTTAGGATCCTATGATCACCACTGAGCTTCACCAAGGTGTGCTGCCATAGTTTTGACCCTTTCTCTCTTGAGATGGTCCAGTGAACATCAGTCCCAACCTGACACAGGCCATCCTGTTTCATGACTCTAACTGCACATCATTCCAGCTAATATCCCCAGCTGCTCCACTCCATGCTTTAGAGTCAGAGGGATATGAAAGATCATCTCATCCAATCCTGAATTGAAAACTTATGAAAATGGGGGTCAGGAACATCTATTTCTTTGGAAACTTTCCAGGAAAGTTCATGACTGGTAGTGGGAAATGGGGAGGCAATTGTATTTTAACATAGAGGGACAAAAAACAAGAAACAAGTGGCCAAAGAGGTACAGAGGCAGATGGTGTGTGAACAGGAGATGAAGTGGTGGTGGGAAGCAGGTAGCATGGGGAAGGGGAAGGAAAGGGAAAAGAGGTAGACCATGGTTTATAGTTGGGAGTGCTAGGCAGTATGAGTCTGATAGAGATGAAAGAGGGTTGAGAGGCAGAAGGGCAGGAGTTTGAGGTTTCAATTTTAAAGGGTTTGGGGGGAACAGATTGACTCTTATCTGTGCCATCTTGGGGTTAGTTCATTAACAAATCCAAATCATCTCAGTATTATTGGTTTTAGAGCATCAGCATCTTTTTGATGTCTAGAATTTGTCTGGGATTTACATATGACAGGATCAGAACCACAGGACAAGAGTGCCTAGGTAGCTTCTCCTGATTCAGTACATATTACCAGAAGGTGAACTTTGGTTAATATATGATACAATTTGTAGCTGATGCTCCTCTGATCTTTGGGATGGTTTGTCCTGTTGACTAGCAGGTTCCCCTTTGCAATCTAATTTCTTGCTATTGCCCTCTTTATACTGGCTACTTATGCTTACTATAAACATATATCTATAAGTTTATGTACTTATAAACTTACCGTACTGATTAGAAGGGGAAGGGAGTCAGGTGGACCAGAACAAGATGCACTTCTAGCACAAATACCATAATTTGACACAAGCCCAGAGAGGAGAAGAGACTTATCTGAAGTCACACAGCAAATGGCAGAGTTGAGATACGGATCTAAATCCTTTGACCCCAGATTCAATGCCTGCCCCAGACATCATGCCATAATGCAGTCACAGTTCTTCCAGGTCTCCACTATATTCATTGTTGGTGGTAGAACCAAAACAGTCCCTCTGCTTACACTCACTGGTCTTAACAATGAACCTCAAACCTAGCCTGTAACTGTCATCCTTTCTAGTTCGGATGCGTCACATGGAAAACTTTCTCCACCTGAGATATAGCTCCATGAAAATCAGGCTTGATCTGTCCTGGGTACTTAGGTTTATAGATTCAGAACTAGAGGGGAATTTAGAGATCCCTTGATTCCCTGAAATTACTTCACATTCATTTTGTATCTGTCTTGTACAACATGAAAGTCAGTGTGCCACAATGCATAGAAAGCTGGCCAAAAAGTAGGAAGACATGGGTTCATAGTCCTGCCTCTGACATTTGCTGTCAGTGTGACCTGAGGAGCAAATTCCTTGACTTCTCGATGCTTGACATTCTAAAATATTAAGGAGCTGATAAGATGTCAGCCTGCTTTGATTTGGGGAGCTTTTCTTTCGTTGGGAGTTCCCTATACCAATAAAATCACATTTCTCATCCCTATGTCTATATTTGTATATACTCATGTCCCCTTGAAAGCAAGGAGTATTTCCTTTTGTCTATTTATCCCCAGTGCCTGGCACTGCACCTCGTATGTAGGAAAGGTTTAATAAGTGCTTTTTGATAGGCTGATTGATTGAATTTTCTTCAAATGCCTTCTCTTACATGAAGTCTGTATCAGTTGCTGGAACCTTTCCCCTGACAAATTACTTCACATGTACTTTGGATTCACTTACTTGCGAATGGAAGCTCTTAGCATAGGAATTGCTTCACACTTATGTTTCTGTCTGCCCAGTATCTACCCCAAAATTTTGCAGTTGTTCATTTGTTTCAGTCGTGTCCAACTCTTCATGACCCCATTTTGGGCTTTCCTTGGCAAAGATACTGGAGTAGTTTGCCATTTCCTTCTTCAGCTCATTTTTACAGATGAGGAACTGAGGCAAACAGGATTAAGAGACTTGCCCCAGGTCACACTGCTAGTGAGTGAACTCATGGAGATGAGTCTTCCTGATTCCAAGTCACCTCAGCTGCCCCTGACTCATAGATGTGCTTAATAGCTGCTTTTTGACTGATACCGATATAGGGAGAGTAGAAAGAGTCTTACTGGTCCTGGAGTCAAAAGATTCAAGTCTTTTTTTCACCATGTGACCTTAGGGAGATCACTTGACCCCTTGAGGCTTCAATTCTCTCTTTAAAATGGAAGTAAAATCATTGCCTTAATATATTACAAAAATGTAAGTGGTTGTCTACTTCATGAGGCAGAAGACACTATAGAAATGGCACTTGTCAAGCAAGAGCAGGGACTACACCTATAATTCATTCATATAAGGAATTCTCAGATGAGGAAACTTTCCACCAAGTCAGGACTGAACCTTCTCTGCAGTTGAGTCTTAAAAAGTTTCCCTGCTACTGAGAGGTTAAGCCAACTTGTGTTCAAATTGGGAATTCAAGTCTGTCTGGCTCTGAGACCACCTCCCCACCAAGCTGCCTCAAAATCAGTATTAGAGCACTTCCTCCTTTTTCTAAAGTCTCTCTGCTATCTTTGTTCCAACCCACATTCTGAGATTGGGTTTTTCCAATGCCCCCACCCTCCTCATAGGGCACTGAATATCTCAAGTGCTTCTTCTCTCTGATTGGTGTTTTCCCCTTCAGTTTCCAACACTGGACCTGTTTGGGTGCAGGGTCTCTCTAATCCCTTAACCCTACTCACACAAAGAATTCACTCAATTTCCCCTTCATTCCAAGACAAAATATCACATGGGTCTACCTGGAAATGCCCCTAAATTCAAAGAGTACTGGACCAGGGGTCAGGAAATCAAGGTTCTGGTCCCACCTAGCTGTGTGTCCTTGAGTAAATTATTTTGCCTCTCTGGGCCTGAGTTTCTCAGGCATAAAACAAGAGGATTGGATTAGATTAATTCCAGGGCTTCATGTAAAGTCAAAAGAATAAGATCAGGGTGTAAGGGACATGTGGAGGAGGGGGTGAGTGGTGGGTTTGAAGTCAGATCATCCCAGTCAAAGCCCAGCATGCCCTTTAGATGCTGGGCAAGTCATATAACTTTTCTGGACAATTTCTTTATAAAATGAGGGGGAGATATTAAATGATCTTTAAAGTCTCCTCTTGCTATAAATTCATCATCCTGTGTTTGGGAGTCTATCTATACAATTTAGTCATTGACAGGTAGCATGGTGTAATGGACAAGGGATTGGATGGTATAATGGACAAGGAAGACCTCGGTGTGAAACCTCTCTCTAGCTATGTGGCACTGAGCAATCATTTAAACATTGTGAGCTTCAGCTGTTCGATCTGCAAAATAGGTGTAATATCTGTAATACCCACCTCACAGAACTGTTGAAGGGTTCAAACCGAAAAAAAAGTTTGTGAAGTGCTTTGTAAACTTCAATTTGCTACTTAAAGACTTTTAACACTATTACTATTCATTTGTATAGCTTTATTTATTTATTTATTGTACAGTCACTTATTTCTCGTCATCTGTCACATGAGGGGGTTGGATTAAGTCACCCCTGTGGTTCCTTCCAGCTCTACAGCTATGCTCCTATATGACACTGAAATTCATTGTCCTCTCGGCTTCAGTTTCCCGTGTATTAAAAGAGGGGGCTGGATTAGGTGGCTCTGAGATCTCTTCCAGCTCTAAAATCATAATTAATGATTTTTTTATCTGGATTTGAATCTGAGCACTGCTACTTAATGACTGTGTAACCTGGGCCAAATCACATCCTCTCCCTGAGCCTCAGTTTCCTCCCTCTGTAAAATGAGGGAGTTAGATTAGGTAAAGTCTAAGCTTCTTTCCATCACTAAAATCTCTGATTCTAGATACAAACCATGCAATGCTGTTGAATTTTTCAAGTCG
Organism: Potorous gilbertii; assembly: GCA_028658325.1. NCBI lineage: Eukaryota > Metazoa > Chordata > Mammalia > Diprotodontia > Potoroidae > Potorous > Potorous gilbertii. The sequence continues at coordinate 235,407,475 of CM053770.1, read as the reverse complement.
TGGATTGGATTGAGATCAGTAAAATGATTTCCCTTGTGCCACAAGACAGCTTTTAGTTTATGTCATTAGAGAATTTGACACTAAATTAGACAAAAGAAGCAAGTGTGGTGAAAACATCATTTTTTTTAACTTTCTAATAAAATAACAAAGACAATGTGAGGAAGAAGGGTGGACTTACATTGTAATATGTGAGGGAATGAAAGGACTGAGAAAAAATTCAGCCTCTAGCTGAATATCCATTGGCACAATCTAAAGCAAAGATGATAGAGAAGGTGCATGGAATAAGGATGAATGTTCTGTGACAAAGCTCTGCAGATGCCTCTAAATAGATGCTATCTTGCTCATCTTTGTCTCCATTTGCTGTAGTCTAATTGCAGAAATGTTCACGGGTAATTTGTTGGTTTTAATTTAGAGGAAGGAAGGAAGGAAGGAAGGAAGGAAGGAAGGAAGGGAGGGAGGGAGGGTGGGAAAGATGGAGGGAGGGAAGGAGGGAGGAAGACAAGGAGAAAGAGGGATGAAAAAGGAGAGAAGAAAAAAGAAAGGAGAAAGGAGCTTACAGATGGAGGAGGAAGAAGAGAAGGAGGTAATGAAGAGGTGAAAGAGAGAGGAAGGGAAAAAGGGAAGCCTGAATAAAAGAAAGGGAAGGAGGGAAGAAAAGGGAGAATGAAAAAGAAGGAAGATGATAGGGAGAGAAATAAATAGAAAGAAAAGTAGGGGAAAAGAAAAGATTGAGGAAGAGAAATAAAGATGAGAGTATAAAAGGGAAAGTCAGAAGAGAGGAAGAAGGGGAGAAAGACAGATAAAGAAGAAAAGGAGTGAGACAAGAGAGGTAGAAAAAACAAAGAAAATGAAGAAAGGAGATAGCAATTGAGAGGAAAGAAGGGAGAGAAGAAGTGAAAGGGGAAGAAAATAAGGAAAGGAAAGGGAAAATATATCCAGAGTTGATGTAAAGGAGGAAGTCCAGAGTTGGGTTCAAGTACTGGAATTTCTACCTAGTTACTAGTTAGATGTGTATGATGATAAGTCATTTCCTATTTCTAAGCTTCAGTTTCCCCATCTGGGAATGAGAACGTTGGACTAAATGGTCTCTAAAGTATCTTTCTTCCCTAATATTCCATGTGCTACCCCCCCATCTTTGACAATCTGTGTCCTAAAGTCCCCTCCTTCCTTGAAATTCCATGTTGTGAGGTCCCCCCCTTCTCTGACGTTGTCTCTTTTAAGGTCTCCCAGTTTGGACCATCTACTCTTCTATGAATAGTTAGTCATCAGATGTCCCTAAACTTTTTTAATTTTCTTTTTTTCTTTTATTAATATGTCCCTCTCATTACCATTCTATCAAGCAAAAAAAAATCTTTAAAAGATAAATAAAACCCTCAAAACATACATGTACAATTCAGCAAAACAAATTGCCATATTAACCATATCTGAAAATAAATGTATCTTTCTTCCTTTAAGGTTTATCTCCTCTCTGGCAGGAAAGGAGTAGTAAGTTTCATCTCCATTCTTTTGGACTCATGATAGACAGACAGACAGATAGATAGATAGATAGATAGATAATGTTCATTGGAGTTCTAAGTTGTTTTTCTCTGTAATGTTAAGATTGTATAAATTGTTCCTATTCTGCTCAATTGACTTTCCCAGTTTCCTTTGAAATGACCTATTTCATATGGCACAATAATACTCCATTATGTTCACATATCACAACTTGTTCAATCATTCCATACTAACAACAATAACAACTTATAGAATGCTTTAAGGTTTGCAAAGCATTTCAATATTAATTCCTTTGATCTTCAAAATAACCCTTTTTGAGGTGTTATTCTTATCCCCTACGTATAGATTAGAAAACCTGGGCAGACAGACATTAAGTGAGTTGCCAAGGATCACACAGTATCTGAGGTAGTATTTGAATTCAGATCTTGGCTTCAAGTCTTCTATTTCACCTAACTAGGTACCTTGTTAGTTTCCAATACTTGGATACCACAAAAAGAGGTGCTATAAATATATTTGTGTATGAATCCTTTTCTTCTTTCTTTGATCTCTTTGAGCTCCAGTCTTCCTCAGCCCACCAAGTCCTCCTTCATGCTAGCCTACATATTTGTCCAACTGGTTAGTCTGAACAGCAGGGTCCTTTTTACTCATATGCTGTACTGGTTCTGACTTCCCAATTTCACAAGCTGATAAGAAAAAAAATCACGACATACATTGTTGTGTTAATACAACATATATGCTGTGTTAACACAGCATATATGTTATGAGTTAACACAACATACGTGTTGTGTTAGTGTTATTGAACCCTTTAAATGCATTATTTCATTTGATCCAATATCAGGAGGGGGAGAAGAGGAACCTAAGTAACTCAGGAGGGGATTCAGAAAGAAAGTCACCCTCATCATCATCTCAAAGCTGTTAAAAAGATTTGATCCAGGCACAACTATTCTCCCTTCCTAAATTCTGTCCCCTAATGAAACAACAAAACTACTTGACTTGTAGGAGAATCTATCAGGGTCACATCAACTTTCTCATCTGGCATCATGAGATGTAAAAACATGGGTGTGTTATTCAATACACTTAATATATACATGTGTGTTCACATGCATGTGTATTTGTGTGTATGCAATTTTTTAAATCCATAAAACCCACTAGGGCCAGATATTATCATAAGATTTTGCTGACAAATAATTAGAATAACCACATCTTAAAGGCTGTTAGCCAGTGACTAATGACCAGAAAAAGAACAGACTGTGGGTTTAATATTGGAGTCAAAGGGAAAGTCTCCTTCTTTCTCTTTGGGGTAGAAAAGGCATGATTCTTTTTCATGCATCAAGAGAAAGAAAGGGGATTTTTATATGCAAGGGCTGCTTATGGATAGGACTACCACACACTGAGCATTGGGAGACCCAGGGCAGCTGTCAGGTTCTAAAGGAGATGGGAAGGTAGCAGGTTCTGTTCCAATGATGGAGGTTTCCTATTGAGGGATAGAAAACCACTAATGAGGGATGCTACCTGGGGGCAGAGCAGGGGGAGGTGTACATGTAAGGATTAAACTAGATTTCATCTAAGGTCCCTTCCAGCTTAGAGATCCTCTACCTTGTCTAGCCAGGGATTGGTGGTTCAGATCCCAAGCAAGATGCATTCCCATATTTCTGCAAGGTAATCACTTAGGAGCCAATTACAAAGCCCCTACTATATGCCAAACACTGCATTAAGCACTGATGATGCAAAGAGCAAAACAATGAAACAATTCTTCTCTTCAAGGAACTTACAATCTATTGGTTGAGGATGGGAATAGGGAATAGAAAACATGTACACAGATTCATGCACACATTCATTCATTCGTTTATTTAAAAATAAATAATTATTTAGCCAGCTATTATTAAATGCCTATGATCTGCCAGGTGACATAGACAAAAAATGAAATATAACTGCTCTCAAGGATAAAGTTGGTCGTGAGATCTCATAGATCTAGGGCATTCTGAGGCAAGGAAACTCCCCCTGCCGATACAGGTCAGCACCTCCTCTAAACTCATATTCTTAGAAGCTGCTTGGAGATTAAATGACTTGTCCAGAGTGGGAATCAGAGGCAAAATTTTACTCAAATCTTCTTAGCTTCAAGGCCCCCTCTCCATTCCCTGCATCACACTGTGTCCTTTTCTCAAGTTTACATTACACCAGATGAGATGTAACTGCGTATCAGAGTAAGAAGGGCACTAGACCAGGAACCTGGGTCTGCAACAGACAAGCTGGGAGCAAATCTGTTGGCATTCTGAGTCTCACTTTATTAGTAAAACAGGGAAGTTGGATTGGATCACCTCTAGGATAAGTTTCAGCTCCATCACTTTATAATGGATGTGGAAGTATTAAGGTCCCAGAGATTGGAGGATTGCAACTGCAGGTTGGGTAGCCACTTTGTCAGGGATGTGGAGAAGGGTTTAACACTTCCAGGCTATGGAGTGGTAGGGGTGAGAGGAGAGGTGCAAAGTAGAGAAATTCTGAAGTCCCTTCCACCTTGGAAGTACTATAATGCCCAACAACTAAGGCAAAGTGACTTCTTCCCTATAGGACCTCCTTTCAGGCTCCTTGCTCTCATTTTCTGATTCCCATTCCTCCTTTTGAACCTAACCTTCATGACACTTTTAACTTGATTCCACCTGGATAGTGACAGAGACTGAATGAGCATGAGGTACCATTGATCAACAGTCCCTGGAGGTATTACTGATGTAAAAGTACATCAGGACTGGAAGGGTGAGACCTAAGGCTCATCTTGAGGCATTTGGGTGTCAGAGGAGACACCTTTGGTCCCTTACTAGCTGTGTGACTCTTCGGGAAAATATTTAACTTCCCTGGGATTCCATTTTCTCATCTATAAAATGAAGGAATATTAATAATAACAAATAACTAGTTTTATACATAGTTTTAAAGTTTTACAATGCTTTGTGTTATTTCATTTGATCCACACACATAGGGAAACTGAGGCTAAGGGAAATGAAATGATTTACCCCAAGGTCCCTTAGGCAGTAAGTGGCAGATCCTAAAGGACCATAAATCTAGATATGAAAGATGCCTCAGAATTTATGCCTTCCCATTTTACAGATGAGGAAACTGAGTCTCACAAAAGTTAAACAAGTAGCCCAATGTCACACAGGTAGTAAACATCAAAGGTGGAATTTGAATCCCGGTGCTCTAACTCCCCAAGGGTAGGCCACTTCAATGTCTGGCTGAATATATTTAATTTGTAAATTAAATATAATTAAAGGTGTTTTGTTTTAAACCACTGATCTAAGGGATTCGAGCCCAACTCTACCACTGTGTAATTTGAGGCAAACCATTTAACCCCCCCTGGGTTTCAGTTTCCTTCTCTGTAAAATTAGAGAGACTAGTCACTAGATGTTTTAAGGGATCCCTTCATTTTATGAGCCTCTAATTCTACTCTTTAAAAATCCTTCCTCAATCCCTCGCTTTGAAGCATAATCCCAATGACAGTCAAGGCCACACACACACACACACACACACACACACACACACACACACCATGACTACTTAGGAAGTGGAGATGTCCACACTCCTGTTGCTATGCCCTTCACATACTTATGCATGATTCCAATCTTCCATTCCCTCCCTAGAAGAAATACATTTATACCTCGATTTCTATACCTATCATTTGGTCTAGGTGAACAGACAGATTTAGTAATCCTATCCCTTCATCAGAGGTTCACAGACTCCTAGTTGTAGAGTACAAGGGAGTTCAGAGGTCATTAAGTCCAATCTTGTCATTTTGCAGAAGAGGAAACTGAGGCCCAGGGAGGTCAAATGACTGCCCACAAGTAGAGACTGGCAGCATCCGATTTAGACATCAGTCCTTTAACTCTTAGTCCATTGTCCTTTTCACTGTATGGAGCCCCACTCCTCATGAAAAATGTCCCTACTGACACGCGATTCACTAGCTTCTGAACTCCTTCAACTTTGTGTGCAGCCTGTCAGCTGCTAATCAGAGTGCCAAGAATTATACCCAGAACCCCAGGTGCACAGACTGAGACCTCATTGTGGGGGAAATTATCACCTTCCTTAGCCACGATGCACTTTCTCTTTTCAGGCTGACTAAATAACTATTGACCCCTTTTCCTGTATACAGCCACACCACGTGCCAAGTGCCTTTGTTCTCCTTCTCATACATCTCCATATTGGGATGTCTTCCCTCCAGAGCTATAAGGAGACTGGGGTGAATAGGACTTTGACCAAAGATGCTCACATGATGTACATTGCGGGAGGGGTGCTCTGAGCCAGCTTTGTTACTGTGCTTTCTCCTCTCAGCAACCCTAGTCCCTCTATCTCACCTTACAGTCTTCAGGAGAAGTAGGTACAACTTCCTCTGGTTTCTACCTACAAGATCCTACCACCATGGCATCCTTCCCTTGGGTCTGGCTTCCCTTCCACGCCCCTTTCTAAGGTTAAGAGGAGAGGACAAGGACTCTCCAGGAAAGGGGTCATCTTCTCTTGGAGAGACTCACATGCCTTCATTCAATGAAGTTGAACCTTCATTCTAATTCTAATGCATGTTTGCAGATCAGTGAATGCAGGTTATAAACAAAATATATGCACAATGATTAGGGAAGATATTGGAAATGGGAAAACAGATTAATTACGGTTCTACTAATCCCCTTTTCATTTTCTCAGCTTTATAACTATCCCCCAACCTCCCCTACCCTATTTTAAATTTCTCCTGTCCTCTTTTTTCTCCTACCCCCACCCAAGTTATCTACTACTTTTTAACAATATTCTTCATTGACTTGCTCAATGCCTGGTACATAGTGCATCAACAAACATTTATTAATCACCCATCGTATGCCAGGCACTAGAGATCCAAAGACAAAAATGAAAGAGTCTCTGCCTTCAAGTAGCTTCTATCTATCAGCTTGAGAGATGAAACCAATACAAGGTCATTGACGGGAAAGGAGGGAGAGGGCTTAGCAGTTTCTGAGCATTAGGGATGTCTCCATGCAGAAGGTAAGGCTCTAGGTGAGTCTTCAGGAAAACTGGGGATTCTAAGCAGTGAAGAAAAAAGCTGTGTTGTAAGGCTGATGGTTAAACTTTTATTGTGAGAATTTACACCTTGGAAATCAGCAAACTTCATTTCTGTTTTGTTGATTTCTAGACTTAAGAAAGTGATGTCAATAATGCATATAAAATTTAAAAGTGTCTTGCATTTGGAGAAAGTCTGTTGTTACTATTGACTAGCACAACCTTGGGAGGCTGGAGGGCATTTAGATGGTTTTTGAATTGAATTGAACTGAATTTCCCTCACAAGTTCAAGGCTCCATCTCTCCATATTTAAAGTAAATCATAAAAGGGATAAGAGTGTGAAAATGAGCACTTTCTGACTCTTGTTTCAACAGTTTATGAACTCTCAGAACTAGCAACATAACAGAGTAGAGAGAGGGCTAGATTTACAGTCAGAAGGCCTAGGTGTAAGTAACAAAACCAGTGGGGGAGAAGGGCTGGGTTTTAGTCCAAGTTCTATCAATGACAATATAACTTTAAGCCAAATAATCTCCTGAGCCTGATGTGAAACTTTAAAAAAAAAAACTTTACAAATGAATAAGAAATAAGGGAAACATTTCTTGTGTTGGAACAGGTTGATGATTAGAAACATTTTTTAAAATAAAAATAAAGTAAAATGAAGCCTTCATAAACATAATCCTAGTGTTAGTTCTAAGCAAACTTCCATTTACTTTCTGTGTGACCTTGGGCAAGTCTCTTTCTTCCCTAGGTCTTAGTTTCCTCCTCTGTAAAATGAAGGAGGTTGAACTAGACAGTTTGTTACATCTCTTTCACTTCTACAGTCTATGGACTTCCCTTACCCCAAAATCTATAAATGCATTTCTTTGAGAACTCCCTGGAGTGGCCTCGTAAGAGCCGAGCTGGAGGCAGTGAATCTTTGGACTCACAGAAAAGATGCAGAAAAGTCTTGCTGTTTTGGGTGGAGTCAGGTGATTTCAGACCCAGCTCTGGCTCCAGCATAGAGTGTGTGCCTTTTGACAAGTCACTTTCCTGCTTCAATCTTAGTTACTCCTCATGTAAAAAGAAGGGGTTTGGACTCACAGTCTCTAGATTTCTTCAGGTTCTAAATCCTAGAGAGTTTAAAACCACAACCTACAAGTTCTGTCAAATATAATAAATAAAAACCACCAATGTTTGCATGCATTACCTCATCGGAGGGGGCACTACAGGTATCTCCATTTCACAAATGAGCCAACTGAGAAAGCTTCCAACAGAGGGCCTTTCCTGATCCCTCCAAATATTGATGCCTCACTCCCAAATTACCTTATACACATTCTGTATTTGTCAGAGGCAAGTTGACCCCACAGCTTCCTGACTATGACTCCACTGAGTCACACTGGTGTGTACCATGGGCAAGTAATTTTAGCTCTCTGACTATAAATGACACAGAAAGTATCAAAACTACATTTGTAGAGAAAATGTCTTATCCAGAGCTCCTTATAGTGATAAAATAGTAGGTATAGCCAAGATAGATAGATAGATAGATAGATAGGAGAGAGAGATAAGTGGATAGATGGATGGATGATTGATTGACTGAAAGTGACAGGCAGATAGATAGGTAGGTAGATAAGTGATTGGTTGACTGAAATAGACAAATAGATAGCCAGGCGTATAAACAGACATAGATAAATAGATACATAGATAGATAGATGCATAGATAGATACATAGATAGATGAAGGAAAGTAGATAATTGTTAGGTTGAGAAAAGATAGGAGAAATGAGAGATAAGGAGGAAGGAAATAAAGAATATAAGAGATGGTGTCTATATGATATGTATATACATATATATATCCATATATATCACTAAATATTGATTTACTGACATACATACTATTTCTCTAGGAGAGGACCACTGCCATTTTTGTGCTCATATCCCCAGCCCCTAGCCCAGTGCCTAACTCCATTGTAGGTTCTTACTTTGAAAATTGACTTAAACACAGGCTCCCAGAGCAGCAGGCATCAAGGGGTGGTAGAAAGGGCAGTGTGACTGCAGTCAAAGAAAGTGGGTTAAAATCCCACCTCTGGCCCTTGATCACATGTGTGACCTTCACCAGACCTTCACCTTCCTGGGGTCTGAGGTCCCTCATCTGTAAAATGAAGGGAGAAGCCTACATGATCTCATTGACTCCCTCTTACTCTAGTCCTTTTTTAAGGAATTTTGATCACTATATTTCAATATATTTGGTTTCCCTAGAAATCCTCTTTATTTCATTTTTTGCATTTAAAAGCATGATTCTAAGAAAAGATCCTTATGTTTCACCAGTCTGACTGTCTGCCTGTCCAGAGGGGTCCAGAAAAGGTTAAGGGTCCCTGTTCTAGAGTTCTGAGACTCTAAGTGTCAGAGGCAGCATTCGAATCCAGGTCTCCCAAATGTAGTTCTTCTGGCATGCTACCTCTCAGACCAAAAAGGAAGCATGACAAAACAGTTTTTCATTACGCTGAAGAAAAGATACCTCTTTTCTTCTGCAAGGACACATTTCATGGAAGAATTCAGTGCATACTATTTAGAGCTAAGCTTTGTACATCTTACCAGAAAGCAGCCCTCAACACAATCAGACCATCATCATACAATCCAGTCCTACCACCATCAGCTGTGAACCTACTATGTGCGAGGCCCCCAATCCAGGTACTAAGGAGAAATAGTGTCAGCATGCAAGGATGAAGACATAGACCTTTCCTCAGGAAGCCAACATGCTAGCAGTCAGCCAATAAGCATTTATTCATCACCATATGTTAACAGTTAGGATTTATTTTTCACCTACTGTGTGCCAGGTACAATGTTGGGTGCTAAGAATACAAAGACAAAGAATGAAACAATCCCTACTCAAAAAGAAGTTACATTCTATCAGGAGCAAGTTTGAATATACATTGATACAAAATGAATCAAAACGAATCATGAGGGTTGTGGAGGGAGAGCCAAGCAGTTGGTGGGGAGCATTCCAGGCCTGCAGGTGGTCAGTGCAAAGGCAATAAGGTGGGACATGTCAGGAAAATAGATGTGCACTCAAGTACAGATCCTATAATATAGTAATTATGCATAAGAGCTGGAAAAAACTATGAGGATGTGAGGAGAAAGAAGCGGGGGAAGCATTTTAAAGTACCTACTTTGTGCTTGTCATTGTATGGAGTGCTTTTTAATTATCATCTCAGTAGATACTCACAACAACTATGGGAGCTATTTGATCAGTTAGATGCAGATTACAGATTTCTGGGAAGAGGCAGACTTTGACCTGAGCCTTAAAGAATGAGTATGTCAGATTCCAACTGGTGAAGTTGGAATGAGAGAAGCGGGGCATGAGAAACAGCTTCTAGCAAAGGTGCAGCAGTGGGAAGGATTGGACAGAGAACAAGGAAGCTGGTTTGGCTTAAGTGTGGGATAAAGGGAGGAGAATATTGGAAAAGAGAAAGTTGAATGAAGAAATTTGTTCATTAAAGAATTTAAACTCCTTGAGGGTTTTTTTTTATCTCCACTACACAGCATGGTACCTGGCACATAGTAGGTGCTTAATAAATGTGTGTTGGTTCATTAATTATAACCATGCCTCTCATCATCCAAGTCATTAAGCCAAAACCTTGTCTGACACTGTTCTAGGCACTCTCAATTAGCAGCAAATGAGCAGCTACAATATTTGTTCCCAAGGAACTTACAATTTAAGGAAACACTAGCAAAGGCAAAACACTACCAGCTGAACAAACATGGAAGGAGTCCTGAGCACAAATTCAATACACAAACAATATGTGTATTAATTCAATAAATAACTGACAAGCACATGCTAGCACATACCGAGAATGGAGTTCATTCATAAAGTAGGTTGGTGAAGGGTAAGTCAGTCATGAATTGTCAGAGTTGAGAGGAGTTTAGAACATCGAATGTCAGAGCTGGGAGGGAGCTTAGAACGTGGAGTGTCAGAGCTGGGAGGGAGCTTAGACTATGGAATATGAGAACTGAGTGGGACATTCCATGTCAAAGCTCAGAAATCTGACCCCTTCATTTTACAGATGAGAAAACTAAGATCCAGATAAGAAATATGATTGGCCAAGAGTCACATAACTGGTTAGAATCCTCGACTTCTGACTCACAAGTCACCAGTCTTCCCCTAGGAGCTGAAAGTTTGGATACAGTGAAGAGGATTTTCTTGGGAAGAGGCAAAATGGGTTGCTATCATGGTATTTAGAGTGGAAGGGCACTCAGAGATTGGAAACTGGAACCCAGAGAGGTAAAATCACTTGTCTGTGATAGCTACAGCTAGGATGCAAACCAGCGTCTTCTGACCCAGATCATAGTGTGTATGTTTACAGTAGGAAGGGACCTTGGATATTAGCCAATCCTTCTCCCTCATTTTGCACTTGATGAAAGTGAGACCCTTAGAAGGTGAATGATTTACCCAAGATCAAAGAGATAGTAAAAAGAAGAGGCAAAATTTGAACCCAGGTCTTCCCTACTGCACCACACAGCCCAGGACCCTCAGTTTACAGGTGAGAAAAGTGAGGCCCAGAGAAGGAAAGTTCTCATAACTCTTTAAAAAAATTTTAGCTAAAAACCAAAGCAGGGTGGGGAGGTAAAACCCACTCTCATAAGGCTGTGATCTCAGTGAAAGATTATTATTGATTTAGAGCTAATGGCGACCATACAGTCCAACCACTGTTCCCTCTAATATTATGTAAGAGCAAAGTTAGATTCAGAGGGTTTGTGACTTTGCGCACTGTCTTTGCACTGACTCTCTGAGGCCTTAGCCTCTGTCCCTTAGTTTCCTGGGTTTTCTTAAAGGCAGCTCAAATCTCACCTTCTGCAGAAGTCCCATCTTCTTGAGTTTCTCTCCCTTCCTCTGACCCATCAGGTACTAATGCATTTCCCTTTCAGATCATCTTAATCTACTCAGTAAATGTTGTGTATTTATTTAGTGATTTACATGTTATCCCCTTGAAAGCAAGAAGCCGCTTTTTGCCTTTCTTTGCATACACTGTTCCTGGCCCATTATTAGGAACAATCGATAAATGCTTGTTGATTGACTGACTGACTGAGCGTATTTGTACTTGGGTGGTTCTGACTCACAGCCCAAACATTCAGTCTACTCCACCACACTGCCTAGATAAGCAAACTGACCTAGTTGTCTCCTGTGATCAAGGATGATATTCAGTAAGGGAAGGTACTGAGTCAGTCAGCCTGAGGTTTATGGAGGGCTGTGTGGAGAAGTCAGAGTGGATAAAGGAGAGGGGCTGAAGCAGAAAATGAGGATCTTAGACCTAATTGAAGACCTAAGGCCAAGAGCCATGACTGCAGAGGACCGAGGGTTGAGTGGAGACTGTCTTATTAGTGGAGTTTCTTGACATAATGTCTGATGCCAAGAGCAGTGGTGTGTCCATTGGGACTTCTGGATTCAGGGGTAGAGAGTGGGGGTTATGGGGGGTTGGGAAATCTGAGCAGGGGGTGGAGGGAGGTGGTAGAAGTCTGCTGAGCAGCTCAGTCTTTGACAGAAGAGTTCAAATACAGCATCTGTTTCAGCTGCTTTTGCTTTGGTTTCCTGTCTGCAAGGTGCAAAGAGAAATCCATTTATATGTCAGCCCAGGTGACAGAAAACCCCAATGGAGTAGCTGACATAAAGGATCAGAAAGGACTCGGGCTTTTCTGACCTCAGTATGGAAGTTCGGAAACTCTCCTTGTAGAACTAGAGAGTTGATAAAAGAGCATATCCCCAAAAACACTGCAGTAAAGCTATTGGCCCATTTCTAAGAATCCCAGGGCTGGGAGAGGGTGGGGGTGTGAGTTGACATGACCAAGCACTTTCTGGGATGTAGCAGAAGAGATTGGGGTCAAGTTTAGACTGGGTTCAATGCCTTCTGAAGCCCCTTCCAACTCTTTGGTAATGCTGAGTAGCCAGGTGACATAGAGTAAAGAGGAAGGAATGTTGGGTTTAGGATCAGAAAGTATGGGTTCAAATTCTAACCCTGGCACTTACCAGAGCTTATATGACCTTAGACAAGTCAGAACCCTTCAGGACCTTGGTTTCCTCCTAGGATTATAGATTCAGAGCTCGAAACGACTTCAGATGTCATAGAACGATAGTTAGAAGAGATCTCATAGGCCACCCTTTTACAGATCTAAGGAGGCCCTGCAAATGAACTTGCCTAGGGTACCATGAATAGGAAGGAAAGGAGGAAACAAGAGTTTCTATTGTGTCTACTCTGTGCCAGGCACTGCAAATACTATCTAATTTGTAATCTCCACAACAACCCTGGAAGGTGAGTACTCTTATTACCCCCATTTTATAGTTGGGGAAACTGAGGCAGACAGAGGTTAAGTGACTTGCCCAGGGTCACACAGCTAGGAAGTGTCTGAAGTGGCATTTTAATTCAGGTTTTCCTGATTCTAGTGCCAGAACTGTTTCCACTGAGCCATATAGAGGTTTCTAGATAGGCTCCTTAATCTAGAAACAAAGTTCTTAACCTTAGCTCTGTGATTACATACACATAGAGATATAGATTTACATATAAATATATATGTATATGATGTATAAAATAGACAAGTTCACATATTGTATGTGATACATATCATATATAATTTATGTATCATATTTATAACTATTTCAATATAACTGGTTTTATTTTGTGTTTTTTTGTGTTTTATTTTATGTATTTAAAAATATTATTCTGACAAGGGCCCCCAAAAGTTTCACCAGACTGACAAAAGTGGTCCAAGACACAAAAAAGTTAAGAGCATCTATTCCAGCAGGTCCTTAGGGGCTGACTCCAAAGCCCTCATTTTTCAAGGGAGAAAACTGAAGCTCACAGTAGAGAAATAATTTACCCAAGACTGCAAAACAGCAAGTGTCTGAGGTAGGATTGGAATTCAAATGTTTCTGACTCCAAATCTAGCAGCCCACTCCACTGCACCATACACCATGTTTCTGTAAATGAGGTGGCTGGATTAGATGAAATCTGTTTCCCCTGTCAGCTCAAGATTGACCATTCTAAGATCAACTCCCTCAGGGGCTCTATGGTCACATAAGAAAGTGACCAGAAATAGAACAGGTGAAACTGACAAGGGGAAGGAAGGACAGATGAAAACCAGGACAGGAGGTGGGGACAAGTGATGAGAAAACATCATTGCAGCTTCTCATTCTTTGGGAGGATAGGGGTCAGAGGTGGACAGCAAGGTGATAGAAGGCAGAAGCTTTCTTGGAATAAGAATCAGGTAGAAGAGAGAGAAGAGGAAGAGAATATTCAAGGGATCTGGAGAAACAGGTGTACAGGGCAGTCCCTTAACAAAGCAGATGGATGACTGAAGCCCCAAGGCACTATGACAGTTGGACTGAGAGTGGCAGAATGCAGGGAGGTGCCTGTCCCTTTCCTATGCAGGGGAGAGACAGTGCTCCCCCACACCCACATCTCCCCAAATACTGAAAGATAAATAGCTAAGAAACTGGAGCACAGAGGAAGAAGATAGAGCTGGAGAAACCTGTGGCCAGGAAAGAGGGTGAAGGAGAAATTGTGAAGCTGGGCCAAAAAGAAATAAAGAGGACCATAACCACAATGGCCCTAGAGACCAATGGATTTTTCCCTAGAATCAGCCACTTCCATGAGAGATTCTTTAAGATACTAATGAGTTTAAACCACCATCCAATATTGGTCAGAGAAAAGAGATTAGAACTTGTCCCTCCCATCACCTCTTGTCTTTTTCAAGCTATAAAGACTGAGGGGTAGAAAAGGTGTATTGTGAAAACAAGGGAGAAAATTTCATTCTGCAGAATGGGAGAAGAAAGAGATTTGAAGGAAACATTCTGGGATAGAGAATCAATGGGGAAGCTTTCAGGGTTCTGTCCCATATTTAGAAAGGAACAAAAGATCTTCTAGACGCAGATTTATTCTTTATAAGATCATGGATTTGAACTGGAAGAGACCTCTAAGACCATTCAGCTCAAACCCTTTATTTTACAAATGGGAAAACTAAGACCCAGAGATACTTAGGGACTTATCCAAGATCGCACAGGTACCAACTATCAGAAAAAGAGCTGAACCCAGGCTTTCCAATTCCAGAGATAGTTCTCTTTCCACTGTATCTATTACACAACCTATTTCTTACTTTATAAATTCAATCAGCTTGAGCTGGAGAAATTTCCCCTTTCTCTTCCTATAGGGTTTTGGAGAGACATCTCATCTCCCAACAGACCCCTTAGAGGACCTGGTTGAAACTCTGCTTCTGCTACTTATTATGTGAATAATATTGGTCAATTCACTCCAGAACCTCAGTTTCCCCACCTGTGAAATGAATTAGATGACCTCCTGAGTCCTTTCCCCAATGAGGATCACTGATGGTCATAGGTTAGGGGAATTGTTTCTTTCCTCTCCATCTCCTGGAGGTTCCTGGCCCCACCCTACCCCACCAAGCACATACACCCTGAGCCTTTCAAATATGAAGGGACACTCCCTCCTCAAGATAAAGAGGCACTTCCCAGAAAGAAGCTTGATTTCTGAGTAAAGACCATACTTTCATCGAGAGAACAAGTGAAGGAGGAAAATAAATACAATAATGACTGAGATGTGAAGGATCTGGAACACTGTAATACCCAGGTCTAAGAGAGATTATCTCAGGCCTGAGATCTAAAGGTGGCCAGAGAGGGGTATAAGAGCTTTTCATCTCTCTGTTTGGTCTTCCTTTTACCACTTAGACAAGCTGCTTGCTAGTTCTTCACTCAGGCCATCTATGAAGGGAGGAGGATGCTTACTTTGAGGGCTGCTTGTACCTAAGCTCTAGAGGGAAAGTCAGAAGATGAGAGGCTCAGGAGGCTGCCTGTCTGCTGCTGAAATCGTAGAAAGACTCCAGGCCTTCTTACGGAGATATGTTAATTCTAGGTGTTAATCAGTGGCTCTGCAAGTGAAAATTACAGACTTTACTATTTGCATGGGCCCAGTGAATGGCAACAGCCATTACTCATCCCCAGAGCAGGAAAGGGAAGGACGATCAGTAGTGAGGAAAGGGTAAAGATTATAATAAGGTGTCCCTTGGAAGAGACTTTGAGCCTTCAGTGAACCTAAAGCAGCCCCCAAAATCCTTTGATAAGGCCAGTGGAATGCAGGAGGCAACCAGGGGGTCCAAGAAGGGAAAACAGCAAAATAAAACAGAAGAATGATTCCATGACCCCAAAACAGCCAAACAGATAGGACGACTCAGAGCTCTGTCCCAACTCCAAGACGAGGGAAATGGCCTCTGGAGGCTGGAATATTTATTGTCATTAGCATCACTGTCATTGTTGTATTTGAAATAACTGGGTTATTGAGTATCAATAATAAGCTAATACACTCTCCCAACCCAATTAGCCCCTGGAACTGCTCACTGACTTATAATGCAATTACAGAAACATTATATTATAATCCTCCTATTTGATCTTATATATTTGGCAATTATTTGTCCAAAATAATCATGTTGTTACCATTAGCACTGGGGAGATCAATCAAACATTTGTTGTTTTATTGAATTCATCTAATGTTCTTCCTCCCAGCAAGGCTTAAGGCTCCATACCAGCAAACAGCCCTCAAACAGCTGTGGAGTAATGGCAGGAGTGTTAGGCTTGGCATCAATAGGACAGGGCCTCAGGTTCCTGGCCCCTGAAGTTCTTTTGGCACGTCTGGTTACCTCTATTCATGTTGTCGCCACCTCATAGAGCATCATCTCCTCATGAGAAGCAATAATTTTGCTTTTATCTTTGCCTAGCAGTTCGATATACAGTAGACATTTATTAAATGCTTTGAATTGGATAGAATTGAACAGAAGCCCTAGGTCTTTATTACCTATTTAAACTTAGAGAAATCCCACCTCCTCTCTTCATTCCAGTGCCTAGGACAGGGCTTTTGCATACTATTTGTTGTTGGTTAGTCATTTTTCAGTCACATCTGATTCTCTCTGACCCTATTTTGGGGCTTTCTTGGCAAAGATACTGGATTGGTTTGCCATTTCCTTCTCCAACTCATTTTACAGTTGAAGAAACTGAGGCAAATAAAGTTCAGTGACTGGCCTCAGGTATCTGAGGCCAGATTTGAACTCAGATAGATGAGTCTTCTTGACTCCAAGACCAGTGCTCTATTCACTGCACCATCTAGCTGTCCGCAAATGGAGATGGGGACCGCTACTCCATACATAAATATACCTGTGGGCCATATATTGACTTAGCTTTAAAATATAATATTATCTGTGTTTTATTTTATTTTCATTTGTTTTGTTAAATATTTCCCTATTACATTTTAATGTGGTTCAGGTTACCCTGGGGAATATCATAGGCCACATGTTACTCACAAACCAAGTGGCTGACATGTTATATAGCATCCTTGATGGGTGGCTAGCCAGCCTCTGCAAAATGTCCCATGACTAGGCACTCCAAAGCCAACCAAGGCCCTCATTAGGCAGCCGTGATTATGAGGAAGCTTCCTTGATCGAATGTAAGCTCTTTAGAAGCATGGATTGTTTTAGCTTTTTTTCTTTCTGTCTCCAAAGTTATGTATAGAGTCTAGCATATAGTAAACAATCAACAAATACTTGTTTGGTGGATTGATTGGTGAGTTGATGTCAAGTCAAAATCTACTTTCAACAATTTTCACCCATTGCTTCTAGTCAACCCTCACACTTCCCTGTGGCAAACCAATCAATCAATCCATCAGCAAGCATTTATTAAATACCTACATAAAGCTAAAATAATTTAGCTGCTCTTCCCCAACTGTGGTACCAGCTATGTAGTTTTGACTATTGGACCTAGAGTCAGAAAAACCTGAGTTCAAATCTAGCCTCAGACATTTACTAGCCATGTGACCCTGGGCAAGTCACTTCACCCTGTTTGCCTCAGTTTCCTCATCTATAAAATGAGTTGGAGAAGGAAAGAACAAACCACTCTAGCATCCTTGTAAAGAAAATCCCAAATGGGGTCACAAAGAGTTGAATATGACTGAAAAACAACAAAAGTTTTGACGTTTCTCCACTATTCTGGAGCTATACATTATAATACTCTTTGGATGGGTCTTTCAAAAGTGTCTTTCAATCAGGACTTTCTGAAACATGGAGACGTTGACGTTACTGATACACCTTGCTGATAAAAACAACTAGGTGTTAATTGGAAAAATCATAAATATATGAATTTGAAGGAGGAAGGGACTTTAGAGATTACTGAATTCAATCCCTTCATTTTACAGATGAGGAAACTGAAATTCAGAGAGGCTAAGAGACTGGTCCAAGTTCACACAGATAATTAGCAGAACAGAGAGATTAGAATGCAGATCCTCCGCTTCTCATTGTGCCAAGCAAAATGGGCAAGAGGCAGAACGAAGGGACCAGAGAGAGAGGAAAGCACCCACAAAAAGAACAAGAAATGCATCTCTTGCCACTAGCTTTCTTCTTGGAAATAGGTAAAATACTAAGTCAAAAATAGCTTATGCTCACCTGGTACTTCAGACACACCTCATTCACTCACTGTGTTACATCTCCAACAGAGATGTAACTCTCCTAGTTTTACAAATGCGACAACTAAGTTTCAGAGACGAGAAATGATTCATCCAGGATCATCCAGGTCAGTAGCCAGGTCAGTAGCTATCACAGCCACCACATAGGCACTGTCTGCAAGACCACTATGCTTTGCCTTGGGGAGCCATGATGCAAAGTTTCTATTTTTTATCTTCTTTGTTTACAAAGGAAAATTCTGCAAATGAACAGGTGAGAGGGAGGAAAAAAGGAAAGACGAAATCAAACGGCAAACGCTGTAACTGGTATTATTTAGGAGAGAGTGGAAGATTGGGCATAAAAGTGTGTAGGATGAGAAAAAAAGATTACTTAGGAAGCAAGGGAGGGAACTGTACTATCACCTTGTGTGAACCAAGCACCTTCCTCGGACCTCCCAACAATCTCCATGAGTGAATGGCCTTTCTCCTGACAAAATCACAGCTCCTCTATGCATTTAGATAATTTCCTAACCATGAGAGTGGTCCCTAAGAGGAATAGATTAGCCTCAGAAGGTGAGCTCCCCAGCACCAGAGATCTTCAAAGAAAAACTGTATGACTGCTTGCAGGGGATGTTTGAGAAAATTCTTGTTCATCCAGCATTGGCCTAGATGCCTGATGAAGTCCTTTCCAGCTGTGAAGCTCTGGGCTTCTATCATCCATTTGGTGATCATTTAGTGGCATAGATGAAATGAGTTGATGGCTGCAGCCTGCTTCCTCGTGGACAAATAAAACCATTTGTGGTAATTGAAACTAATTCATCCTCTAAATCGGGATAGACCAAGAACAAACAGTCCGCAGAGCAGTTTCCTCTGACCTTCTAAGGAGTCGCATTGACCCAGGAAGGGACCTGCTAGGTTCTCATGACTCTTCTCTTGTTATTATTGATATC
Source organism: Potorous gilbertii (assembly GCA_028658325.1). Taxonomy (NCBI): domain Eukaryota; kingdom Metazoa; phylum Chordata; class Mammalia; order Diprotodontia; family Potoroidae; genus Potorous; species Potorous gilbertii. The sequence goes on along the minus strand of CM053770.1, from coordinate 235,388,548 downwards.
TTTTTTTTAATTTCACCTTCATTTCTAAATATATCCATCCTCTTTTCCTACCCATAAAAAAATATGTCTTGCTACAAATACTAAAAGAGAAAATGGGAAAGGAGCGAGCAGTTCAGCAAAACCAGCCACCACATCAGCTCAGCCTAGTAGTATACACAGTGTTCCACACCCATGGCTCCCCCACTGTGAAGACGACAGGGAAGTGAGTTTTCCAGCTCGGTCCTGACAATTACACAGTACTCAGGTCTCCACAGTTTTCATTTCAAGCTCCATCATTGCAGACATCACAATTAAATCCTCCTGCTCTTGCCCATACATGTGGGGCTGATCTAAATTCCTTCTCCCTCTACCAATCGTTCATATCACTTGCCCCTCCTTTTTCATCACCACAGAGCAGAGGAGCCAGAGACTCTCCATTCTCCTGTTGCTATTCGTGATGCTGTTTACTTACTTCACTTTGCATCCATTCATAGAAGTCTCTGTATTCATCATTCTCAATTTTTTCTTATATCCCAGTGATACTCCATTCCATTTGTACACCCAATTTGTTTAGCTCTCCCCCTTATTAGTGGCTGTGCCCTTTGTTTCCAGTCCTTTTCTCCTACAAAAAGTACTGATATTTTGAGAGGTGGGAAACTTTTACCTCTTTGGAGTATATGCCCAGAAGTAGAGTCCTTGCTTCTAACCCTGTTCCCATTTTCCTTCATTCTCTGATAGAAAACTTCTGTGACATCATTATCATCATAACTCCCAGTTCTGAAGATTTGCACAGAGCTTTACATACATTATCCTCCTGGAGCATCATAGTAATCCTGTGAGGTCTGGTCTATTTTAGAGATGAAGAAATTAAGTCTCAGAGAGCTTAAGTGACTTGGTCAAAGACACAGAGCAACTATGGTCTGGACCAGAATTTGAACTGAGATCTTCCTCTGTTCCAGACTAGAGCTCCTTCTGCCATATCCCACTGCCATGCATTACTTGAATGAAATCATCTTGTAACAGCAAAGTTATTTCCTTAGAAATAATTTGACAAATGTCTCTGATTAAGGCATGGACAGCTGCAGAGTTTCCTTGGGCCATGCCAGGTGCCACAGCCAATTGCTCGATCTTGATGGCACCAATAACACTAATTGAGAATGTTGACCCAGGTGGTGTAGGTGGGTGCTGCAGTCATGACATCTTCCTGTATCCTTGGGGAAGGTGCAGGTAGGGGAAGAAGGACCAATGACTTGGGCTTGGCTTATGAAGCAGGAGAAGCAGGTCAGGTCAACTTAATGTACTTGGGAGGAAAGAGAAGCTATGTTGAGACTGATCTGGTTGTTCATACACACACACACACACACACACACATACTATATTTATAGAGAGAGGGATTGCATCATCTCAGTGATAGGAGAATGGAGGCTCACTGACTCTTCGGTGATGAAAAAAGGAGGGGAAATTGGTGTGAATGATTGGGGGAGAGAGAAGGAATTTAGGTCAACCCCGTATGTGTGGGCAAGAGCAGGGGGAATTTTATTGTGAGTTCAGGGGGAAGGATGAAGGCAAATTGGGTCAAGCCTTTGTGGAAAGGATGAGAGAATTGGGTCAGAACTGTGGGGGAGAAGGCAAGGGAATTGGGTCGAGCCTTGGGATAGGAGGGGAAATTGGGTCAAATGTGAATGTGTAAGGAAAGATGGGAGGCAAAGGGAAGGTGAAGCCAGTTCCTAAGAATAGAGGGGAGGGGTCAAGGGGGATGAAGACAAGTCAACATGTGGATTAAAAATTGGATGACTGCATCGTGATGGTTCTCTTGGGATAGTCATTGGATTGTTGGATTCTCATGCTGTATTTTAATAGGTTATCATCAATAGCTATTACCTCTCAAGTCAATTTTCCTACTTCTGCCTAGCACTAGTAGTTAATAGATTACCTTATATTCACATATGTTGCACATGCTGATCTGTGCAAATGTACACTCATATTTTATCCCCAACAGCTAGCATAGTAAGTAGTACATAGCACTTAATAAGTATTTGCCATTCTATTGATTCTGTATTTATTCTGTGCATACATATATATGTATATGTATGTATGTATGTATTTATACACTGTCTCTACCTACCCTCCCCCCATAGAATGCAAGCTCTTTCATCCTTGTATCTTCAGTTGCCTAGGTGCTTAATAAATGCTGATTGATTGATGACTCCCTCAGTAGAACATAGGACTATTTGATTTTTGGTTTTTTATCTCCAGTACCCCTTATAGGGAACGAGTAGGTGCTTAATGAACCCTTGTTGACTGAATGATTAGACATAACAAGGTTATTCTCCATCTTTGGGCAATTTGAAAGTCAAACCAAGCTAACATTTGGAGAGGTACAAGTTCAATAGCTCTGTGGCCTAATGACATTTTCCATAAACACATTCCTAGGTCTGTCCATTATATGGGCTACCATATATTGGCAAACCAAACCTGAGTAGATCTATTTTCAGATTATTGAGACAGATAGCCAGGGATCCAGGTTGTTGAAAGCCTCAAAATCCACCTCCTGATAAAAGGCATAAGAGTTAGTCAATTTCACCAATGATGAACAAAGCTTGTTCAATTTTGTATAATCCCACCCCAAAAAAAATCTTTTCACACTTGGAATGGTATCTTTTTTCAATGTCCTTTGATTCATGGACTGAACTCTTCTTGGCCAGTTTGTTGACTGTATTTGTTTCTTAAGCTAAATGATATATAATTCTTTCACTATTTGCTATGAAATTCCACTGAGAAAATTATTAGGTCTATATAAGTTTATTATAGTTAAATTGTGCCATCCGGTCAATATATAGTATTTTGCATTACTTGGATAATTAGGGATTTGTTGTGAGCTCATTTGGGTTTAGTTGCTACTGAATGGGGTCATCCGTGTTCTTGGAAGGTCATGACAGATAAAGCTGTCCTTGTCATGCCCTCATATCTGTGTTTTTATTCTGTTTGAGAATTCCCTGGACATTCAATTCAGTTCAATTTAAAAAACACATTTAAACACTTGTCATGTGCTAACCAATGTGTAGGGCTAGGGAGGGAACAAAGCAAAAATGCAATGCCTGTCCTCAAGGAGCTTACATTATATCAATTTCTCCTGATCCTTCTAGTTAGTGAGTGCCTCCTCCCTCTGCAAAGTATATCCTTCTCTGTTCATATATTTTATCTCGTCGAATAGAACGTTAATTCCTAGAGGAAAGCCCCTAGGGTTTTTTGGTTTCTTTGTTTGCTGGTTTTTGCCTTTGTCTTTGTGTCCCTGCTACTTACCATACTGAATGATGTAAATGTTAGTTAGCTACCTACCACAGTTCCTTGCAAATTGTGCCTAGTCATTTCAGTCATGTCCTACTGTCTGTGACTCCATTTGGGGTTTTTCTGGCCAAGATTCCCTTCTCCATTTCATTTCACAGATGAGGAAACTGAGGCAAATAGCGTTAAATAATTTGCTCAGGTTCACACAACTAGTAAGCGTCTGAGGTTGAATTTGAAGATGAGTGAAGGCCTGACTCCTATTTGGCACTGCACCACCTAGCTGCCTCACTTGCAAATGGTAGGCACTTAATACTCTTTGGATTGGATTGGATCAGACTGGCTTGGATTTGGATTGGATTGAACTCGATTGAACTGGACTGGATTGGATCTGACTGGGACAAGCTGTTCTTCTTGTTCCTCTCACACACCACATCTCCCATCTCTACGCTTTTGCCAAGGCTGTATCCCATGCCTGAAATGCATTCCTTCCTTACTATTTATCCTCTTAGAATTCCTAGTTTTCTTCAAAGCTCAGCTCAAGTACCACTTTCTCCATAAAGCCTTTCCTTATCCCCCTCCTTCAGCTGTTAGTACCTTCTTCCACAAAAAGAGCACATGTTTATTTTTGTATACTTTTAGATTTGTAAATCTGTCTATCAGCAAGCACTTAAGTATTTGCTGTGGGCCAAGAACTACATTAGGGTCTATTGAAGACTCTTCAAGGGCGAAGATTATTTCATTTAGGAGAATAAAGGATTTAAAGCTGGAAGAGAGCATAGAGGCCATCTAGTCTACCCCCTTATTTCACAAGTGAGAAAATTGATGCCCAAGAAGTTTAAGCCACTTGCACAGGTCATGTCAGAGGGAGAATTTGAATTCAAGTCCCTTGACCTAAGTAAGTGTTCTTTCTCTTGTAATATGCCATCTCCACATTTCTGTTGCTTTCTCCCCAATGCTCAGGAAGACATCATCTGATATGGAACAGATGTCCAGTAAATGTTTGTGGACTGATTGGATCAAATTCACAGGACTGCTACTGAAGGGAACAATTGAAACGGGTGTCATTGTAGGATTTGGGTCTGCTCTGGTCCTCCCAAGAGGCTGATGCATTTCCATACAATAAGAGAAAAACGATCTCATTGCTCAGGTCTGTGAAATGATGGAGAAGACAGTAAAAAACGGGAATGCTGGAGATGACAAGACTCAAAGTGATTATTTTTTAGGTGCTAGAATTGGATAATGAGAGGTGTCTGACACATCTACAGGTAGATAAATGATTTCACTTTGGTTATTCTCAATTTTCGGCTGCTTTGAACATTGACAGACTCAGCAGAGGTTGATAGCCTTCTCCAGGAAATGAAGAAAGACCCGAAAAGGAGTCATTCCCTCTGCAATTCAAATCAAACCTTCGTTTTCTCCAGCAGCGTTATTTTAAGTCATTCATTATTATTTCTTCTCTGAGGCAAAAGCTGTTTGATGTGATGAGATGTTAGAACCAAAGAGAGGAAAGAGGACATTGAAGAATTATTTTCACTGCCATCTCAGAAGTATTGGGCACTGATGAAACATTTTAAACACACACACACACACACACACACACACACACACACACACACACCACTCCATGTTCAAAGAGAAAGGAGGTGGGAAAAAAATCCTACATCAGACAACTTGGTGAAACAAGGCCTCTGACATTATCCAGGGCAAGCGGAGATATTGAGCTAACATTTATCCAAAGGACGAATGGGTCTAAATTCTCAAGAATAACCATAGGAGGTCAAATGTAGGCATCAGATATTTATATGTACCTAAAATGTATGTGTGTATGTGTGCATATGTGTGTGTTGAAGAGATATATAACAGGCATAGGTATTGACCTAGATCTCAGTCTAGCCAGGGACACAGACTTCAGGTCTCTTGGTGGGTCTTAGTTCCTTATTTGCGAAATGAGTTGTGTGAAACTGTAATATACAATCTTCTAAATCTATAATTTGGAAGCAGCTAAGTGGCACACTGGGCCTAGAGTCAAGAAGACCTGAATTCAAATCCAATCTCAGACACTTACTAGCTGTGTGTTAACCACTGTTTGCCATAGTTTCCCCAATTGTAAAATGGGGATAATAAGAGCATTTACTGCCTCCCAGGGTTGTTTATGGATCTCTCAAGTGAGATCAAGTGAGATAATATTGTAAAGCACTTAGCACAATGCCTGGCTCATGGAAAGACCTAACAAAATGCTTATTCCCTTCCCCTCCCTTGACACAGACATGGACAAAGACATAGGAAGAGATACAGATACAGAGTTGCAAACATCTGTATGCTTATAGATATAGGTGAAATAGGTATAGGTGTTGATACAACTATAGATAGAGATCTATATTTGAAGGATTCATACTGTAGTGAAGAGAGAGCCCAAGTTAGAATCAGGAAGACAGGGGTTCAAGTCCCATGTCTGACACATACTCTCTGTGTGATCTTGGGCAAGTCACTTAATGTCCAGAGCTGCAGAGAACTCACTAAGTTAAATAAGTTGAAGCAGTGGTGCTGATCTGCATTGGTAAAAGGAGTTGTCTCATTAGACTTTCCCTATACCAATGAAATCACAGATCTGATCCTTCCAATATACATACATACATACTTGTGTGTGTATGTGGCTAAGGCGGGGGGGGGGGGGGG
>CM053770.1:235363089-235382505 GCA_028658325.1 Potorous gilbertii | reverse complement strand
ATATATATATATAATACATACATACACACACACACACAAACTAGCTATGAGGTATCCTGGAGAGGAGAGGCACTGGCACCTGGAGGCATCAGGAAAAACCTCACATAGAAGAGGGGTGTTTGAGACAACCTGAAGGAAATGAGATTCTAAAAGACAGGGGTGAAGAGAGAGAGAGAGAGAGAGAGAGGGAGAGAGAGAGGGAGAGAGAGAGAGAGAGAGAAAGAGTAATCCAGGCATAGCAAACAGTCAATTTGTAAGCAGGGAAATGAGACAGTGTGAAGAATAGGGAACAGTAAGGCAGCACCCAGAGGTTGGGGAAACATGGCTTGGGAAGGACAGTATCACTGAGTGAAACCTTCCCTGGTGGACATCATTTCCTGACAACACTCTCATGCCTGTCTATTCCATGTGACTCCAACCTGCCCATAAATATGCAACACAGGTTGTCCCTCTCCCCTTCTCCAATTGCTGGGAACTTTCCTTTCTTCTCACATCATAAAGGTATCGAAGGAGTGCCCTAGTTACCCATTGTAATACTTTATGCTCCCCAGCAGACCAGTCCATCTTCTTGGGCTTCATGCTTTACTTGGATGACACATATTCTACTCCATTTCTCCTTCATGGTTCCCAGTTCATAATGTATGCCAGTTTGTTCACTCCCTCCCCCCTCCCATGAGTCTCTGCATTGCCCTTTAATTGGAATTCATTTTCAATTCCTTGGAGACTATAAAGTTCCACGACTCAAAGCCATCCATAATTTGAGTGTAAAAGGCTGGGGATCGAATAAAAAATGAAACAATAACTGCCCACCAGGAGCTTATAGCCTATATTCCAGTGTCCACCTAGGAAAGCAAAAGATGTTGGCAAGGCAGTGGATGGAGCATTGGAACTTGGAATTGGGAAGACCTGAGTTCAAATTCTGCTTCAAATGTTTCCCAAGAAAAGAAACATTTAAAAAACACAGAAGAGAGTAGAAGGAAGTTCAGGAGACACTGATAAGCAGGGCGATGTTGATGCTAGCTATTTAATCTGTAATGTACTTTCTAAACAACAAGCCGTATGTAATAGAGATTCACAGTTTCTCATTCCAGACGCCTTTTCTCTTCCTCTTTGCATATGGAAATGTTCATGTTTGTTGATGCTGGTCAGATTCAAAATAGAAAAAGAGACCATTTTTAAAATGATGCTATCTGTTGTCATAGTGCTTTTAAGTTTGCAAAACACTTTGCATATATTGTCTGATCTGAGTCACGCAACAACCCTGTGGGAAAAGTCCCACTGCAATCATTGATTTCATTTTACAGATAAATTGTGGTTCAGAAAGAGATGACAGCCTGCCTGTGGACATACAGCTAGTCACTGGCAACAGCAAGCAGAGGCTGAGAACCTGTTGTTTAGTCCTGTCTGATTCTTTGTGACCCCATTTGGGGTTTTCTTGGCAAAGATACTGTCATGGTTTGCCATTTCCTTCTCCAGCTCATTTTCCTGATGAGGAAAACGAGACAAACAGGGTTAAATGACTTGCCCAGGGTCACCCAGTTAGTAAGTGTCTGAGGCCAGATTTGAACTCAGGAAGATAAGTCTTCCTGACATCAGGAGCAGCCCTCTATTCACTGCGCCACCTGACTACCCCAGGAACCTTAGAACTTGTCCACAGGATAAAAGGTAGAGAAGGCACAGGGACAGGGACTTTCATGCTGTTCTTTTCAAGGTTTTTGATGCAGCTCAACCAGCTGGGTTGTGCTAGCAGGGCAACCTTGGAAAGTTAACCTCTTAGTTACCTGGATACCTCGTTTGAAAAATGAGACTGCGTCATAAGTCAGCAGAACGTTATACAGGGAAAATTGATTACTGCCTTTGAAATGCTCACAGCACTTTGTGAAGGAGAAAAATCAATATTCAAAAATACAGTTGTTGTTAGAGGAAATTCTTCTCACTTGGCCTTAGAAATGGATTTAGCTTGGCTCTCATATGCCATACTGTAAGGCCTCAATAAATCCAAGAACTTGTCCGTGTGAGTACCCCTTCCACTGGTATGAGACCCAACCCAGGCATACTTTCTCATCCTGTTCAAATCTTGTCCATGCCTTCCCATTAATCTTCCCCAGAGTACCTAATCGAGTCTTTCCCTGATGATAACAATTCTAATATTAACATTTATATAATGGCTAGTATGTGCCAGACATTGTGCTGAGTACTTCACAAGCATGATCCTCAGCACAACTCTAAGAGGTAGGTGCTCACATAGAAGAGGGGTGTTTGAGATTGAAGGAAATGAGATTCTAAAAGACAGGGGTGAAGAGAGAGAGGAAGAGAGAGAGAGAGGGAGAGAGAGAGAGAGAGAGAGAGAGAGAGAGAGAGAGAGAGAGAGAGAGAGAGGGAGAGAGAGAGGGACTTTACAGTTGAGGAAACTGAGAAAAACAGAAGTGAAATGACTTGTCCAAGGAAAACAGCTAATAAGGGTCTGAGGCTGGATTTGAACTCAGGATTTTCCTGACCCTGGGCCTAGTACTCTATCTCCTGTAGTAGCACATCAGGCAGCCTCTCTATTACCTCTCATTCTTAGTCCATAGGCTGCCCACCTCCTTTTATGACCAGTACATCCCCTTGATTATGTCTTTGTCTCCAGTTCTCAAACCCAAGCCATCTTTGATGATATGTTTCAGTCCCCTTGTACCTGCCAAACATCTCTTCATGGATGTACCCTCTGAGTCACCAGTTACTGGGATATTTTGGAAACTATGATCTACTATGATTTCACAGCAGGACAGTGTCTCTAAGATGAGGTTCAGGGTCTCTCAGGGAGCAGTTTGAAATAAGTCTTCAGTTCTTCTGGCAGTGGGCTAGAGCAGAGACAGGCTCTCTAGCAGCTGATGGAAATGTTTATGGCAGCAAAAGGCCACCTTCACACCCCAGTACTCACAGTCAAAGAATATGTGTGACAGCAAGAGACCCTAAAATCATGGGGTGCATAAGAACATAGAGATCATCCAGTCTAAGCCCCTTGTTTTACAGATGATAAAACAGACCGATAGAAGGATCCCCCTCCTGGCAAGTATCATAGAAGGATTTTAAGCCAGCTTTCCTGGCACCCAGTCCAGCACTGCAGAAGTCACCATATTAATGCACATGGGCTGGAGGGAAGGTCAGGGATGCCAGCAGTCTGAAAAGCATAAAGATAGAAAAACATAGAAAAAGAACCAAGTTATAGCACATATTCAAACTCTTTTTGAGTGGCATTAGCTTCACTTTTGGGGGACTCTTTGAGCAGCAGCCTCTATGGTCAAAGGATGGTTGTCTTTGATTTCCTCTCTTTCCTTGAACACATGGCCCAGTTTTCCCTTTGAAGTTCTCCAGCTCATCTGCTGCACCATCTGTTACCGGGGATGCTCCAGGGGGCTTGCCACTAGTGCCTTCCATGAGAACAGCATCTTCGAGGAGAAGTCATTCCCACCTCATTGAGCCCAAGAGTATTTAAGGGATCATAACAGATCAATGGGGCTGTTCTCCAAGAGCAATTGTGGCCCCTTTTAGAGGTAATCAGCCAGCCCCCTAAAAGCTTTACTCATAGGTCCGTTGGTGTTGGAAGTTGGAGAGTTCTGTGACTGGTTTTCTTTTCCTCTCAGTCACTTCCAGTTCACCCTTAACATATTGTCTTCTTTACATTGAGTGTGGATGCTGCACTTAGAGTCAGAAAGAGCTGTATGACCCTAGGCAAGTCACTTGCCTCCATAGGTCTGAATTTCTTCATCTGTAAAAAAAGGAAGTTGTACCCTATGATCACTAAGGTGCCTTCATGCTCTAGATCTATGATTTCATAGATCCCCAAATCCCTTTGGGTATCCTATCCATAACTGGTACAGAGAAGCCAGGACATGAAGAGAGCCATGATCTCATCTCCTTTACACATAGATTTAGGATTGAAAGAAACCTTAGAGGGTATCTAGTCCAGGGGTGGGGAAGCTGTGACCTCGAGGCCAGAAGTAGCCTTCCAGGTCCTTGAATACAGCCTTTTGACCAAGTCTTCGTTTATAGAACAAATCCTTTCATTACGGGGATTTTTTTCTGTAAAGTCTGGATTCAATCGAAGGGCCACTCTTGAGGACCTAGAGGGCTACATGTGGTCTCAAGGCCACAGCTTCCCTACCCTAATCTACTCCCATTTTCTCATTTAACAGATTGAGAAATTAAGGCCCCCAAGTGGGTAAGTGATTTACCCAAGAGCACACTGTCACCAAAAAAATGTTTCTATGACTATTTTGGTATTTAGGGAGCCTTTGTTCCTGTCTTTGACCTCCTGAGAGATGTGTGCCTAGCAGCAGGACACTGGGATCAAAGGAAATGAGCAGTTTATTCATTTGCGGCAAGACAGAACTTGGAAAGAACTGACAAAGCTTATCCTTTTGCAGAGAACCTAAAGTCCTATGCTGACTGTAAGCAATATTGCTGAGCTTTTTTCGAGGGTGAATTTTGACGTACAGGTATATTCAGACCCTGTTAAAAGGCACAAGGGAGAGAGGGTGAGTGCTCTTGGAGTGAGGAGAATTCGGATTTGAATGCTGACAGACACCTACTAGCTATGTTATCCTGGGCAAGGGCAACCTGTACCAGCAGCAGTTTCTTCATCTGTAAATCCTGTCCTAGCTCCCCCATGGGGATGTGACGGGGGAAAGGCTTTGCAAACCTTTAAATGTGTTTCTATTATTTTAAAAACATCGATGACTCAGCGCTTCAGAGAAAGGAGAGCAAATAGTCAAAAGGGAAATTTTCATGAGTCATCCACAAAAATGCTGGTGAATTGGCATGAATGCTTGCCTGCCTGCTACAGCGGAACCCTTCAGGGGGCCAGTTATGGAGCTGCAGGGGGAAAGCCATGAGATCCTGTCAGTTACAAGCCTGGATTAAGCAGATGTCAATTTACAGACCTTAAAAAAATAGATGGAAGATTTCAGCAGAACTCTTCTTGGAACTGCTGGCTCTGTTAAGAACTTAGATTGTTCCGACAGGAGGCCTTTTGCCCCTGAAGTCTGGCATTCTCTTCCTCCTTTAAGCTGTGCATAGACTGGATCTCTCCCACCCATCCCAACTCCACCAGAATGTCATTTTGGGGGTTTTTGTCTTCAAATTCTCAGTGCCTTTGTATTTATCCCCAGAGAGGTAGCATGGCATGCGAACTACCTCCCAGAGCTGCTGCAAGAATGAATTAGGTCATGATATACTTTAGAAACTTTAAAATTCCTAATTTCCTGAATGGTTTGGATCACAGTGGAAAGGACACCTAATTTGGAATCATGAATACTCAGATACTTCCTGGTTGTGTGACCCTGGGCAAGTCGTTAAAGCTAAACCTTTCTGTGCCTCAGTTTCTTCATTTGTAAAGTGAGGGGGTTAGATTCAATGGCCTCTGAGGTCTCTTCCAGATCTAAGTGTATGATCCTACGACAAGGCTTGAATTCAGGTCACTCTCAGTCTCACAGCAGCACAGTGGAATCAGAGGACCAGATTTCAGATCCCATGACTGATTCTTGCTACCTGGGTAACTTTTGGCAAGTCATTTAACCAACCTAGGCTTCAGTTTCCTCCACTGTCATATGAAGGAGGTTAGATTATATGATCTTTGATACCTCTCTAGCAGTTCTCTCTACAAATGAAATCATGGATTCATTTTTTAAAAATTCCCATAAGGATCATAGTAGTTTCTTCTTCCCTGGGTGGTGGGGGGATCACATAAGATAATATTTGTAAACTGCCCGACACATAGTAAACCTTTAATAAGTGTTTGCTCCTACCCTGCTTAGTATATGACATAAATTTATTAAATGTTTGTTGGGTTGGATTGGAGAGTCAAAAATTTGGGGGTCAACTGATAGAAAATGTGCATGGTATTTTTTTTCCTGATTCAAGGGTAAATCAATGTGGGCTAGAGTAGCCCTGGATTTTGAATCAGAAGACTGAGGTTTGCTTCCCAGCTATGTTTATTATTCCATATGGCCTTGGGTAAGTCATTTTAGGGACCCTATTAGTTTCCTCCTTTGTAAAATGAGGGAGTTGAAATATACATACTCTAACATCCCTTCTGGCCCAGTGATCATGGGAAATTAATGTTTATTTCTCTGTGGCTAAGTTCCATGAAGGTCATAGTGTAATAGGACTGACCATAGCTGTAGAGGAAGAAGGGACCTCAGAGGCCATCTGGGACCATCCCTCATTTTAAAGAGGAGGAAACTGAGAGTCTCAGAAGATCATACAATAATTGATCTAGAGCAAGAAGGAATCTCAGGGCTTATCTAGTCTAACGTCCTCATTTCACAGGTGAGGAAACTGAGGCCCAGAGAGGTCCATAGATCCCTAGATTTAGAATTAGAAGGGACCTTTGAAGCCATCTCATCTCACCCCTCATTTTATAGCTAAAGAAACTGATGCCCAGCCAGATAATTATATCAACTTGCCCAAAGTCACAGAGAGTCTCAGGGATAAGATTTGAACCCAGGTCTTCTGACTCCAAAGCCAGGGCCCTTTCTGTGGTCAAAATAGTTTGTAAAATTTAGAATTTTAAAATCTCTAAAGTGTAACATTATTGAATGCAGCTATTCCTTCTCCCTAGCTACCCTGGGAGAAAGTGAGGGTCCACGTTGCTAACCTTTATCATCAATCACTACACCCCCATCCATCCACCCAAAAAAACCACACATGGAAGAATGTGGTGAGTAAAGACAAAATCTATTCATGAAGTTTTCTTGCTATTCAGCATGACCAGGGATTTGTTAGACAACATTGAGACTATGGGTTTTAAGTAAATCCCAGTGGGAGAATTAATTTTATTTCTCCCATCCCCTAATTCTCTGGATGAGTCTATATAACCACCAGAGTCAGCTCAAGATTGCCTCCTCCAAGCAGCCTTCCCCAATTCCACCCACCACCCATCTGACTGAAAGTGTTCTTTCTTTATGTCTTCCTAGATTATTTTGTCTGAATCTCCCCTTTACCTTAGTCTCCATATTTTGTACCATATTTATCTGCATACTGAAATATTCCCTGCCCCTTCCCCTGTCCCATCATAAAAGTGTGGACAGTTTACAAAGCTGTGATCTTGGGCAAGTCAACTTACTTCTCTGAGTTTCAGTTTCCTCATCTGTAAAATAAATAGCCTGGATTAGCTGACTTCTAAGGCCCTTCTGGCTCTCAGTAGATGCTCCAACCCTCATAACACCCATCCATGGCCCATGTAATATGGAGATCATTATCTCCATTTTCAGATAAGGAAGCAGATGTTCACAGAGGCACTTAGCCAGTCAACATCGAGGCAGGATTCAAACCCAGGTCTTTCCAGATATTCCAGTGAGGCATTTTCATCTTGCCTTTAAAGCAACAGCAACAAGGCTATTATGAGATGTGAACTCCGTTCTTATGGAATCACAGGGTCATAGCATCAGAATTTAGAGTTGGATGAGAGCTTCCAGACCATCTAGCCCAACCCTGTTATTTTACGGTGGAGGAAAGTAAACCCCAGTATGATACTAAGCTGCCTACAAAAGAAGCATGGGATGGATTTCCTTTGTTCCAGCAGCTGTTGTGGGAACAAAACATGAGCCCATGAGGCACCCAGAGAAACAGAAAGCCCTAAGCCCCTGTAGGTTAGTAGCATGGGGAAAATGAGACTTAGAAGGGAAGGGACTTGCCCGGGGTCTCACAGTGAGTGTCAGAAAAAGAGAAAGGTTTTGTGGAGAGGAGAGTGAGATCAACAAAAGAGAGAGAAGACATGGAAATTCCAGGATAGCTTGAATGAAAGTGTAGAGCAAGGACTAAGCAGGGAGACTGGGAGAGGAAACAAGGAATCTTCTTCACTATTGAGGACCCAGCATTGGAGAGAAGCAGGAAACAAAAATGGGTTGTCAAAATACCGCCCTGAAAACCAGGCACAAGGGCCTTGACTCAAGAGGTAATTAGGGTCAGGGACGCTGGGTTCTAATGTCCTCAGAGAAAAAGCTCCATCAGGAAAAACCAGCCCTGTTTTTTCCATGCACCTTAAAAATCTTTTCAAAGTTGCTCTTATGACATGCCACCACAAATGTACTGGAACGTAGCGACCCACAGGAAGCAGCTGGAGTTCCTCTCCCCATGGAGTCACACCTTCTTAATAACTGAGACTATTCCTTATCTTAATATGCTCAGCACCTGGTCCCTCTCTGCCCTCTGTGATCCAACAAAACTGCTCCCTCCTCTTTGCTCCTCACCCAGGACATTCCACCACCCCTCTCGGTGCCTTATTAGTGGCCATCACCCCCCCCCCTCCCGCAACCTGGTATGCTCTGCCTCAGAGTTCCTGTCTTCCTTCAAGATTCACCTCAAGCCACACCATCTGTTTGAAGCCTTTCCTGATCTGCCCCAACTACTAGTGCTCTCCGTTAAAAAAAAAAAGCTATCTTATCTATTCTACATATATGTATAATTGTATTTATTGACTTTCTGTTATCTTTCTATATGTTAACTTTCTACATCATATAGATACAGATAAATAGGTATCTATAGAAATAGATATATCTACAGACAGAAATATATAGATATAGATGGGTGTCTATAGCTATATAGGAATCTGTATATAGATATAGGTAGATGGGTATCTATAGACATATCTATATCTCTTTATAGACATACAGGTATCTATAGGTAGATATAGATAGATACGTATCTATAGATATATCTATAGGTATCTAAATATAGCTAGATATATATAGATACAGATACAAGTATCTACAGATAGATAGATGATAGATAACTTCCATGAGCAAGCTCTGTCTTTCCCATCAAAAACTAACCTCCTCGTTAGTTGGGATTATTTCCTTTGCACTTGTATCCCCAGCATTCAGCACAGTACCTGATCTTTCTCCTCAGAGCGGGCTCTCTCCCGATATTTTTCATAGAACCTTCCTCTATGGGCGATGAGTCCAGTCCTAGCCCTGGTCAAAGCTGTAGCTAAGAACTTTTAAGCCCCAAGGCAGGCAGGAGAAAAAGAGGACATATCTGAGAGGGTGCGCAGGGAGAGCAGAGAAGGATAGGGGAAGAGTCCATCAATAACGAGCATATATTTTATGTGGGGAGCTGTGTGAAGACTAGGTTAAGAAGGGAAAACAGTCTCTATGGCTAAGGAGGTCCCGTTCTTCAGCACTTCCCACGTGCCAGACTCTATACTAGGCGCGGAAACAATTCGGGTGGTCCGAGGGCGAAGTGGGGGAAGGGGAAGGAAGAGGCAAGTACTCCCCCCAGGCTGCCTGGTAGTTTCCTATTTTAACTAATTATCCTCACTAAATGCTAAACCCAGTCGCTTTGTAAATAGCTGAAGGACTTGCTGTTAAAATTTAGCGCCTCCAAATCCCATGCTCCAGGGCATAGTCTTGAGAGCCCCACCCTGGTTATTTCTCTAGCTTGCATCCTTCCGCCTGAAATTTCTATTTTCTGTGTCTAGCCACTGTTTATTTTTAAATTTCAACTGAGCACATGTGCTCTTTCCCTTGGGGACATTGTTTGTGAGGACTGCTTTTATTACATTATATTGTCCCGAGTATAGATGGATTAAGTGATGTCTTATTCCATTTCTTATTCAAGCTAATTTCTCCCCCAGTGCTCTTACTTTCATCACAATAGCGCATATTTCTGCTGCCAAGACATGCTACCGCATCAAAGCCCTCCCCTCCCAGAGACCCGGAGAGGGAGATAGTACAACGATTATTATTTGCACCTGCTGAGTTCTGTTTGATTCAACCTGGCAAACATTTATTGAGTGCCTGTTGTATGCAGAGTGCTATGTTTAGGTCTAGGGGGATAAAGATGTAAGTGGGACAGACAAAAGAACAGTGGCTTTGGAGTCATGGGAGTTTTTAGTTGTTTTTCAGTCCTGTCTGACTCTCCATGACCCCATCTGGGATTTTCTTGGCAAAGATACCAAAATGGTTCACCATTTCCTTCTCCAGCTCGTTTTACAGTTGAGGAAGCTGAGGCAAAAAAGTTAAAGTGACTTTCTCAGAGCCATATATCTAAGATGGGATTTGAACTCAGGTCTTCCAGACTTCAAGCCTGGTCACCTACCTGGAGTCACAGGACCTGGTTTCTAATCCCTCCTCTGCCACTCACCTGAGTAAACTTAGACAATCAATCAACAAGGATCAATTAAAATAAATCAACTATGTACCAAATACCTTGGGCAAAACTCATCACCTCTCTGGGCCTCAGTTTCCTCATCAATAAAATGACTAGAGTGGAGTATATGGCCCCTGAAGGCTTTTATCCCTGCACTAATTCCTCTTCTATTAATAAATAAGTAAATAAATGAGCCAGTTAGAGCCCCTACTTTCTAGGAGGTGAGTCTTCCTAAAAAAAAAAAAATGTGGAGGGGTTGAGCAATTTGCTGAAGGTCAAATAGCTAGGAAAGGGAGATGCTGGAGTCAGACCCAGATTTACTCATGAGAAACCCAGGAGTCTTTCTCCTGTTTCCCTTTTCTTGTAAGTCTCTTAAGGAGAGGGTCCATCTCAATTTTGTACTTTTTTCTTTCTATTTGAATCCCCAGGGACTGGTACACAGAGAGGGCTTAATAAATGTTTGTTAGCACAGCACCCAGCCCATAGTAGGCACTATACTAATGCTTTTCCCCCTCTCTTCTCTTCCCCCCCAGGAGAAAAACAAGAAAGTTATAAGGTCAATAGGAGCTTCAGGACTGGTGCAGTCCTTTTTTTCATGTGATTTCTTTAGCAGAGGCAATGTGGTATACAATGTGGTATGATGAAGAGAAAGCTTGACATGAGAATTTGCAGAGGTCTGAGTTTGAACCCTGACTTTCACTAGTTATGTGACAATGAATAAGTAAATCACTTCTCCTTTCTGACCCTCAGTTTTCTCATCTGCCAAATGGAGGAAAAAATAATAATACCTACTTCATAGGGCTGTCATGGACATTAAATTATATAGATTGTTAACCTTCAAGGCAGGGCTTCTGAGCCTTTCATGGTGTCCTGGCCACCTATGTCAGCCACTCTAATGAAACCTCTTCTCAGAATCATATTGAATAAAATGCAAAGGAAATCCAATGTGCTGAAATATAGTTATCGAATTCTTTTTAAAAAAATAACATTCATGTACCACTGGCTAAGAAACCCTGGTTTAAAGCACTATAGAAACATCCGTCATAGATTTTATCATGTCAACCATGATTATTGGGTGGGAATTGCCACCTGTGTAGGTAACACAGTGAAGATAGTGCTGGCCTCACAGTCTGTTCATGGCTTCTCATTATTATTCTTCTCGTCATTGTCTTAGATGGGTCCCTGTCATCATTATTTGTTCCAGTCACTGCTGTCCAGGCTTCATGTCCACCAGGGCCCCCACCAGCCCTCTTGGTTAGACAGAGGCACATGTGACTGAGGTCTGTGTCCTGGATTTCCCTCTCCCTCTTCCAGCCCCCCACCAATGGGAGCTGTGTCATTGACACAGTATACTTGTCCAGGAAACAGCAGGCCCCATGACGTGGTCCTGCTAGACTCCAAACAGGATCAGACAGGAATCCGAGGAGCCCCAGGGAAGCTGAGCCCTGAGAGCCGATCGAACCTTTGCATGTTCGGGCTTCCCACAGTGAGCAGGAGAGACCCCCTGAAGACACATTAATAAAGATTAAAGATCTCTCCAATCCCTGTGATCCTCCTCATGTCAAAGGGAAGGAGATTTTTTTCTCTGCTCGGCTCTGTCATTTATTAATATTAGAGATTTCCACTCAGATTTAGAAACTAAGTGGGGCTGCAGAAAGAAGGGTCCTGAGGAGTCAAAGTTCCATGTGCTTGGGGGAGGGGGTGGCTAGGATAGGGAGGAAGGGAGACCTTGACTAACTGCATGCTAGATGACAAAGCAGAAATTTCATAGAATTGGAAGAAAGAGTCCCCTTGACCCTACCCTCCCACACACAGACATAAAAACCCCTCTCCTCTAGAAAATAAACCTCTGAGATTTGGAAATTTGTGAGAATATGAATGATAACATGAAATGCTTGAAGGTCCATGAAAGTACTTACCATGTTATTTCTTTTGATACTTTCAACAACCCCTGGAAGTAGGTATTTTGTTGTCCCTGTTTCATTAATCAGGAAACTGAGGCAAACAGAGGCTAGGTGACTTGCCAGAGTCACATGGCCAGGACTGGATCCTAGACCTAATGCTATCCATCCGGCCACATGCCTCAGCACCAAAGGTTTCATGGTCACTTGTCAAGAATGGCTTCCTAAGGCATAAATTCCTGCTTTGGGTCAGGATTGAGCCACTAGATACTTTTGTGATGTTAGTGATGATAGCTCACAATTATAAAGCACTTTACAGTTTACCTGACAATTTACATTCACTAATTCCTTTGAACATCCTAATGGGAAGGAGCCCAAAAAACCTACTATGTGCCAGGCATTGTTCCACAAACATTATTTCATTTTATCCTCACCTCTCAGAGATAGGTAAAAGTTACTATTATCCTCATTTTAATTAAGAAACCGAGGCAGACAGAAGTCGGTGGCATATGCGGCAACACACAGCTAATAAGTATCCAAGGACGTACTTGAACTCCGGTCTTCCTGACTCCGATCACAGCACTCTATCCACCAAGACTAAGAAATTGCATTAGTTTCGTGAAGAAGGTAGTGTCTATATTATCATCCCCATGTTTCAGATAAGAACCAGATAGGTGAAAGTATTATGGAGTCTTTTCCAATTTTAAAACTGTATAAACTAGATTATCCTCTTGGACCCTTTAACACTGACTCCTGTTGTTTTTGGTAGGGCTGAGGTCTTCATGGGATTAATTGACTATCTCAAATTCATGAGCCCCCATTCCCATAGGAATTGCCACCACCAACCCAGAATAAATCATGTAACACCATAATAAAGCAAAAGACATTTACTTAAACCTAAATGCAAAGTAAACAATGAATTAAACAGGAAGCGTTCTCACCACTCATTTCCCAAAGTTACTCTATACATCTCCCAAGAAGTACCTGTCCACACTTGTATTTAACCACTCAGGGATCTACCTTCTTCCTCCACAGCCCAGGGATAGCAACATATGTTGTCATTTAAGTCAGGGTGCTAGGTTAGTATGCACAGCAGTAGGACTGGGTATGTTATACTTCTCTCTTCATAACTGTAGACTGAGAGTACTTATCACAGGGTCTCTGCCAGTCCAGAAACTATGGAATACTATACAGAGAGTATGATAGTATCCCAGGAAAGCAACGAAGAGGCATCTAGGTGGCACAGTGGATAGAGTCAGGAAGAGCTGAGTTCAAATATGACCTCAGACAATTACCAGTTGGTAACTCTAGGCAACTCGCTTAATCCTATTTGTCTCAGTTTCCTCATCTGTAAAATGAGCTAGAGAAGGAAATGGCAAACCATTCCAGTATTTCTGCTAAGAAAACCCCAAATGGAAGAGTCTGAAGGGACTGAATGACAAGAACAGTAACTGAACAAATCAGATGTCAGGGTCAGATCCCTGTGTCCATTTCTTCCCCTTTCTGCCACCTAGACTTGAGACCACCTCTCCCTGTGAGATTTCCAGCCTCCTTTTCCACTAAGTATGCCAAAAGCTGTAGAGCTCTCCACAGGCTTCTAGGAGATTGCAGTTCCCAAAGAAAACAGGATATAGAGATCCCCTACCCTTAATTCTAGTTGGTTGTTTTCCTAACAAGAAATCCTATAAACAACAGATCAGTGGGTTTTAGGTAATTGAGCCTCATTTTCCCTTTTCTGAGAATTTGATTGATGTTCTGAATAAATAATGCCTTTCCCAGATCCAGAGAAAGTGGCATCTTAAATAACTGGGTTCTACACAAAGAGCTATCTTTGCCCCAGTCTCTCAGAATAGGACTAAGACCCCCCACCCTATTCAATGTGTCCACAGGCACAGGATGGCAGGCCATGGGACCCAGAAAGTTGTCTTCAAATTTCCAATAAACAGAGCACTTAGCAACCTACTCTGGCATTTGATTTATTCCACATGCTTTCTTTTCATCATTGTTATCTCTGGCCTACAGCAATCCGATTCGTCTTAATCTCTTCAGAAGAGTCCTAAGAATTTCTATGATAGTGATGACAGGGGAAATAGCAGTTCACAGAAGAGCAGACATTTCTGTGCTCCTTTGGTATCAGGGAATTGGGAACCCTCTTGAGATTCTGACTATTTCTGATTCCCAAAGTGGTATGAGCAATTGCAATGATCCCTCAGTCCTCACAGGGAACCCTCAGGCTGGACCTCCAGATTTATGGGGGCTCTAAATACTTGGAAAGTAAGGAATCTCCCAGCATGATCTTGCTGGGTTCAAGTGCTAACTTGGCCACTTATTAGGCAAGTGACCTTGAGCAAGTCACTCCATCTATTTAAGATTCTACTATAAAATGGGATAATAACACAGTACCTATCCTATAGGGTTGTCATGAGGTTTCCATGAAATAAAGTGTTTAAAGTGCTTTTAGTAAAGCTAAAATCATGGCATATATGTCAGCTGGTGGTGTCATTTGCTGAATCACCACATCAATCTGTGCTCACTAGTTGTATGGACGTAATTACATTGCTGCTATTGATGCTGAAGTCAATTCAAATGTACAAGCACTTATTAAGCAACTTTTCCACGTCAGGTACTGTCCTAGGTGCTGAGTATATAAGGACATAGTCCCATATAAAGACAATAGACCCTGACTTCATAGAGATTACATTTTACTGGAAGAATGGTGCCTAGAACAGTAGCCGGTACATAGTAGGTACTTTCAAAATGCTTATTGATTGGATGATTAAGAATGCACATGTACAAATAAATACAGGATCTTTTAAGAAGGGAGAAAGCACAAAAGCTAGGAACATAAAGAGATGATCTCCATAGGAAATATCATCTGATTTGAGTCTTAAAGAAAGCTAGGGAATCAAAAAAGTAAGAGAAAGACAAGGCTGCATTCCAGGCATGTACAATGGCACAAAGAGTAAACTGGACATTTGTAGTGGACCTAGTTGGCATGGTGGTATGATTCAGCAGAATGGAAATAGGAGGTCATAGGATCATGGTTTTAAATGTGCAAGTGACCTCAGAGGTCAGCATCCTTTTATACACAAGGAAACCGAAGCCCATAGATATTAGGTGAATTACCCAAGGTCACAGGGGTAGTCTCAGAGGTGAGATTTGAACCCAGATCTTTGGATTCTAGTGCCAGGAACTTTTTCACTGTATCATAAAAAGGAAGATAAAAGTCTCTTGAAATTGAGGTTTGTTAAAGGCTGAGAAATGATAAGACACAGGGATACAAGAGTCAAGAGTAGCATACCACAGTGGGAAAGGCACTGGGTTTGGAATCAGAGGAACTGAGTTCAAATTCTGACTCTGCCAGTTCCTAGTGATGTTGTCTTAGACAAATGATTTCATTTCATTTCCTTATCCATAAGATGAAGGGATGGAACTAGGTGACTTCTGGGGTCCATCAGTTCTAAATTTATGTTCTATGATCCTAAAAGACAAGAGCATAGTTCAGCAGAGTCCCCAAAGGGTGAAGATGGCAATGGGAGAAAAGTGAGGCCAGAGCAGGAATTATGGGCTAGCAGAGCAGGGAAGGGAGAGGAAGTGGGAGTTGTGGAAAGGACACAGATGGTGTGTAGAAGTAAGGCAAAAGGAGATATGAAAGGACAGGAAGTTGGGGTCAGAGAGAGGAATTTCAGAATTCTGTAACACGAAAGTGGAAGAGTCATGAGTGATGGTGAAATCAAGGGAATGATCTCTGTCTGACTGAGATGGAGCAGAGCTGGAGAGGTTGGGAGATGATGGGAGGTGAAGAGGTTGGAGCTGGGAAGCCAAGGTCATGGTATTTGGAGGGATGTCTGTCCCCAAGTATGAAGATAAAGGGTTGGTGTAGACTGTGAGCCAGGAACTCAACTTCTCAAAGAAAGAGGGAGAAGGACCCAGAGTCCAGCAGAAGACAGTAATGAGAATCTGAGCAAAGTGATAATCAATCAATTAATCATTAAGCATTTATTAAGTATTTGCTGTGTGTCAGCCAGTATTCTAAGTGTGGGGAGATAAAAGAAAGGCAAAAAACCCAATCCCTGATTTCAAGGAGCTCACCATCTAATGGGAGAGACAACATGCAAAGAACTAAGTACAAATAAATTGGAGACAGAGTCAACAGAGGGAAGGGCCTAGAGGAGATGGGGAAATGCTTCTTGTAGAAGGTGGGATTTTAGGTGAGACTTGATGGAAGCCAAGAGATGGATTTGAGTAAAGAGCCTTCCAGTCATGGGGGACAAACAGCAGAGGTGTCCAGAATCAGATGAGAGTTTTGCCCTCTAAACAGAGGATCTTATATTTGATGCTGTAGATAACAGAGAACCACTAGAGTTGACTGAATAGGGGGAAGGTGATACGGTCAGCCTCACACATTAGGAAGACCAGCTTGGCAGCAGAGTGGAGAATGGATTGGAGTGCAGAGAGACAGGAAGACCAACCAGCAGGTTAGTGCAGTAGTCTAGGCTTGAGGTGATGAGGATAGGAGGTGATGACTGATGGAGTAAAGTTCAAAGGAGGGAAAGTTTTGGAGAACCTAAAAGTAACAGGAGTAAGTTCCTATCTGTGTCTTCTGGCTATGAGGACTGGGAGGGGATGCAGTGGGGAAAAAAGATGAGTACAAAAGACTGGGGTAGTGAGAGAAGGTGCATCTAGGGAAGCAAAAATGGACAGAGTTCACACAAGTCCAAGGCAGAAGGTTGACGGTGCCTGAGCGGGGATGTGCATAGCATTAGGTGGTTGATGTTTTCAGTAATGGAGCATATGGCTGAGCGCTCCAGTCTCGTCTCTAAAAAGAGACAACAGCTAGTGGTCATGACCTAGCGGGGTGCCCATGTGTGTAGGGGGAAGGATGGAGGCGAGGTGTGATCTGAAGCAGGAGGGGGCTTTGGAAAACCCTGGAAATGCAGGCTCTGTTCCCATGGGAGCAGATTTGCTTGTGTTCTTTTCTCTCTTCATTTCCCAACCTCAGAGTATCCTCCTTCTCACTCCCACCATGAGGTGTGTAAAAGGCTTGAACTGAGATCTTCCTGATTCTGGATCCAGTTCCCTATTTTCACTGTTGGGATCATCAACTATACAGGACCCAGAGTCCCATGATGAAGTCCTAACTCTTCTAAGTTACCCATTGTGGGATCTTGATCAAGTTGCCACTCCTCTCTTAATCTCACTTTGGTGGAGCATTTTTTGGACCAGACCTGTGATTGTGATTTCATTGCCATAGGGAGAACCCGGCTACCAATGAAGATTCCTTTGCACCTGACCTTTCTTAAATCCAAACATCACAGAGTTGGAACTGGAAAGGACCTTAGAGGATATCTAATTTCATTTTTCTGATGGCTGACACCTCACTAAAATGTAGGTCAACATAAGAGGAATCTGTTTCAACCAGCTAGAATTTTACAGATGAAGGAACTGAGGCTCAGAGAGGTCTGGTGATTGCCCAGGGACATATAGTCTATAATGATAGAGGTGAGATTTGAAATAATAATAACTAACATTTACATAGCACTTCAGGATTTAAACAGTATTTACAGTCTCATTGGATCCTCACAACCCTGGGAAATAGGTGCTATTGTGATCCCCATTTTATAGATGAGGTAACTGAAACATACAGAGGTTAAGTGACTTACCCAAGGTCACACAGCTAGTAAGTGTTGAATGGAGGATTTGAACTCAGATCTACCCAGCTCCAAGTCCAGCATTCTATTCACCTTGATTCTTAGCTGCCTAAGAACTTGGGTCTTTCTAACACCAAGCTCCTTCCAGTGTCTATTATACTTTCAAGAGAATTGGGGGAGGGAAGGAGGAATGAAAGTTTAAGTAACTTGCCCAGGGTCCTATCACCAGCATGTGAGAGGGAAGACCTGAACACAAGCTATATCCCTATATATTATACCACACTGACTCAGTTTACTCTTTTGTAAAATGGGGATAATATTTATATTACCAGTCATACAGATAGGTACATGTGTAAAGCTCAAATCAGGTGATTTATGTAAAGTACTATGAAAATACCAACTTTATTTCATATAGATGGAATATCCCCAAATAGAAGAAAAGTTCCATGGAGATGGTCTATTTCCTTTTGGACCTTGTGTCCTCAACACCTAGTACAAGGGCAGGCATGAAAGTGAGCACTCAATACATGTTTTGGGAATGGAATATCCTCATTTAAAAAAAATGTTCCATGTTCTCTGAGGTCCCTTCTAGCTCTAAAAAACCACAAGATCATAAAACTAGCCTTGGAAGGGACCTCAGAGGCCATCAAACCAACCCCCTCATTTTACAGATGAGGAAACAGAGGCATAAGGAGGTTAAACCACTCTCCGACAATCTCACAGGAGTAAGGAACAGAATTCGGCCCTCGCATATGGCAGGAACTTAAGAAATGTTTATCTGTGTTGAAAAGGTGCAATGATGAATAAAACTTCCGTTCTCCTGACACAGTGCCGGAGCCCTGATGATCACAAAGGATCTGATCTTGATATCTTTGTTTGTGTTAGGACTCAGCCACACATTCTCCATTCAGCTTGACTCACACCAGTCTGGATTCCAGGAGGAAAGTGTTGCAACTTTATGGGTTTCTAAGACAAGAAGAGTGAGATGTTTCCCAGGCTTTGGAGGGGAAAGGGGGGTGGGGAATCGACTATAGAGAGTATGAGGAATAAAACAAAGGTTGAACATGACTCATTTTTGTCATTAGCAGGAGGCTGCACCTGTGTGAGCACAAAGGAGGACCTTGCCAAAATATAGGTCAATATATGAGGAGAGCGTCTCAGTTAATTGGATTTTCCAGGCAATAGCTAAGCAGATCTACAGCCATTTAAGAGAGTCCTAGCAGGGGCTCACCAAGAGCCATGTGCCTATCATTCTTTCAATCATCAAGCATTGATTAAGCCCCTACTATGGGCCAGGAATAGTGCTAGGCATTGGTGAAATAAAGATTTAGCCAAAACAATTCTTGTCCTCATCTGATCAGAGAAAACAATTTTTTGTAGGGACTGGTAGAAACCAGAGAGGCAATGTAGTCTAATAGATAGACATATGATTTTAGAGTCAAGATGATCTATATTCACATCCCATCTCTGGCACATATAAATGTTTGTTGATTGATTGACTTATTGATTGAATAAGTGAATAAATGTGAGATAAGGATCAACTCAATGGACAGTGCCAGACTCTGGTAGGGGCTGAATATCAAGCTGAGAAGACTACATTGTATGTGTTAGGAAACTGGGAGCTCTTGAAGGTGTTCAAACAGAGGAGTCTTTATCACATCAGTACCTGAGGAAGATTGATGTGTCAATGATGTCATGGGCAGATGAAAGAGCCGGGGGGGGGGGGGGGG
>CM053770.1:235350516-235362989 GCA_028658325.1 Potorous gilbertii | reverse complement strand
CCCACCTCCCAGGCTGGTTCAAGAACAAATCTCTACTTGGGGCTTGGCCCTGATGTAACCCAGGCTGGCCCACGGTCAGGGAAGCCCAGGGTGCAGGATCCCCTGTGTCTGCAGCTGTAACTTCAGGGAAAGCCCCAGTCAGAGAATTATGACAGCTCCTCACTCTCCTGTGCTGTTCTTCAGCCAGATGCTTAATGGATCCTCATCACCTGTGTGCCTTCCACCTTAGCTCACTCAGCACTGCGTCTGCTCAGTGTGGGAAGAAAGGAAAGAGAGCTGGAGGGAGAGGTCAAGGCCCCATTCTACTGTCCTTAAGAGTGGTGCTGGCATTGATTGCCACAGCTGGCCTGCCCCACCCCTCGTTCCCCCTTTCCTGTACAACTCCCATGGGCTGTGTTCCTGGTTCTTTGACTGATCACCTGGTAGAGTCCTGTCAATTCCCTCAGTTTTGAACAGCGTGTGCTTTTGCCATCACTATTTTGGATTTCCCACGCTCCTGGGTCTGTATACTCTTGATTTCTGGTTGTTTATCCGGCTCCCTTTAAATGCCAAGACTTAGAGTTGGAAGGGACTAGAGTGATAAAGGAGCTACAGTGGGGAAAAAGACCTGGAGACCTTGGGTTCAAATTTTGCTTCTCTCATTGACTACCAATGTGATGCTGTATAAGTTATTGACTTTGCCCAAACTTCGGTTTCCTCATCTTTAAAAAAACATAAAGGTGTTAGGCTAAGGTCCCTGTTACATCTAGTGCAGGAATTCTTCACCTTTGTATCTGAACTTTATGGTCACCTATGGAGGCATCCTCAGAATCATGTTTTTAACTATGTAGATTAAAATACATAAAATAACAAACAAAATGAATTTCATTGAAATTTTAGTCACATCCAACTTCACAGCCCCATTTGGGGTTTTCTTGGCAAAGGTACTAGAGTCATTTGTCATTTCCTTCTCCAGCTCATCTTATGGATGAGGAAACTGAGGCAAAGTGGGGTAAGTGAGTTGGCCAGACATTTACAGCTAGTAAATGTCTGTGGTTAGATTTGAACTCAGGAAGGTGCCTCTTCCTGACTGCAGGACTAGTGCTCTGTGCCCTATAGCACTCCCCAGATGTGGTCAAGCAATTCATTTGACTTGTCTATGAGATTCCAAATACTTACAGCACCTACATCAGGCATTGTAGGGCAGGAAGCATGGTATAAGGAAAAGAACATTCATTGACTTCTGTCCATCACTCAAATCCAGCCTCCAGAGCCTTTAGAAAGTCCTCAGTTTCCTCATTTACAAAATGAGGAGGTTGGACTAGATGTTTTGGGGATCCTTACCAGCTCTCAGTCTTATGGTCTAAAAATGAGATAATACATAGAGTGGGTTTTGAAGACCTTAACCAAGTCCCCATTAGTACAAATAAAAAAAATGCCCCAAAATGGTCTCATTATTTGAATTCATACAGCATATTTCCATTGGGTTGGAACCAATTTCCATATTTTACATAATTATAACTTTGAATAATAATAATTTCAGTATTTCAAAGGATTCCACCTAGTGCTAGGCTTTGAGTCAGAAAGATTTAAGTTCAAATCTAGTCTCAGACACTTACTAGCTGTGTAACCTGGGCAAGTCATGTAATACCTATTTGCCTCAGTTTCCTCATCTGTAAAATGGGGATAATAGCACCTGCCTCCTGGGGTTGTTGTGAGGATGAAATGAGATAAAGCATTTATCACAGTGTCTGGCGCAGTTAGTGATGTATAAATGCTGGTGTTGTTATTTTGTGTGTGTACTTTCCCATGCGTATGTGTATATATAATACATGTA
The DNA here is from genome assembly GCA_028658325.1 of Potorous gilbertii. Classification (NCBI taxonomy): domain Eukaryota; kingdom Metazoa; phylum Chordata; class Mammalia; order Diprotodontia; family Potoroidae; genus Potorous; species Potorous gilbertii. The sequence goes on along the minus strand of CM053770.1, from coordinate 235,361,173 downwards.
TGCGTCTATGTTAGCTCTTATTAAAATTAACCCCCCAATTGTTCTAGTTCTTTTAATAATTCATTATATGGTAATCACCTAGAATTTCTATTGATCTTAAAAAAAATCTGACTTTATTCTCTAGCTATGCCACCCCTTGGGTTAATAGGCTGTCTAAGTTTGCTGACTTCCTTTGTGTGGAGGAGCATTTTCTCTATTTATTCTGAATTCATCTCTTTCAAGCTTGAGGTTTAGCATTCTGGGATTTGGCTAACATATCTATTTGTCAGGCTCCAAAGCCCTAGCAATCATAGCCCACAGCAAAGGCAGGGGCCTCTGAAGGTATTCCCAGGAACAAACCTGCAGCTGATTCTGAGACATGAAATCATCACAGGCCAAATCCCCAGTGGTGAGGCTGCCTTTCTGGCCGTAGAGCAGCCTGACAACTTGGTCCTAGATACATGAGCTACCTCTGGATCAGGAAGAGAGCAGGATGGGAAGAGAATATACAAGTGACCATCTGGGCATTGTTGATCATCTGCTTTTGAAGTGTGGTACACCAGAAGGACACTGATACACACAGAGACCACACACCAATACAGCCGCACTTGGTTACTGCAACAAAGGTCCTAGCTGGACTCCTCTCTCTGCAGGATTCTAGGACATAGTATGCCCTTAGGAAGGATTATCTTAATCCAGGGTTTATTAACCTTAGACTCACAGACCCTCAAGGAGTCCATGGATAGACTTGGGGGAAGGGGTCCATGAACTTGGATGGGTAAAAAATTGTCCTTATTTCCACTAACCTCTAACTTAAATTTAACATTTTCTTTCATTATGGATTTTTTTAAAAAGTATTATTCTGTGGAGTCCATAACCAGGTTGCCATACATAAAAAAAAGATTAGGAACCCTGATTTAATCTAATCCCCTCATTTTACAAAGAATGAAAATAAAACGCAGCACAGCGGGTGATTTAATTTCTCAGAGTTGAGGTCATAGGTCTTAGTCACAGAAGGAAAGAGATCATCTAGTCAAACTCTCTCCTTTTACAGATGAAGAAACTGAGGCACAGGCAAGTGACATGCCCAATGTTATACAAATAGTAAGTGGCAAGGCCAAGATTCCATAAGACCCCCACCAGATCATGAGCCACTTCTCTTCCCTTCCCAGTCCTTATCTCCTCCTTGGCCTGAGCTAACCATGTTCACCTTATATTTTCCATAATTTTATACATTTGAATTATATTTCCATTTCTCTCCCTAACACTATTTTTAAGTATGGCTTAATATTCACAAATACAGGAAGAGACAAATGAACAAAGAGAAGAAAGGAGTCACAGAGGGAGTCAAATCATATCTCTAAAGCTTTCTACCCATGTGTTCTTGAGGACGTCAACCCTAAGAAGCGTAATGAAGTTCTGGACACTTACTAACTGCATGGCCATGGCTAAGTGACTTAGTCTCTCCAAGTCTCAGTTTCCTATCTGTAAAATAGGAATGATCATAAATAACACCTACTTCCCAGAATTCTCAGGAGGATAAAGTTTTATATAAAATTTAGTATATAAAACTATATATAGCTATACATAACTACGTGGTATCTAAACCATATAACTACATAGTGTATACAAGTTATTACTGTTCTTATTAGTCAAATGTGGGTGGCTTTTCCCTCACAGAGTAACCTGCCCTTTGTCTATATGCTGGAATTTAGACATCACTTTTCTGCTCATTGCCATTTCTCTCTGCCTGTAACCCATTCTCCTGACGCCCTGGAATAAAAATAAAACCAGGAACCACAGCAAAGCATTCACTGAAAGAAGGTAAATGATAGTGCCAATCTTTTCGTTATTTAAATGTCCAGAGCTTACATTTTAAGCCCCTATACACACACACACACACACACACACACACACAGAGCTTTATAGATAAGCTCCTTGAGAGTAGCGATTGTGTCTGTTCTATATCGCAGGACTTTGTACAGTATCTGGCACATAGTAGGTGCTTAATAAATACTTACCGATTGACTAGGGGAGACATGGCATGTCATTTGAATAGATGTCATGGGGAAAGAGGGATTTAGAATTAGCATCCTGAGCAGCCAGGGACGAGCCCTGTGGTCCCAACCTCCCAGGGATATTGTGAGATTCAAATGAGATAACTTTTGTCAAGGATTCCATAAACTTTGTAGCACTATATAAATGTCAGTTGTTATCAATGTGTCTCTAAACATATGGGGACCTCTAGACAAAGTTTTACAAATTATATTGTGTTAAGCATTCAAGGAAAGGATGGTAGAGACCAGGAATGGGGAATCTGTGACCTCGAGGCTACATGTGACCCTCTAGGTCCTCAAGTGTAGCCCTTTACTGAATCCAAACTTCACAAAACAAATGAAGTTTGAGCTCAAAGTGTTACACTTGAGGACCTAGAGGGTCACATGTGGCCTCGAGGCCACAGGTTCCCCACTACAAGCATAGACCAATCATCCTTGTTACTGCTGAGTATGTCTAGCTCTGCCAGAAACCCAGCCAGTCACTCCAAGGCTATAAAAATTTGAAGGTAGATGGTTCTAGATGTCAAAGCACCAGTCATGGTAGACTTTAACAGGCCACTTCAGGACACAAAGCCCCATTGTCCCTTTTCCCAGTAATTAAATCCAAGAGTTTACAACCTCCTCGGCCACACAGAAGATCCAAATCAACTGATCAGCTTAAGGGTATTCCTCTACAATAATCTGTCTCTGATACCCCATTTTTGTGTTCCTAAATACCACACAAGAAGAGCACAAGATATGCAAAGTTTGCCTGTGCTAGAAAGAATTCCAATCCAGCCACAGCAATAGACTGAGTGTTCTAAATCTTAACCTAAGTACAGAGTGGATCATCACCAATAGATTGGCCATTTGATGATGATTCATGGCAATCCATGAAGAAAAGAAAAAAATACAAAATGGTGCATCATCCTATATGACCCCCTCCCACTTCTCAATGGTGATAAGTAGATTGGTGAAAAAGAGGACAGATTTTAGAAAATCCATTAACATTACCACAATTATGGGTACTCTAAATGTGAGATTTTTGTCTAATGGCTGATGAGTCAACTTATAACTGGAGGAATTGAGTCCTCATCCTTGATAGTGTCAGACCAGCTAGAGGAAAGCTTCCAAGATGTTGGGGGAACCTTCTATGGGGGATACATGGGAGTTCTAGGATACCTGGGATGAAAGGGATGAATGAGTTGTCATCTGCTTTTTGGATATCACACTGGTGATCTCCCAAGGTAATTGGGGTATGCAGTGCCGCAGAGCCCTCAGCTAACATCATCCTCCAGTGCCTTCCTGTGACGTGGGGGTGACACAGAGTTCTCAAAGGCTATGCCAGCTGAGCTCAAGCTCTGGCAGGTCACCCTTAGATGGAAAGGTACAGAATGCTTGCAATAGATTATTCTGCTTCTCCAGAATGATGAGTGCCAGCTGAAGCAAATGCCAGTGGTGGCTGCTTTCTATCTGTCTGGATTTGACCTGGGGATGCAGGGAGGTCAAGGTAGTAAATGCTCCCCAGCAAGGGCTGCTATTTTCTTCCTTCCCACCTCCAGAAATAGACTTTATGTCTGGCATCCAACGGGGTATAGTGGATAGAGCACTGGGCTTGGAATCAGAAAAATCTGAGTTCAAATGTTGCTTCAGACATTTCCTTGCTGAATGACCTTGAGCAAGTCATTTAAACTCTGTTTCTTTATATATAAAAGGAGAACTTGATGACTCCTCAGGTCCCTTCCAGTATTATATGTCTATTCCTATGATAAGTGCACAGGGGCCCATCAACAAAGGCTTAGCTTCCCAAAACCCAATTTTTACTATCAACCATAGCAGCACTGGGCATGGAATCAGGAAGACTTAGTTCAAATATGGCCTCAGACACTTACCAGCTGTGTGAACCTGGGTAAGTCACATTCCCTCTGTTTGCTTCAATTTTCTCAACTGTAAGATAGGGATTGTAATAGCACCTATGCCTCAGAGTCATTGTGAGGATGAAATGAGATAGTTCTTTCATAACTTCTTGAAATGTAACGAGGATCATTTGTGGTAGATTTTAAGGAATCTTGTAATTTTAAAATTATCTTTCCTCAATTCATTTTCTAGGTCAGTTGTTCTGCTATAGAATATTTCACATTTTTCTATTTTTTCCCAATTTTTAAAATTTGTTTTAATATTTCTTATTGTCTCATGAAGTCATTAGCTTCTTCTGGGGCCTTTCTAACTCTCAGGGAGTCTGTGGTATAGAAAAGGTTTTATACCTCTTCAGCTAAGTTATTAATCATCTTTCCAAGTCTCTGTTTCCTAGTTCACATTTCTTTTTCAATTCTTTCTTCTAGCACTCATTTCATTTGTACTATTTTAACTCATTTTTTAACTCATCTTTTTTCTTCTAGAAGTTCTAATTGATCTTGTGCCCAAGCTATGTTTTTCTTTGGGACTTCATGTTTTTGAATTATTCTCTTCTGGATTTATATATTGGTCATCTTTGACCTCGTAATAGCTTTATTTGTTTGCTTACTTATTCTGCCAGTTATCTGCTCTGGACAACCTGGCATTTCTGGCCTATATGTAAAATCTGAGTGCTGAGTTTATGACCCGATTCTCTGGGAAACTCTTACTCTAAGAAAGTCCATCCTGTAAGGGGAGTCCATGTGTTAAACCCCTCATTGCTTTCCTGGAGTGCGGCCAGGCAAAAGACTGAGTCCAATATCAGCTCTCAGCATATTGGTGCCACTAACCTAGATCAGAGCTCTAGAAGCTGGGTTCATGCTCTTGGCCACTGTAAAAAAAAACCTTTGCTTGTACCTTGTACCTGGGACTGAGTCCAAGATCTGCTCTGGGTATCCCCTACTGGTCTATCTTGGAGCTCTGGGTGTGGAGTCCATGATCCCAGCCCACCCCTGTTCTACAGTTACTTCTACAGTCATTTGCTTATAAGTCAAATTTGTGATCTTGTATGGGAAATATGATCCACTGTAGTATCTCCATCAGTTTCCAAATCCCTAATTGGTCTGCAGTTCTTCTTGTATTAACTGTTGGAATAGTTATGGGGAGAACTTGGTTGTACTACTTCTACCATCTTTACTGGTGTCCCTCAGGATTAATGTTTTACAGATATGTGGAAGATGGTTTGGGAAGTGGAGACTGGGTACAGGTTGGCTACTTAGGAGCCTATTACAATAGTACATATGAGAAGCAATTGGACCAGAATTAAGGGGTGGGTAAAGGAGACCGATTGTGGAGGAAGAAATTGCAAAGATTGGCAATGACTTTAATGGGTGGGGTGAATGACAGTGAGGAGTTAAGAATGACACCAAGGTTCCTGGATAACTGGAAGATGGTAGTATCCTTGACAATAATGCAAATGTATTGAAGATGGAAAAGTCTGGGGGAAAAAAATGATGAGTTCTGCTTTAGATATATTGAGCATGAGATGAGTGTAAGTGGGACATACCATTGGAAATGTCCAATAAGCAGTTTATGACATAGGACTGGACCTCAGGAGATAGTCTAGGCTTGGAATGTGTAGATCTGGGAGTCATCAGCATAGAGATGATAAATGAAAACACTAATTCTGCTGGGTGGCACAGTGGATAGAATGCCAGGCTTGGAGTTAGGAAGACCTGAGTTTAGATCTGGCCTCAGAAAACTACTAGCTGTGTGGCCCTGGGCAAATCACTTCTGTTTTCCTCAGTTTCCTTACCTGTAAAATAACCTGGAGAAGGAAATGGCAAACCACTCCAATATGTTTGCCAAGAAAATCCCAAAGGGGTTCAAGAAGAGTTGGACATGACTAAAAAACAACAGAACAAAAATCCAATTCCATGTATAAAAACACCAATACATTTTCCTTCTTTGATTTATATTTGCAGAATTGGGAGAGATAGAAAAACTAACACCATCTAACAGGAAAAGGAAATAGAAAAAGACCATGGAAAAGCAACATTGTAGTAAGGATAGAGGGCTGGATTGGGAGTCAGGAGATCTTGGGTTTAAATCCTACTTCACACATGTATTAACTGTGTGACCTTGTACAAATCATTTGACCTTTCTCAGCTTCAGTTTCCTTGTTTGTAAAATGAGGAGTTTGGACTCAATTTCCCCTAGCTCTAAGTCTATGAGCCTATGGTCCCATGGCTTATGTATAGAAATAGAAGGAAAGAACTCCTGGGACAAATGGGCAAAAATGTCAGGATTCAGAAGAATGTTAGTTTTAGCTCAGTACAAGGAAGAACTACTTAATAATAGGACCTAAAAGTGGAATGGGCAGCTACAGGAATAAGTGACCTGCCTTTCGTTGAAAATCTCCCTGCTGGCCTCGAGGGTCACTTTGTTGTAGACAGGACTGGTGCTTTGGGTAGGTGTTACACTACATGCCCATCACGGTTCTTTCTGAACCTCTCCCCATTATCCTATTTTGCAGTGGAAGGCACATAAGAGGTAAGGTCAGAGCATCCAGGTTTTCCTCCTATCTCTTCACTTCGCTGCCGAATGTTTGATGGGACATTTAACATCTCTTGGGCCTTTTTTGAGCCCTAGTGACCGCATCTGTAAAGAGGAGACAATAGTAATCATTGTATTCACTCCTTACCTCACAAGATGGCTGTGAGAAAGGTGCTTTGTGAGCCTTAAAATGGGGGTTGCTGTTATTTTCCTATTAGACTTTAAATGGGATGAAGACAGGAATTTCTTCTCCTGGGGATCCACTGGTTTCTGAGTCCACTGTTTGCTCAGAACAGGTGCTTAATAAATGTTGATGGATTGTATCATAGGACCTACATATCTAAACCTCTCATTTGTTCAGCGATAATGAAAATGATATGTTTCCTTCTCTATTCAAATAAAGGTAATTCTTGATTATCCCAATAATAGAGAAGAGCAGCAGAGTTGAAAGTCCAACATGGCAGCCCATCAAAAAATCATTCCAGGGTTGATTTGAAAGCAATTTTGATTCCCTGTAGTTAAATACATCCATAGCTATCAGATTGTCACCGTGTTTATTGGTTTTGTTTTTGTAGTTTTCTAGTTATGAGCAGGGCTAGATTGGGGAAGAAGTAAAGTACTGGGGAGATCGGGAAGTGACTAAGCTGAAAGTCTTGATAAAGCTTGTTTTTGAAAGAAAAATACAGGAGCCAGAGTAAAGGAGCTCTCCAATTTCTTTCAGCTCTGATTCTAATGCTCCGATTTAAAAAAAAAAAAAGGCTACAGTCTTTCTATAAACTTGCTGAGTCATCTTCCCTAGGGTTTGAAAAGTCTTAATGTTGACTGAAAAGTCTTTCTATACTAGTTCCTTCTAGGCTAGAGTAAATAAAGAATCCTCGCTTATGTCAACAGAGGACTTAGTCAAGCAAGGAGAGTGACAACTCTCAATAGGAATTTGAAATCCAGTCCTGCCAGGGATCATCCAACAAGGGGATGATCTGCTTCGTGGAGATATATAATAGCTGAAATTTGCATAGGCCTTCAGATTTGCAAGGCATTTGACTTACTTTGTCACTTTTGATTCTTGAAAGAACCTGGTGAGTAAACACCATCGATATATATAGTTATCCCCATTTTTCAGGTGAAGAAACTGAGGATCAGAAAAGTGAAATGATTCATCCACTGTCACAGGACTAAATGTCAGAGCCCAAACTTACAGAATCACCAAATCTCAGATTTAAAGAGGCAGTGAGGAACAGATAGTGGATAGAGAATCCATCCCCAACACATGTGATTCTGGGCAAGTCACATAGGGTTGGTATGGCTTTCTTTTTTGTCAATGCATCACAAATACTTAGCACAGTTTACCTGTGTGACCTTGGACAAGTCATTACCCTCCTTAGGTCTTTATTCTTTTCTCTACAAAATAAGAGCAACCTTGGAAAAGTTCTAATCCAATCTCTTCAACTTACAGATGAAAAAAACAGTCCCAGAGAGAATTGTAACTTGCCCAAAGTCACACAACTAACAAAAGAAAGAAAAGGAGTTAAAATCTCCTCTCCCTGCCCCACAATCTGTCTCAAAGTCCTGCATTCAAATTCTAACCATACCACTTACTATCTGTATAACATTGGGTGTCTCCTCCTTTCTACACCTCAGTTTCCTCATCTGCAAAATGAGAGGATTGGACAAAATAGACTCCAACATCCCTTTCAGGTCTAAGTAGATGGATGACCTGTCTATACCACAACACCTCTTTAGAGACAATAATCTACCCATAAAGACTACTGAATCTCCTAAGTCCAGTGCTCGGTAGAGTATAAAGGAGAAAAGAAAAGAGAGATATAATCTCTACCAGTGAAAAGCATATTAGGCCCGCCTTCTCATACCCCTTGAAAAGAATTGGCCCTTCTCATAGAGGTGTTTACCTTGTATTTTAAGAAATAGCAGATTTGTTCCATTTCTTACAAATTGTAAGAGGTCTTCTGGGTTTTACAGAATTTCTTTTTTAAAGAATTGGATTTGATTGCTAGTTAATTTTTTTTTGAGGTTATAGATTTTTTGTCCTTTGTTGCCAAAGAAGACCATGCCATCAGAGAAATAACAACATGACTTGATATTCCTCAGGATGATTGGAGATGACCCAGGATGCACTGGGAGACCATGGGCCCTTCAGGCCAAGGTCTTCGCAGGTACTCACTTAGGGTGAGGTAACATCTATTCATTGAATAGGCCTGTTTAAAAAGTAGCTAGGGCATGGCCCCTTTAAAGAGGTCAAGAAAAAGAAAGACATCAGGCTGTGTGGGAACAGCAACAGTTATTGATAATCACTGTAAAGTTAAGAGGGTCCAGAAAAGCTCTTAGTCAGGGGTCCACTGGAGTCCCAGTTTCAGAGTGCAGTTGGTTTCAGGGGAAAGGAGAGGAAAGGAGAGGTGAGAATAGGAGAGGAGAGGAGAGGAGAGGAGAGGAGAGAGGAGAGGAGAGGAGTGAGGAGAGGAGAGGAGAGGAGCCAGTAAAACCGGTCAGCTGAGCATCTTTTGGCCGTCCAAATTTACCTTTCTTTGGAGAGGAGAAGGAAGGGGAGAGGGAGACAGACAGGAGAGGAGGAGGTGAGTTACCCACCATTCAGCCAGCTTCATCTACTCACAGGATACTACCTGATTGAAGGAGCATAAGCTGTGGGGCTTACATGTCATTTTAACAATGTAACAACCTAATGCAACAATGTAACAACCCAATGCAACAATTTCCTGACTCAATGCAACAATGTGGTAACCCAATGCAACAATGTGGCAGCCCAATGCAACAAGTATTTTATTAAGCATTTACTCTATGTTAGGCACGATACTTAGGTGGGGATGCAAAGATGAAACTCTCTGATCTCAAGGAACTTGTACTCTATTGGGAGTATTTCACATGTAAACAGATAAATGGGCAGCTGGGGGAGCTCCATAGTGCAATAGAGCACTGGGCCTAGAATCAGGAAGATTCATCTTCATGAGTTCAAGTCTGGCCTCAGATTCTTACTTGCTGTATGACCCTAGACAAGACCCCTCACTCCCATTGCCTCCAACCACCCCCCTCAAAAAAAGAGATCTCTGAATTGAGCTTTAAAGCTCAATTAATTGGGGTCTTGCCTATTATCATCACTCACAATTTGAGGCATTTTTCTCCATAGCTGGTGTATTGATGAGCGTACCCACGGATGATTTCCCTGGCTTCCTGCAGGGAGGCCAGCCCTCAGAGCTGGTTGACATGGCAGACATGAGTGGGCACTGCTCATTCTACACACCTGTTCCCTATTTGTCTTATGAATAACAGTATGCATTCACTGAATAGGTGTCATGGGTCAGGGAAGCAGCCTTTGACCACAGAAGAAGAGAGAGCAAATTGATCTGATCTACACATACCCAAATTCATGATCAGGATCTTACTGGTTCCAGGGTCAAGTCCAAAGTCACTTACCCTTTTCCTGTTCTAACCTACCAGAGAACTTACAAAGAGACATACAAGGATGCACTACTGCTAGAATAATCTGTCCTAAGTGGAAATATCATTCTGTTCCCTTTCTATCCAAAGACTTTTGTCCAGCATTCAAGGCCCTCTAAAACCTGGCACCCCTAGTCTTTCCATCCCCGCTCACAGTTCTCCACTTCATGCTCTATATTCCATCCAAACTGAACAATCCTCTGACTCCCAGATAAGGATGCTCTTACTTTCTCTGAAATGCATATAGCCCTAGAGTAGCCCAAGGTACTGAACGATTAAGTCACTCTGCCAGGATCACACAGCTAGGAGGTACCAGAGGCTGTACTTGAACCCAGGAGGCTCTGTGTCTGTGACATCATGCTACTCCTAATAACAACAATGATAATAAAATCTAAAATTTAAATTTCTATTTATATTCATGTTCACAGAGAGCTGGCCTGAAAGCCAAGAGATTTGGGTACAAGCCCTTGCCTCTGACACATCCTGGGCAAGTCTCTCAGAGCTCCTAGGAAACTCCCTAACAATAACACAGGAAAGGGGCCAGTGTGTGTTGGTGGAGCAAGCTTCTCCCTGGAACCTTCCCACACCAATGAAGCCATAAGTACAAGAACTCCCCCTAACATTTCTATAGTAGTTTAAGATTTATAAAATTATATCTATAATCATTGTATAAATATATTTTTACCTTATAAATTTTAGAAACATATGCTTATAATTTTATAAAT